>MU404097.1:120179-320893 GCA_022695795.1 Biscogniauxia marginata | reverse complement strand
TATTTATTTATTTATTTATTATAATTAATTTAATTTAATTAATATTAATCGCTTTTATTATTTAATCGATATATTAAATATAAACCCCTCTTTTAAAAATATATTAATAATATATTAATTTTTAAAAGTTAATAAAAAGGTTTTAATAAAAGTTAAAAAGATATTTAACTTTAGTTAATCTTTAAAACTAATTTAAAAAGAGATTTCTTTTACGAATTTATAAATTTAATATCGGTTTAATATTAAAAATTAAAAATTTCGAGCGTTATAAAAGTGAAATTATTATAAATTATATTAATAAAATAATAAAACTATTTTATTAAGTTTTAAATAATTAATTAAATAAATTACGGGAGTAGCTTTATAAATATATATATAAACTTAAAAACGAAAAAGATAAACGTTTTTAAAATCGAGTTATACATTAATTAATAACTCGAGGATTTTTTAATAAATTAAGGAAATTTTTAAATATATATACTTTTTAAAATGTCGTTAAAATTATTTTAACGTGTGCCGTTCGTTTAAAACGAGAAAATAAATTCTTTAATTAAATCGAAAAATTTAAAAAAAATAGTTTTTATTATAATTAATAAAAATGTTATTTAAAAATTAAGGTTTATATTAAAAAAGTTCTACGAGAAAATATCTTTATTATAATTAATTTTAAAACTAAAAATAAACCCTTTTTACTTTTTTAATAGAAAATATTTATATTTTATAAGTACGTATATTTAGTTAAAAGTACTGGGGTATTAAAAGTAAAAAGCTTTAAAATAAAAATATTAAAATTAATAATATTAAGCTTTTTTTTGGTATTAATTTTAGTTTTAACGTTAAATTAATACGTTTAAAATTCTTTTAATAATTTTAATTTACGAAAAAGTATTTAATAAAATAATAAATAAATAAAAATAAGATTAACTTATTATAAATATAAAAAAAAGGTATATTTTTAAGTATATATTAAGCTATTAAATCGCTTATTTATTTATTATAATTAAAAAATTAAAAAATATATTATCCCGAGATATAAAAAAGTGTTACGTTTTAATTATAAAATTAATTATAATTTAAAAGCCTTTTTTAACGAATTTATAAGCGAATTTATTAAACTAAATTATAAAAGTAAATAATTAATTATAAAGTTAAAAATAGTTATAACTATAAAATTAAAATTAAAAATAAAACTTAGTTAATTAATTAATAAATATAAATTAAGTTATAATTAAAAATACTTTAAAATTAAGTAATATATTAAGATTTTATTTTTTTAAAAAAATTAAATATTAAATATTATTTTTTATTATTTTTATAATAATAAAAAAACGATAACGAAATAAAATAAGATTAATTAATAAAATATTTAAAGTAAAATATTTTAATAACGACATTTTAAAACTAATTAAACAAAAAAGTTTAATAAAAACCTTTAAAAAGAATTTAATTATTTTAAAAAAAAGAAAGTTAAAAAGTAAAGCGTTAAAAAAACGATTTAAACTTTTAAGACGTTTAAAAACTTTAATTTTAAAGTTATTATACTTGGGGTTATTAAAATCGAAAAAATTAAAAAAAAAAAACCTTGAAGCGATAATTAAAATTATAATAATCGGCCTCTTTTTATCTTTATTAAGTAATAAATTAAAAAAAGATAACTTTAATAATAACTCGTGACGAATTAAAAAATCGTTTTAAGAATATTAAAATAAAATTAAAAAAGATTACGAAAAATCCGAGAAAATATAAAAATAATATAAACTAAAAAATTAATATTAAATTTTTTTTAAAAATTACTTTATTTTTATTTATTATTTAGAGTTAATTAAAAAATAAAAATAATAATTAAAAATAAAATTATTAATTAAAAAATAAAAACTTTAATTATTAATATTAAAAAAAAGAGTTAATAAAAACTATATTTAGTTATAACGAATAAAATTTTAATTATTATATAAATAACTTAAATAATAACGAAAACGGCGATAATAAATTTTTAAAATAAAATAAAATTTAATAATAAAGAAACTCAATTAAAATATATCTTTAAAAAGATTAATAATAAATTAATAATATAATATATAATTAATAATAAATCTTTATTAAAATTAATTAATTTAAAATATACTTAATAAAATAAAATAAAAATAATTTATATTAATAAAAATTATAAATTAAAAATAATAAATAATATTTTTATTATTAATTTAAATAAGTTTTATAATATTTTATTAAAAAAATAATTACAACGAAATCGAGTAATAATTAATTATTAAATTAAAAAGTTAATTTTATATAAAATCGGTAATATAAAATTTAAATTAATTATAATTAAAAAAACTATTAAATTAAAAAACTCGAGAGAGGAATTTAACAATATAATAAATAAAAATTTAAATATCGTAAAATTAGTTATTATAATGTTAAGTAAATATTTAAATGTAAAAAACTAAATAAAATTTTATTTTTAAAATAAACTTTTAAAAGTAATAAATTTTTAAAATAAAAAGATATTATTATTTAAAAAATAAAGGTTATTTTACGAAAAAAAAAACTATTCATTTTAAGAAATGATTTTATACTTTATAAAATCTAATATCGAAAAAATAATAATAAATATTATATATTTCATATTAGTTAAACGAAGCTTATTAATTATAAATTTATAAATTATTAATAAATTTTTACGAATTATATTAAATAAAAACGAAATTAAGTTAAAAAAGAAATTATTATTTATATAAATATTATTTTTATAACTTTTTAAAAAGAAAAAGAAGTTGTTACGAACCAACTATGTTGGAAGGATTTCCAGTAAGGGTAGTCGGGCACGGACCAAGACTGGACGGACCAGTGGTCCCCTCCTTTGTAATGTGATGTAACATCACGTGACCCAATTAGAGGTATTCATTTGATTAAGTCTAAAGAATTAAAGGTATTCATTTAATTAAGTCTAATTCTTTTGATATCCAACATGCCAAATGGAAAGAACATATACAAGGGAAAATGAGTATAAGTAGATTAGAGTTTCCTATATATCTAGTTATTCATTCTAGTTCTTTAGCTATTAATTTAAGACTATAGTTACTTTTTAACACTATAGTAAGAGTACCTTGAAATCTCTTTAACGAACAAAACATAGTGAATCACTTGAATTAATCTTAATCCATTGTTACTTTTAAATCAAGAAAACCTAGTACGTACTTACTTGTGAAGTTAGCTAACTAGGAATACATAGGAAGGTTCGTTATAAAAGTATAATTAAAGATTTTTAGTTTTAAATAATATAAATAATAAAAAGTTAACGTTTAATATTTTAAAATATAATAAATTATTTAAGAATAATTTAATTTATTATGACGAAAATAATATTAAAAAAGGAAAAAAGAAAATAAAAAGCCTTATTATAATTTTAACTATTTAATAAGTATAATCATTTAAGATTTAAAATAAATATAATTAAACATATTATTATTATTAAAAAAGGAGTTATACTTTATAAAATAAGATAATCGCGATATATATTTAATAAAAAGGATTTCGCGGTTAAAATTTATTTTTAAATAAAATAAGTTAAATTAATAATTTTTGGGATTTCGTTATAAAAAGCTCATTTTTAATATTTATTAAAAAAATAATACGAGAAGAATTATTATAAATTTTAAACTTATTAATTTTATAACTATTAAATCTTAATAGCCGATATATAATTAAAAAAGTTTTTAATATTATTATTTAAAGAGATTATAAGGTGTTTTTTTAAAAAAACATTATATATAAATATTAAATTATCATAACGAGATTTAAAAACTAATATAAAACTATATTTATTATTTTTAATAATTAATATTTTAACTGTTACGAACTAACTATGTTGGAGGGATTTCCTACAAGGGTGTTGGGACACGGACCAAGAATGTGAGTATAAGAAGATCCATTTTCGTCGTTTGATGAGACGTTACGTGATGTAATTTAAGTTACTCTTAGATCACAACAAATGGAATCTAAGTTGATTTTAGATTTAGATAAATTCTCCTTATATGATAGTTAGTATAAAAAGGGAATGTGTATTAAAAAAATAAGTATAAGTAAATTGAAATTTTTTACGTATTTAGTTATTTCAT
This sequence comes from Biscogniauxia marginata, assembly GCA_022695795.1. Taxonomy (NCBI): domain Eukaryota; kingdom Fungi; phylum Ascomycota; class Sordariomycetes; order Xylariales; family Xylariaceae; genus Biscogniauxia; species Biscogniauxia marginata. The sequence goes on along the minus strand of MU404097.1, from coordinate 316,772 downwards.
TTTAGTTCTTTAGTTATTAATTTAAGATTATAGTTACTTTTTGATATTATAAGGAGAGTACCTTAAAATCTTTTTAACGAATAAAATAAAGTAAATCTTTTGAACTAATTTTAATTTATTATTACCTTTAAATTAAGAAAACCTAGTACGTACTTACTTGTAAAGTTAGTTAACTAGGAATATATATAAGGAGGTTCGTTATATTTTGATAGCTCTTTGATTAATGCTTAATATTGGTTTAGGAGAAGGGACTCTTAGTCGGATTGTCCCAGGATAAACATGCCCCTTAAAACTAAAGAGTAATAAGAAAAGAAATAAGTAAAAGAATAATAATTAATAAGCTTTTAAATGAAAACTTTAGATTTTTTTATGGTATAATAAAAAAGTTTAAAAGAATTAATATAAGAGTTAATTATAGTTATAATTAAAAAAGAGTCTTAAAAGGACACCTTAAAAGCTCAATAAAAAGAATTATTTAAAGAAGAAGAAAAAGAGGAGAAAGAAATACCTAAAAAAGAAAATAAATAAGTAAAATAACCTTTACCTCTTAAAAATAAGTAATTAAAACCACTTTTAAACGATAATGACTTTAATAACTTAAACGACGAAAATAATATAACGACTCTCGATATAAAGGGTTTTAAATTAATTACTTTTAATAAATATAATAGGTTAAGCGATTTAGAGAGATTTTTAATTTAGGCCGGAACTTATTTACGGTTTTATTACGGAACGATTACCACTAAGGAATAAAAGGTTTTCACGGTATTTTAGCTCCTCGTTAAAACTGCCTTAACCTAGTTTTAATCAATGTTAAAAAATTATTTAGAAAACGGATTAAACATTTAAAGAGATATAAAAAAAGTCTTTAAGAATTACAAGGAATTTGAAAAATAATTTAAGTTTATATTTAGTAACTTAATCCTTAAATAATAAGTCGAAACTTGATTTTATAAATTACGATAAAACAAGAAAGCCTTAAATTACGTTGTTAAGTTCAAGAAACTCGTAAACCAGTTATAACTACTTATCGAGAGCCTGTATTACTTGTTTTATTAAGGACATTATAAGAACGAGTGTCGAAGTCCTAAGAAACAAGAACTAAAAATAGGAGGGATTTCTTAACTCGAGAAAAGAACTTTTAAAGCGAAAGTTTATTTCAAAAATAATAAGGAAGTAAACTAAGTGTTTATTATTGCCATTATTAGAGTAAAAAAAAACGAGGAGGTCCTTATAGAAGAAATTTGTAGATATTATTAGGTTAACTATAAAGATTATTTAAAGAATGATTATTTATACCTGGGATATTTTACACTAAAATAAGCTAGATAAGGATATGACAAAAACGAATTACTATACAAATATAATAATTATAAACTAGGATACGACTTAGGAATTAAGTTAAACTATAATGAGTTACATTAAAGCCATTATAACGATGATAAGTATAAAACCTATTAAGAAAAAAGCTAATATAATAACTTAAACCGGAGGTTTTATATAGATAATAGTTGTAATGTTTATTAAAGCTTAAAAGAATATATATTATTATATTAAAGCTTTTATATTAATAACGTTTATTAAGTATATAAAAGTTTTAAAAATAAAGCCGGTTATTATTCTTAAAAACTAGAAAGTAATAATATAAAAAAAAAATGTATTTGTAATAACGTTTTACGATGGTTATATTATTTTAAAGTATGTTATCTTTATTTAAGCTCCGAGAGAAGCTGCGAAGTAATTGTTAAGGGTTATATATGTTACATCTTAGTATTATGCGATGTATATAATTTACTTGAAGCGGAGTTCGAAAAAGACGAAATTAAAGAAAAATTATGGGAATTGTGGAAAGGATTATATATTTTATAATAACTCGAAGAACGAGCTAAGTATAACATTAATTTATTTAGCTTCGTAGGAAAGTACTTAATAAAATAATAAGTAAAAATACGTGTAACTAAATTAGGCTATAAATAAATCGTTAAGATATACTTTAAAAAAAATTTCTAGAAATTTATATAAACTTATAAAAAGATATTAAGTTATTTTTAGCAAATAAATTTAAGAATTATACCTTTTATTCGAAAATAATTTAAAACCTTAAAAATTTTTAAATTAACAAAAAAATAAATATAAACTATAAAAAGGTACTTAAAAAAGAATTAAAATTTTAATATATAAGGTTTTATATAAAAGATAAACCTTTTACCCTTTATTACGTGAAAAATAGTTAAAAAAAACTATTTAAATAATAATTACTAGAAATATGTTTCTATAAAAGCCTAAGAATGAAAGGATATTAAGGTTATAATAATTAAAAGAAACCTAAAAAAAAGGAATGTGGAAAACCAAAAAACGGTAAAAGCTCTTGTTAATAAGGTAATAAGAAGCTATAAATAACAAGTCTTTATATAAAGTCTAATTAAGACTTAATAATACTATTATAACTAAGGTTAAGTATAATGAAAAGGAGTATAAAGCCTTTATAAACTTAGGAATAAATAAAAGTTATATTTTAGCCGAGATAACTTAAAAAGACAAAATATTATAAATATATAAATAAAGTTTATATTAATTATGAAACTTTAAAAGATATATATTTAGTTACGAAAATAATAAAATATTAAAAAAAATAATCTCTTTTTTGATAACTATTTAAAGACATTTTAAATAAATCATTTTTAATATTATATATATATTAAATCACGATATAATACTAGGAATGAATTAGCTTAAAAGAAGTAATTCACAAATAAATTTCGAGATAAACACGCTTCATTAAGATTAAAAACAAGAGGAGTTAATTACTACGAGTTACGAGATAAGTACCGTAAGTAACTCCAAAAAAACGGATGTAAAAACGAAACATATTACTTATATAATTTAAGTAATTAAGCCTAAAAATTTAATAAAAAGAGTATTACGCGAGTACCTCCGTTTCTATAAATTGTTTAGAGATAAAACAAAAAAAGAATTACTAAAATATAGCTAATGAGATCACTAGATTTATTTTAAAGAAAGAAAGCAGCTAAAACTATTCTTAATATATCTTATAAATTAGGAAAAATAAAAAGCATTATAAAAAGGAATTTAAAAGGATCTTAATAAAGGATATATTCAAGAATTAAAGTCTTTGTTAAGATACCCGGTAATTATAATATTAAAAATCGATAAAAACGAAAAGTAACATGTTAATAAAAAAGGAAATTTAATGTGGCGACGAGTAATTAATTACTAATACCTTAATAAAATAACTAAAAAAACGGATACTTATTACCATTAATAAAACTTATAAAAGGATAAATTAATAAGACTTAAATCTTTATAGTACTAAACTTTCGCGATAAATATTATATAATTAAAATAGTTAAAAAATACGAATAGTATACCGTATTTTAAACGATATATAAATATTATAAATACAAGGTTATACCGTTTAGACTTATTAACACATTTGTTATATTTTAATATATAATTATAACGATTCTTTATAAGTTTTTAGATAAATTTGTATTTGTTTATTTAAACGATATATTAATTTATTTAAAAAGCGAAAAGGAATATAAAAAATATATAAAATAAATGTTAAAAGCCCTAGAAAAAGTAAATCTACTTATTTATCCGACTAAAAATAAATAACATATTAAAAAACTGGATTATTTAGGGTTTATAATAAGTTTAAGAGAAATCCGCATTTAAAAAAGGAAAAATAATAATAATTAAGGATTAATTAAAACTTAAGAGTGTTATAAACGTATACGTATTTCTTAGCTTTATTAATTACGTTAAATAACTCATTAAAGATTTCGGGCAAATCATTAAATTATTAATGAAACTAATTACCTTAATAAAAATAAAAGAAGCTTTTTATTTCACTAAAGAAGCTAAATAGGCTTTTTAGTAATTAAAAGAAGTTGTAATTAGTGAGGTTATGTGTAAACTTTTAAATGAAAATAAAAAGAAACGACTAAGGATAAACGCTTTAAATTTCGCCATTAAAGCAGTTTTAAAGTAACTAGAAGATAATGAAAAATGGTACTTAGTTGTGTACTTATTTAAAGCACTATATAGTGCTAAATTAAATTATTAGATTTATAACAAGGAATTGTTAATAGTAATTAAAGCGTTAAAAGAATAGGAACTATAGCTTAGCAAAATTAAGGAACCTATCAATATTTATTTAAACTATAAAAACCTTACATGATTTATAATAATATAAACGCTTAATTAGAGATATAAGTGTTAAATGATTTTCTTGTTTAAATTTAATTTTAAAATCCAGTATATTAAGGGAAAGGAAAATATCTAAGCGGATTTTTTTAATAAAAAGGGAGATTATAAGTTAAAAATCAATAAAAGAGATGTTTAAATGTTTAAACGACAAAATGACGAATTAGTTATATTAGCTTATATGCGAATTAATATAAGAAACTAGAAATAACGTTTCAAAGAAAATTATAATTAAAAAGAAAAATAATTATAGTCTTAGTAAGGATCTAGCGATGAACTTTTCTTGTATAAAGAAAAAGTATACATATTAAAACGAGTACAAGACGAATTTGTTAAAGAATTTCACGAATATCCTTTACATAACCACTAAGAAATTTTCAAAACGATGAAACGACTTTAAGAAAAATTCGACTTTTTAAAAATGCGATAAACAATTAAAAGAATTATAAAGATTTATAATATTTATAATAAAGCTAAAGTATTACAATATAAACCATATAAATTATTATAGTTAACCTAGATACTTAATAAAGCGTGGTATATAATTATATAGGATTTCGTAGTGAAACTCCTAAAATTAAAAGATCTTACTATAAAAGTGCTTTATAACAATATATAGGTAATTATTAATAGACTTACAAAATATGTTTACTTTTTATTATTTAATGAATTAAGCATAGTAAAATAACTAGCTTTTAATTTCTTAAGGGAATATGTTAATAAATATAGATTATTAAAATATATTATTTTAAATAAACTTAATAAAACGAATAAAAATTAAATAAAAGTTGTTTATAGTATATTATCCCTAAATAAACGAATAGATAGAAAGATTAAATTAAATAATGAAATAATATTTACGAAGTTATGTTAATTAAGAAATGAATAATTAAGTAAAATTGCTATTAATAGCTTAAATAGTATATAACACTTTGGTTAACAAAGATATGAAAATGTTATTATATGAAGTAGTGTACGAGTAAAAGGCGGAAGTTTAAAAATAACCGATTAAACTTATAAAAGCATTAAAAATCGAAATAAAAGCCTCGAGAGCAAAAGTATTATTTGAAAAGGTTTAGGTAATATAATAACGGCTATAGAAAGAATTATAATTTATTTAGGATAAAATAATAAAGTATTATAATAAAAAGAGAATTAAGGGATTAATTCTTAAAAGAGGAGACATGGTTTACTTGCTCCGCTAATAATAAGGCATAATATTAAAAATACCTTAAATTAAAATAAAACGACTTAACGAAAAACTTAAGTTTAAGAAATTAAGACTATATAAAATTAAAGAGGTTATTTTGAAAGTTAATTATAAGTTAGTGTTATTAAAAGGATTTAAAATATATTTTGTATTTTATGTTTTACTTTTAAAATTAGTATTAAAGAATGTCTTATTAAAAAGTTAACTAGAATTTAAAGAAAACCTTAATAAGTATAAAATAAAAAAGATATTAGATTTAAAACGAATTAAAGGTTAGTTATAATATTTTGTTAAATGGGAAGAATACTTATTCGAGAAAAACACTTAAGAACTACTTAAGTATTTAAAGAATTTAACGGTTAAGTTTGGGAATTTTTACCGCTAGAACCTGGATCGGCTAAAAGGGCCCGAAAATCGGGATCCTGGTTTAAAAAGGATAGGTTAAAGGAAGGGACGGCCGTAGAAGCAGTATTAATCTATTTGGCTAGCGAACGTTATTCGGCTTTTAGTTTGGCTTGCTTCTTTTTTAAACGTTTTTGTTTTTCTTTCTTTACCTTTTTTATCTTTTTAATAAAAGAAAAACCACGTTTTAATATTTTAAAACCTCGTTTTCTTAAGAACTCTTTTTATTTATATATATAGATTATTTGTCTTGTTAGCGCCTAAAACTCTTTCTTGGTATAACGACGCTTTATAGTGAGCTTTTTTTGTTCGCGAGTAATATTAAATAGGTTAAACATCGCGGTGTTATTATCGTTATAATGACTTTGGACCTTAGCAGTGTAAATAAAATAGGTTTTAAACTTTGAAACTATGAAGTAAAGAGAATTAGTTTAAAAGTAATAAGAATAAGGAAACACTTTATAACTAGTAAGGTGAATAAACGAAGTAGTAGTATCACGAGTTTCGCGTTAATTTTTACGAGGTTTCGTAATAGACTTAAAAACCCCTGATATATTAAAGATAATAAATAGAAAAGAACTTATTAAAAAGGATTTTTAAGATAAAGATTTTAGGAAAAGAGAAATAGTGTTATGAATTAACTATATTAAAAGGATTTTTTATAAGGGTGTTAAAATATAAACCAAAAATATAAGTATAAAAAAATTCATTTTCGTCGTTTAATAAGATGTCACGTAATGTGATTTAAGTTACTTTTAAATTATAATAAATAGAATTTAAGTTAATTTTAAATTTAAATAGATTCTTTTTATACGATAATTAGTATAAAAAAGGGATGTGTATTAAAAAGAATAAATATAAGTAAATTGAAATTTCTTACGTATTTAATTATTTCATTTTAGTTTTTTAATTATTAATTTAAGATTATAATTACTCTTTGATATTATAAGGAGAGTATCTTAAAATCTCTTTAATAAATAAAATAAAGTAAATCTCTTGAATTAATCTTAATTTATTATTACCTTTAAATCAAGAAAACCTAGTACGTACTTACCTGTGAAGTTAGTTAACTAGGAATACACATAGGGAGGTTCGTCATATTAACGTTAAAATAATATAAAAACTAATAAGATTATTTTATATATATTATTACCTTAAAAACATTAAATTTAAAAAATAACTAGTTTATAATAATAAGTAAAAATAAATATACTTAAATTTATTAAGATATTATTTAAAATAAAAAATATTTTTAATATATTTATAAATAATTATAATATGTTAGTTATTTTATTTAATAAATTATTTAAGTTTTTATATAATTATTATTTCTCTTATTTAATATTTATTTTTATTAAATTTATTAAGATAAAAACGAAATTATTTATTATATTTATTAAAAACTTAAAATTCGATTTAAACTAAAAATAAATATAACTATTAACGAAACATTGAAATAAATTTAAAAATTAAGTAAAAATTAAAAATTAAATAAATTTTTATATAAATTTTTATATTTTAAATAATTTATATTAAAAAAATAAACTTAATATAAACCTTTTAATATGCGTATTTAAAATTGACTAATAAGATTATTAACACGAGAAAAAAATCTATATAGAAAAAAATAGTTTTAAAATCATTTTATTAAAATAAAAAATAAAAATAAGCTTTTAAAATAATTTATAAAGAAATATAATATAAAACGATTAAAACTTTAAATATATGATTTTAATTTTATTTAATAATTAATACTTTAAAAATAAAAATAAAAAGAGTTTTATTTTAATTAAAAAGTTATTTAATAAGTACCTTAATAATTAATATGCTAATTAAAAATATAAGTATTAATATATATATAATTTTTTAATTTTTTAATATAAAAACGAGATATAATATAAATAAACGCGAAACTTTTAAAGTCGTGAAATACCTTATAAAATGTAAATAATTAATAATATTATTTTTTAATTATATTATATATTAATTATTTAAATTTTTTAAAAACTTTAAATAATTTATTTATTAATGATATGGAATTTTTAGTTAAGAATTATAAAAAGTCATTATATAAAAATGTAATTTAGTTTTTAATCGTTAAATATAAAGTAATAAAATTACTTTAAAGTAAAAAACAAAAAATAGTTTAAAAACTAATAAAATACTAACTAATTAACAGAAAATTATATCGGTTTAAACGAAATAAAGAATTAGTTAAATATTTATTAATACCGGAAGTTTTAAAAGTTTTATATTAAGCGTATAATAAATATAACTATTTCGTAATTATTATTACTTTTCAAAATTTAACAAAAAATTCTAATAATTAACCCGATATAAAAATATTAAATTTACGTAAAAATAAATAATAAAATTTTATTAATTTATTTTATTTTACGTCGTTAAATAAATCTAAATAAATTTTAATTTAACGAACTTAAAAAAGAAAATAAATTAAATGTTAAAAAAAAGAGAATTAAAAAATAAAAATAATAAAAATAAAAAAGGAATAATAGAAATATAAAGTTAATAAATAAAAATTAAAAAATTAAAAGTATTAAAAAATAAATTAATTAAAAAGAAAAATAATAAAAAAATTAAAAAAATTAAAATTATTATAATAAAAACTTTAAAAGATTATAAGTATTACTTTAAAAATGTTAATTTAAGTATAAAATTCTATATATTCGAAAAAAGCTTTAAGGAAAGTATATATTAAGAATCTTGAGTCGTACCTCGTAAAGAAAATTGGATTTATTATTAATTATTAAGAGCCGTTAATTTTAAAGGATTTCGAAAAAATATTTTTAAAGACTTAAGATTTTACGAGAAAAATTTAAAAGCTTAAAAATTCGCGTGTATTAGATTTACGGCTTCGAATTTTATATTTTTTAGTTTAATAAAAAGTTTTTACTTTTTTAAGCTTAAAATTATTATTTATAAGTAAAAAAAACGATAATATATAAATTTAAGCGATTTACTTATTTCATAGTTATTTTTTGTTAATTTTAAAATATAAAGTAATATTATAATAAAAAAAGGTATTAAAATAAATATAAAAAGAAAAAAGAAAAAAGAAAAATTATAATAAATTTAATATTATAACCCTATTTAGTTAGGTGATTTAAGTCACGTAACCCCGGGTTAACGATCTCGCTATCTTAATAAGATCGCAAGATTAATAAAAATCTCGTAAAAGAATCTTAAATAATAAAAAATATAAAAAAGATAAAGTTTTTTTATATATTTAGTTATTTATTTTTATTTTTTAACTATTAATTTAAAATTATAATTACTTTTTAATATTATAATAAAAGTACTTTGAAATTTTTTTAACAAATAAAGTATAATAAATCTTTTAAATTAAGAAAACTTATTATATTTATTAAGTTAATTAATTAGGAATATATAAAGAGGTTTATTATATTTTAATAGCTTTTTAATTAAATCATCTTAAAATAAATATACTTTTTAAAATTAAAAAGTAATAAAAGAAAAAATAAATAAAAAATAAAAAATAATGATTAATAAGCTTTTAAACGAAAACTTTAGAATTTTTTATAATATAATAAAAAAGTTAAATATAATTATAATTAAAAAAAAACCCCTAAAAAACACTTTTAAAATTTAATAAGAAAAATCGTTTAAAAAAAAGAAAAACAAATAAATAAAATAACTTTTATTTCTTAATAATAAATAATTAAAGCTACTTTTAAACGATAACGACTTTAATAATTTAAACGACAAAAACGATATAATAACTCTCAATATAAAAAGTTTTAAACTAATTATACTTAATAAATATAATAAGTTAAATAATTTAAAAGGATTTTTAATTTAAGTTAAAACTTATTTACGGTTTTATTATAAAATAATTATTATTAAAAACTAAAATTTTTTTATAATATTTTAACTTCTCGTCGAAATTATTTTAACTTAATTTTAATTAATATTAAAAAATTACTTAAAAATAAATTAAACGTTTAAAAATATAAAGAAAATCTTTAAAAATTATAAAAAGTTTAAAAAATAACTTAAATTTATATTTAATAATTTAATTTTTAAGTAATAAACCGAAACTCGACTTTATAAATTATAATAAGATAAAAAGGTTTTAAATTATATTATTAAGTTTAAAAAATTATAAATTAATTATAACTATTTATCGAAAACTTATATTACTTGTTTTATTAAAAATTATAAAATTATATAAAAAAACTTAAAAAAGTTTAATAATTACGTTATAATAATAATAATTATTAATAATAAAAACCGATATAACGAAAAAACGACGATTAATAAAAAAAAGGAAATTATAAAAGTAATATTAAAATAAAAAAAGATATTAAAACTAAATTAAATTTTATTAAAATTAAAATTATTTAAAAAGAATAAAAAAACGAAATAAGTTAATTATTAAATGTTTTAATTATAAAAAAATATTATAAAAACGAGTATTAAAATTTTAAGAAATAAAAACTAAAAACCGAAAATATTTTTTAACCCGAAAAAAAAAACTTTCAAAATAAGGATTTATTTCGAAAATAATAAAGAAATAAATTAAATGTTTATTATCGTTATTATTAAAATAAAAAAGAATATTTTTTTAAAAAAAGTTATAATGTTCATTAAAATTATAAAAAAAAACTTATAAATATTATTTAAAGTATTATTATTTATTTATTATAATTCGCGAAAGTTATAAATACTATTAAATTAACTTTAAAAATTACTATATAAATATAATATTTATAAATTAAAGTATAACTTAAAAGTTAAATTAAACTATAATAAATTATATTAAAATTATTATAATGACGATAAATACGAAACATATTAAAAAAATAAATATAATAATTTATATCGAAAATTTTATATAAATAATAATTACGATATTTATTAAAACTTAAATAGTATTAATTAACTTAATAGGTTATTAAGTGAAAAATCTAAATTAAAATTAAAAATAATTAAATAACTAAAAAACGAAACATTTTATTTTAATAAAAATAAAATAATAAAGTTATAAAAAATATATATATCGTTATATTAAAGGTTTTATATTAACGACGCTTATTAAATATATAAAAACTTTAAAAATAAAACTAATTATTATTTTTAAAAACTAAAAAGTAATAATATAAAAAAAACGAGTATATTTATAATAACGTTTTACGATAGTTATATTATTTAAAAGCTTATTATTTTTACTTAAATTTCGAAAAAAGTAACTAAATAATTATTAAAAGTTATATATATTACACTTTAATACTTTATAATATATACGAGTTATTTAAAATAAGTTTCGAAAAAGATAAAATTAAAAAAGAATTATAAGAATTATAAAAAAAATTATATTTTTTATGTTAATTTAAAAAACAAGTTAAATACGATATTAATTTATTCGGTTTTATAAAGAAGTATTTAACGAAATAATAAATAAAAATAAAAATAATTAAACTAAGTTATAAATAAATTATTAAAATATATTTAAAAAAAGAGTTTTTAAAAATATATATAAACTTATAAAAATATTAAATTACTTTTAATAAATAAACTTAAAAATTACGTTTTTTATTCGAAAATAGTTTAAAATTTTAAGAGTTTTTAAATTAATAAAAAATAAATTTAAGTTATAAAAAAGATCTCGAAAAAGAATTAAAGTTTTAATATATAAGGTTTTATATAAAAAATAAACTTTTTATTTTTTATTACATAAAAAGTAATTAAAGAAATTATCGAAATAATAATTACTAAAAATACGTTTTTATAAAAATCTAAAAATAAAACGAAATTAAAGTTATAACGATTTAAAAAAACTTAAAAAAATATAAAAAACCAAAAAACGATAAAAGTTTTCGTTAGTAAAATAACGAAAAGTTATAAATAATAAATCTTTATACGAAGTTTAATTAAAATTTAATAATATTATTATAATTAAAATTAAATATAATTAAAATTAAATATAATTAAAATTAAATATAATTAAAATTAAATATAATTAAAATTAAATATAATTAAAATTAAATATAATAAAAAGAAATATAAAGTCTTTATAAACTTAAAAATAAATAAAAGTTATATTTTAATTAAAGTAATTTAAAAAAATAATATATTATAAATATATAAATAAAGTTTATATAAATTACGGAATTTTAAAAAAAATATTTAATTATAAGAATAATAAAGTATTAAAAAATAGTTTTTTTTTTAATAATTATTTAAAAATATCTCGAGTAAGTTATTTTTAATATTATATATATATTAAATTATAATATAATCTTAAAAATAAATTAGTTTTAAAAAAGTAATATATAAATAAATTTTAAAATAAATACGTTTTATTAAAATTAAAATTAAAAGAAGTTAATTATTACAAATTATAAAATAAATATTATAAATAATATTAAAAAAACGAATATAAAAACGAAATATATTATTTATATAATTTAAGTAATTAAACTTAAAAATTTAATAAAAAAATATCACGTAAGTATTTTTATTTTTATAAATTATTTAAAAATAAAAATAAAAAAATTATTAAATTTATTTTAAAAAAAGAAAATAATTAAAATAATTTTTAATATATTTTATAAATTAAGAAAAATAAAAAGTATTATAAAAAGGAATTTAAAAAGATCTTAATAAAAAATATATTAAAAAGTCGAAATTCTCGTTAAGATATTTAGTAATTATAATATTAAAAGTTAATAAAAACGAAAAATAACATATTAATAAAAAAGGAAATTTAATATAATAATAAATAATTAATTATTAATATTTTAATAAAGTAATAAAAAAACGAGTATTTATTATTATTAATAAAACTTATAAAAAGGTAAATTAATAAAATTTAAATTTTTATAATATTAAATCTCCGCGATAATTATTATATAATTAAAATAATTAAAAAACACGAATAATATATTATTTTCTAAACGATATATAAATATTATAAATACAAAGTTATACCATTTAGACTTATTAACATACTCGTTACATTTTAATATATAATTATAATAATTATTTATAAGTTTTTAAATAAATTTGTATTTATTTATTTAAACGATATACTAATTTATTTAAAAAGCGAAAAAAAACATAAAAAACATATAAAGTAAGTATTAAAAGCTTTAAAAAATAAATAATATATCAAAAAACTAGATTATTTAAAGTTTATAATAAGTTTAAAAAAATCTATATTTAAAAGAGAAAAATAATAATAATTAAGGATTAATTAAAACTTAAGAATATTATAAATATATACGCATTTTTTGGCTTTATTAATTATGTTAAATAACTCATTTAAGATTTCGGGTAAATCGCCAAGTTATTAATAAAACTAATTACTTTAACGAAAATAAGAAAAGCTTTCCATTTTACTAAAAAAGCTAAATAAGCTTTTTAATAACTAAAAGAAGTTATAATTAATAAAGTTATATATAAACTTTTAAACGAAAACAAGAAAAAACGACTAAAAATAAACGCTTTAAATTTCATTATTAAAGTAGTTTTAAAGTAACTAAAAAACAATAAAAAATGGTATTTAGTCGCGTACTTATTTAAGGCATTATATAGTATTAAACTAAACTATTAAATTTATAATAAGGAATTATTAATAGTTATTAAAGCATTAAAAAATGGGAACTATGGCTTAGTAGAACTAAGGAATCTATTGATATTTATTTAAATTATAAAAACCTTACACGATTTATAATAACACAAACGCTTAATTAAAGACATAAGCATTAAATAATTTTCTTATTTAAGTTTAATTTTAGAATTTATTATATTAAAAGAAAAAACATTTAAATAGATTTTTTTAATAAAAAAGAAGATTATAAGTTAAAAATCAATAAAAGAAATATCTAGATGTTTAAATAATAAAATAACAAATTAATATAAAAAACTAAAAATAACGTTTTAAGGAAAGTTATAATTAAAAAGAAAAGTAATTATAATCTTAATAAAAATCTAATAACAAACTTTTATTATATAAAAAAAAGGTTTATATATTAAAACAAGTATAAAACGAATTTATTAAGGAATTTTCAAAACATTAAAACGATTTTAAAAAAAATTCGACTTTTTAGAAATAAAATAAATAATTAAGAAAGTTATAAAAAGTTATAATGTTTATAATAAAACTAAAGTATTACAATATAAACCATATAAATTATTATAACTAACTTAAATACCTAAAAAAGCATAATATATAACTACATAGGATTTTGTAATAAAACTTCTTAAGTTAAAAAATCTTATTATAAAAATACCTTATAATAACATATAAATAATCGTTAATAAACTTATAAAATATGCTTATTTTTTACCGTTTAACGAATTAAGCATAATAAAGTAATTAGTTTTTAGTTTTTTAAGAGAATACGTTAATAAATATAAATTATTAAAACGTATTATTTTAAATAGAAATAAATTATTTACGTTAAAGTTTTAAACTAGTTTAATAAAACGAATAAGAGTTAAATAAAAGTTATTTATAACGTATTATCTCTAGTTAAACGAATAAATAAAAAAATTAAACTAAATAATAAAACAATATTTCCGAAGTTATATTAACTAAGAAATAAATAACTAAATAGAATTATTATTAATAGCTTAAATAGTATATAACACTTTGGTTAATAAGGACATAAAAATGTTATTATACAAAGCAATATATAATTAAAAAGCAAAAATATAAAAATAATTAATCGAATTTACGGAAGTATTAAAAGTCGAAATAAAAACCCCGAGAATAAAAGTACTATTCGAAAAAGTTTAAATAATATAATTACGGTTATAAAAAAAGTTATAATTTATTTAAAATAAAATAATAAAGTATTATAATAAAAAAAGAATTAAAGAACTAATTTTTAAAAGAGGAAATATAATTTACTTACTTTATTAACGATAAAATATATCGATAAAAACTCCGTAAATTAAAATAAAATGACTTAATAAAAAGCTTAACTTTAAAAAATTAGGACTTTACGAAATTAAGAAAGTTATTTCGAGTATTAATTATAAATTAAAATTATTAAAGAAATCTAGAATATATTTAGTTTTTTATATATCGCTATTAAAACTAATATTAAAAAACGCCTCGTTAAAAACCTAAAACGAGATTAAAAAAAAACCAAATAAATATAAAATAAAAAGGATTTTAAACTTAAAAAAATTAATAATTAATTATAATAATTAATTAAATAAAAAAGGTACTCATTAAAGAAAAATACATAAAAACCACTTAAGCACTTAATAAACTCGAAAAACGTATTTAATAAGTTTTATTAACAAAACCTAAACCGGCTAAAAAGGCCTAAAAATCAGGATTTTAATTTAAGAAAAACAAGTCGAAAAAAAGGATGGCCTTGAAAGCAACTTTAGCTTATTTAATTAAAAACTATTATTCGGTTTAAAAACGCTTTTATTCTTTTTCGAGGCGTTTTTACTTTTTTAACTTATTTAGGTTTTAAAAACCTCGTTATAACATTTTTAAACCTTTTTTACGGAAAAGGTCACGTTATTAACGCAACCTAAAAATGCGCGTAATAGATTTATTTATTTCGAATTAAAATTTAAAGAGCGCCGCCTCCGCTTAACACTTTTAAAGAAATAAATAGTCCTTGTGACGAACCTCCCTGTGTGTTCCTAGTCAGCTAACTTCACAAATGAGTACGTACTAGGTTTTCTTGATTTAAAGGTAACAATAAGTTAAAATTGGTTTAATTAATTTAAAATATTATGTTTGTTAAAGAGGTTTCAAGGTACTTTTACTATAGTATTAAAGAGTAATTATAGTCTTAAATTAATAGCTAAAAAACGAGAGACTAATTATACAAGGAAATTCTAATTTACTTATACTCGTTTTTTTTTATATACATTTCTACTGTTTAATATATTGAATATCAATGGATATGAAATCCCTTAATATTTATCCTTATTAA
The DNA here is from genome assembly GCA_022695795.1 of Biscogniauxia marginata. Classification (NCBI taxonomy): domain Eukaryota; kingdom Fungi; phylum Ascomycota; class Sordariomycetes; order Xylariales; family Xylariaceae; genus Biscogniauxia; species Biscogniauxia marginata. Next base: position 300,980 of record MU404097.1, on the reverse strand, counting down.
ATATAATATTTCACTATATCCACGTTACGTGAGGTTACATTATAACCGAAACGGAACTAATTAGTTCATTAATTTCTTGGTTTATGTCACGACACCTTAATATGGAATTCCTTTATTTTCATAATTCGTAATACTATTTTTCCCCTCTTAAAATCTTTGTTTTAAAGATTATTCTTAATAAGTTATTTTTTTTTCTTTTTATAATAATTATATTTAATAATCGTATTATTAAGCGTTATCGTTTAAACCAAAAATTCGAACGTGAAAAACTTACACATTAAATAAATAAGTTAGGTTTTAATCTTAAAATCATGCTTTATTCCCGTTACTTTAATTAGGCGCTTAAATGTGTCATGGTAAAAGGAAAGTCTCGAAAATGTAGTAAATATATTTATAAGGGCTATCTTTATAATAGGACTGGTATTACTTTAAACTCCTTTAATCGGTTAAACGTTAAAAAAAAACGGTTATTTCGATAAGAACGTTAAGCGAAAAAAACTTTTTTTCTTTGTTAAGCCGAAATAACTCGCTTATAATTAGAAATTAATTATTCTTAAACCGAGGTTAATAAGTTTATTAATTATATATTACGTTTACGTCGTTAACGAGGCTTTCTTAAATAAAAAGGTCTTAAAATGTTATAACGAAGTTTTTAAAACTTAAATAAGCTAAAAAAGCAGGAGCGTCTAGAGAAGGAATAAAAGCGTTTTTAGGCTAAATAGTAATTTTTAACAAAATAGGTTAAAGTTGCTTCCGAGGCCGTCCCCTCCTTCGACCTGTCTTTCCTAGATTAGGATCCTGATTTTCAGGCCTTCTTAGTCGATCCGGGTTCTATCGGTGAAAATTCGCAAGTTCCTCTATTAAGTTCTTTAAATACTTAAGAAGTTCCCAAGTGTTTTCCTCGAGTAAGTAATCTTCCTATTTAACGAAATATTATAATTAACTTCCAACCCGTTTTAAATTTAATATCTTTTTCACTTTATATTTATTAAGATTCTCCTTAAATTCTAGTTGGTTTTTTAGTATAACGTTATTTAGTGTTAGTTTTAAAAGCAAAACATAAAATACAAGATATATTTTAAATCTTTTTAATAATACTAGTTTATAGTTAATTTTCGAAATAACTTTTTTAATTCTATATAGTTTTAATTTCTTGAATTTAAGTTTTTTGTTAGGTCGTTTTATTTTAATTTAAGGTGTTTTTAATGTTACGCCTTATCATTAACGGAGTAAATAAACTATATTTCCTCTTTTAAGAATTAGTCCTTTAATTCTTCTTTTATTATAGTACTTTGTCATTTTGTCTTAAATAAATTATAATTCTTTTTATAGTTGTTATTATATTGTTTAGATCTTTTTAGATAATACTTTTACTCTCGGGGCCTTTATTTCGACTCTTAGTGCTTTCGTGAGTTCGATTAGTTGTCTTTAGATTTCCGCTTTTTATTTGTATATTACCTCGTGTAATGATATTTTCATATTTTCGTTAATCGAAGTATTATATGCTATTTAGGTTATTAGTAGTAATTCTACTTAGTTATTTATTTCTTAGTTAATATAACTTTGTAAATATTATTTTATTATTTAATTTAATTTCTTTATTTACCTGTTTATTTAGGGGTAATACGTTATAAATAACTTTTATTTAATTCTTATTCGTTTTATTAAGTTAGTTTAAAATTTTAATGTAAATAACTTATCTCTATTTAAAACAACGCGTTTTAGTAGCCCATATTTATTAACGTATTTTCTTAGGAAGTTAAAAACTAATTATTTTACTATGCTTGATTCGTTAAATAATAAAAAGTAAGCGTATTTCGTGAGTTTATTAATAATTACTTATATACTGTTATAAAGTACTTCTATGATAGGATCTTTTAACTTTAGGAGTTTCACTACGAAATCCCATGTAATTATGTGCCACGCTTTATCAAGTATCTAGGTTGGTTATAGTAGTTTATATGGTTTATATTATAATACTTTAGCCTTATTATAGATGTTATAATTCTTTATAATTCTTTTAACTGTTTATCGTATTCCTAAAAAGTCGAATTCTTTTTAAAGTCATTTCATTGTTTTAAAAATCCCTTAGTAGCTGTGTAGAGGATATTCGTGAAATTCTTTAACGAATTTGTCTTGTACTTGTTCTGGTATGTATACCTTTTCCTTATATAAAAGAAGTTCGTCGCTGAGTCCTTATTAAGACTGTATTTGTTTTCCTTTTTAACTATAATTTTCCTTGAACCGTTATTTCTAGTCTCCTATATTAATTCGTATGTAAACTAATACAATTAATTTATTATTTTGTTGTTTAAACATCTAGATATCTCTTTTATTGATTTTTGATTTATAATCTCCCTTTTTGTTAAGAAGATCTACCTAGATATTTTCCTTTCCCTTAATATACTAAATTTTAAAATTAAACTTAAATAAGAAAATCATTTAACGCTCGTGTTTTTAATTAAGCGTTTATGTTGTTATAAATCATGTAAGGTTTTTGTGGTTTAAATAGATGTCGATAAGTTCCTTAGTTCCGTTAAGTCATAATTCCTATTTCTTTAATGCTTTAATAACTATTAATAGTTCCTTATTATAAATCTAATAGTTCAATTTAGCGCTATATAGTGCTTTAAATAAGTACGCGACTAGGTACCATTTCTTATTATTTTCTAATTGCTTTAAGACTACTCTAATAGCAAAATTTAAAGCGTTTATCCTTAGTCATTTCCTTTTATTTTCGTTTAGAAGTTTATATATAACCTTATTAGTTACAATTTTTTTTAGCTACCGAAAAGCCTATTTAGCTTCTTTAATGAAATGGAAAGCCTTTCTTGTTTTTGTTAGGGTAATTAATTCCGTTAATGGTTTAGCGATACGCCTAAAATCTTTAATGAGTTATTTAATATAATTAACAAAGCCAAGAAATACGCGTATATTTATAACACTTTTAGGTTCTAACTAATCCTTAATTATTATTATTTTTCCCTTTTAAATACGGATTTCTTTTAGACTTATTATAAACCCTAAATAGTTTAGTTTTTTAACATGCTATTTACTTTTAGTTAAATAAACGAATAGGTTCGCTTTTTCTAGGGCTTTTAATACTTGCTTTATATGTTTTTTATGTTTTTTCTCGTTTTTTAAGTAAATTAAAATATCGTTTAAATAAATAAATACAAATTTATTTAAAAACTTACGAAGAATTATTATAATTATATGTTAAAATGTAGCAGGTGCGTTAATAAGTTTAAATAGCATAACCTTATACTTATAATATTTATATATTGTTTAAAAAGCTATATATTATTCGTGTCCCTTAGTTATTTTAATTATATAATATTTATCGCGAAGGTTTAGTGCTATGAAGATTTAAGCTTTACTGATTTATCTTTTTATAAGTTTTATTAATGGTAATAAATGCCCGTTTTTCTTGGTTATTTTATTTAAGTGTTAATAATTAATCACTCGTCGTTATACTAGGTTTTCTTTTTTATTGACATGTTATTTCCCGTTTTTATCGACTTTAAGTACCATGATTACCGGGTATCTTAACGAGGATTCGGATTTTTGAATATATCTTTTATCGAGATCTTCCTAGATTCCTTTTTATAATGCCCTTTGTTTTTCTTAATTTATAAGATATATTAAAAATAATTTTAATTATTTTTCTTTTTTAAAGTAGATTTAATAATTCTATTAACTATATTTTAGTAATTCTTTTTTTGTTTTATTTCTAAATAATTTATAAAAACGGAGGTATTTACGCGATACTCTTTTCGTTAAATCTTTAGGCTTGGTTACTCGAATTATATAAACGATATATTTCGTTTTTATATCCGTTTTTCTGGAATTACTTGCGATATTCATCTCGTAACCCGTAGTAGTTAACTCCTTTTATTTTTAATCTTAATAGAGCGTGTTTATCTCGAAATTTATTCGTGGATTATTTCTTTTAAACTAATTCATTCTTAAGATCATATCGTGATTTAATATGTATATAATGTTAAGGCTAACTTATTTAAGATATCCTTAAATAGTTACCGAGAAAAGAATCGTTTTTTTTAACACTTTATTATTCTCGTAATTAAATATACTTCCTTTAAAGTTTTATAACTTATATGGACTTTATTTATATATTTATAGTATTTTATCTTCCTAAGTTACTTTTACTAAGATATAGCTTTTATTTACTCTTAAATTTATTAAGGCTTTATACTCTTTTTTATTATACCTAACTCTAGTTATAATAATGTTATTAAGTCTCGATTGAATTTTATATAAAGACTTGTTATTTATGGCTTCTCGCTGCTTTACTAGCGAGAGCTTTTGCCGTTTTTTGGTTTTTCACGTTCCTTTTTTTTTGGTTTTTTTTTAGTTGTTATAACCCGGATGTCCTTTTATTCTTGGGCTTTTATAAAAGCGTGTTTCTAGTAATTATTATTTAAATAGTTTTTTTAATTACCCTTTACGTAATAAGGGGTGAGAGGTTTGTCTTTTATATAGAACTTTACATATTAAAACTTTAATTTTTTTAAGAGCCCTTTTATAACTTAAGTTTATTTTATTAACTCGGAATTTTTTAAAGTTCTAAATTATCCTTAAATAAAAGGAATAATTCTTAAGTTTATTTGCTAGGGGTATCTTAATGTTTCTTTTTAAGTTTATATTAATTTCTAGGAGTTTTCCTTTTTTTTTGAGGTATGCTTTAATGATTCGTTTATAGCCCCGTTTAGTCGCACGTGTTTTTATTTATTACTTTATTAAGTATTTTCTTATAAAGCCGAATAAATTTATATCGTACTTAATTTGTTTTTTAAGCCATTATAAAAGATATAGTTCCTTTTATAATTCCTATAATTCTTCCTTAATCTCGTCTTTTTCGAAACCTGCTTTAAGTAAGTCGTGTATATCGCATAATACCGAAATATAACATATACAACTTTTAACAATTGTTTCGTTGCTTTTTTCGGAACCGGGATAAAGATAACATACTCGAAAAAAATGTAGCTATCGTGAGACGTTATTATAAATACACTTATTTTTTTTCGTGTTATCACTTTCTAGTTCTTGAGAATAGTAACCAACTTTATCCTTAAAACTTTTATATACTTAATAAACGTCGTTAATATAAAAGCTTTAATATAACGATATATGTTTCTTTAAGCCTTAATAAACATTATAATTATTATTTATATAAAACCTCTAGTTTAAGCTGTTATATTGGCTTTTTTTCTAGTGGGTTTCGTATTTATCGTTTTTGTAGTGGCTTTAATATAGATTATTATAGTTTAACTTAATTCCTAAGTCGTATCCTAGCTTATAATTATCGCATACATATAATAATTTGCCTTCGTCATATCTTTATTTGGCTTATTCTAGTGTAAAATATCTTAAATACGAGTAATTATCTTTTAAATAATCTTTACAGTTAACTTAATAAGATTTATAAACTTCTTTTATAAAAGTTTCCTCGATTTTTTCTATTTTAATAATGTTAATAATAAATACTTAGTTTATTTCTTTATTATTTTCGAGTTAAACTCTTATCTTGGCGACTCTTTTCTCGGGTTAAGGAATCCCTCTTGTTCTTAGTTCTTATTTCTTAAGATTTTAGTACTTGTTCTTATAATGTCTTTTTTTTTTACAATTAAAACACTTAATAATTAATTTATTTCGTTTTTTTATTCTTTTTAAATAACGTTAATTTTAATAAAGTTTAACTTAGTTCTAGTGCCTTTCCTGGTTTCGGTACCGCTTTTATAATTTCCTTTTTTTAATTAATTGCTATTCTTTCGTTATATTGTCTTTTTTTTTTAAGGTATCGTTTAAAGTTCTCGTTATTAATAACAATTGCTATTATAACGTAGTCATTAAACTTTTTTAAGTTCTTTTCTTTATATAGGTTTATTTTATATAGCTTATTTTTTATATAGTTCTTTAATTTTTAATAAAACAAGTAATATAAATTTTCGATAAGTAATTATAACTAGCTTGCGAGTTTCTTAAACTTAATAATATAATTTAAAACCTTTTTGTTTTATCGTAGTTTATAAAATCGAGCTTCGACTTATTACTTAAGAATTAAATTGCCGAATATAGACTTAAGTTGTTTTTCAAACTCCTTATAATTCTTAAAGACTTTTTTCGTGTCTTTTTAAGCGTTTAATCCGTTTTCTAAATAATCTTTTAACACTAGTTAAAACTAGGTTAAAGCGGTTCTGGCGAGGAGTTGAGATACCGTGAGAACCTTTTATTCCTTAGTAGTAATTGTTTTATAATAAAACTATAAATAAGTTTTAACCTAGATTAAAAATCCCTCCGAATCGCTTAACCTATTATATTTATTAAGTGTAATAAGTTTAAAACCTTTTACGTCGAGGGTTGTTATATTATTTTCGTCGTTTAAGTTATTAAGGTCGCTATTGTTTAAAGGTGGTTATTTATTTTTAAGAGGTAAGGGTTATCTTATTTATTTATCTTTTTTAAGTATTTCTTTCTCCTCCTTTTTTTCTTTCTTAAATGCCTCTTTTTATTAATCTTTCGAGATGTCCTTTTATAACTCTTCTTTAGTTATAACTATAATGGACTTTTATATTAGTTTTTTTAATCCTTTTAGTTATACCGTAAAAAGATTTAAAGCTTTCGTTTAAAAGCTTATTAATTATTATTTTTTTACTTATTTCTTTTTTTGTTACTCTTTGGTTTTAAGAGGTATACTTGTCTTAAGACTATTTAACTAAAAGTCTCTTCTTTTAAACCAATATTAAGCACTAATTAAAGAGCTATTAAAATGTAACGAACTTCTTTATATATTCCTAGTTAGTTAACTTTATAAGTAAATACATACTAGGTTTTTTTAATTTAAAAGTAATAATAAGTTAAAATTGGTTTAATTAATTTAAAATGTTATGTTCGTTAAAAAGGTTTTAAGGTACTTTTATTATAATATTAAAAAGTAACTATAATTTTAAATTAATAGCTAAAAAACGAGAAACTAATTACATAAAGAAATTTCAATTTATTTATACTCGTTTTTCCTTATATACACTTCTACTGTTTAATATATTGGATATCGATGGATATGAAATCCCTCAATATCTATCCCTATTGGATATAATATCCCACCATATCCACGTCACGTGAGGTTACATCATAACCGAAACGGAACCAATTGGTTCATTAATTCCTTGGTCCATGCCACGACACCCTGGTATGGAATTCCTCCATTCCCATGGTTCGTAACATTTAAAAAACGATAAACAAAAACGAATCAAAGCCCTAAAAACTTAAACCGTTAAATCTTTAAATTAACTAAATAAAAAATTAATTAATTAATAAAATTTAAGCGATAAAAGATTTAATAAATTAATTAAGTTAAAAAATTATAAAAAATTATAAAATAATTATAATAAAAAACTTAATTAACAATTAAAAGTATTAAAATTAACTTTAAAAAATTAAAAATTCGATATATATAAAAAAAGTATAAAAAAAAACTTATTAAAAAATTTTAAAATTTTATAAAAAAAATCCGTATATAATTAATATATTTATATTTATATTTTATATATAAAAAATAGGTTTATAAAATAGCTTACTAAAAAATAAAGCTTAAAATATAAATAATAAAATAAATAACGATCGCGATTATAATTAACGTTAAAAAACACTAATTATTTAATTAGGTTTTCTTTAGATTTTATTAATAATAATATTATTAATAATAATTCTTTTATTAATATAAAGTTTAATAAAACTAAGAAATAAAATTATTTATAAAACTTATATTATAATAACTTTAATTATAAAACCCGCTTATAAATTAAAAAAATAATAAAGCGAGAAACTTATATAATAATTAGAATTTTAAACCGTAAATTAATATAACTTTTAAAATACTTAATAAAATAAAAAGATAAAAAAGATAAATAAAAAAGAATTTTTAAAAAACTAATAAAAATCATTAAAAAATAATAAAAATATAAAAATAATATAAAAATATAAAAATAATATAAAAATATAAAAATAATATAAAATTATTAAGAATATATAAAGTAATATTTCGGTTAAAATTAATTATTAACTTTACTTTAAAATAATTATTTTAAAAGAACATAAAATTTATATTATTATTAATTTTAAAGTCGTTATAAAGGAAAAATAAAATAAATACTTTAAATTCGTAAAAAAATAAAATTTTAGTTATATTAATAATTTAATGGTTTCGATTCCGTTCGAAATCTTAAAGAGGATTTAGCCGTGTAAAAAAAGCACGTGTAGCTTAGCAAATTTAACCTTAATTTAAATTTCGTTATAGCCTAGTTAAGTAATTAACCATCCTTACAACCTCTTTTCTTTTCTTTGGTTTCTGCAGCTAGACAAAGAACGTAGTAACTATAATCGACTATGAAAATATAAGGTTCATACATTTAAGTGAGTCATAAGAATATAATGTGATGAATAGGTGGGCTTTACGAATTGGGTGAAGATTATGAGTACCTAGAGATCAGCAGAGCGAAGCTCTTATTACTAGGTTGATCAGCATACGGCGCCACTGCAAATATGATGGTGTCTAACAGTACAGAAAATACACGAAGACTGCGGCTCAGATTTTGTCTTCAAGTTACCTCACATAGGGCTCCGCGCACACCGCGCAAGGTACTCGCAATCTATTCTCCGCGCTAGCGCTACCTATGAGGGTCACTATCTTGACATATTGAAGCACTTGCTACCTTGAAACATATTTACCAGAAATTCACGGTGCATGGTTCGTTGAGACTTATAAACTGTAGATGAGTGCCAAGGCACAAATCTATGGTTATTAGTAACGCATATAAACTTTGAATGGCTGTGCGCCATATCAAAGACTTCAAGATCTGTGTCTGAAAGTTTGATAAGTCACTGAACCTATTTTCAAAATTACTCTATGTATTAAAAAATAATCAAATAGTTAACCAGTCATTATAATCCGTGTATATAGAGTCATAGTCTATGGTATGCTGCTATTATTAATCTAAAGACCCAGTCCCATACTTAAAGGGACGAGTCCCACTAACGGAGGAGAGCTGGCTATACAACTATGAATAAGCCCAGGGGTGGGAGCGTGTATAGGATAGAACCTATCATAGCATGATGCTTAGTTCCGCCTCTGATTCCCAGTGAGCGCTAGACTCCATCTCGTCTTGCCTCGATAAGTGTGATAGCTAGCACTCGTTTGATTATCACAAAAAGATTGAGTATAGCATGTTAAGATTATATATTGACAAGGGTACCTTAAATTTCTCCAATTTATTGTCAAGGTGATACTTATTGTTTAAGTGCGATGGCATCTGCCCCTGAGCCAAGAATTCTGGCATTCAAACTTCACAACTGATATCAGATATAGCAAGCTTTTGTAATAGTGGTGCACTTAAACCAAGGTGTGTGTGTATACAGTTTAGATGCAATTGGCATTTTTAAACCTGTAGAAATAATGAGGTTACCTCTTTTAGGATTAGGTGTCGTTTATTAGAATGTACATCTGAGTACTGCTGCAGGAATTGTTATTGATGTATCTGGGGTTTCTTTCAGCACCTTCGTCTTGGGCCCAAAACCAACCCAGAATTTTAATGAAATAAAGCAATGACCAAGTCCAAAGAACTGTTCTCTAGGCTCGTATTATACCAAGTAAGATCGTTTCAACCGTAGACTAAGATACGTTGATGCCGTTAGCACCAAAATACCAGGGGTTTACTTATTTCCGGCATGAACTGTAATAAAATTGATAGTCGAACGCCAGATTTCCCAACCAGAGATAAGATCCTGACGATATTTATGACGGTTAGCAGAGTGAGATCATGAATGAGTGCAACATTCGACCTTCCATAAACTTGCAAGACAGTCTTTCTGCTATTAAAAGTAATGCGAATGTCGTACAAGAGAGCACATAGTCGTTCGAAATTGCAATTAAACCAGCCTCCCATCCCTTGGTGATCGCTTCACCCCCTCTTCGCTACCGGCTCGTAGGCAATGAGGGCCACTCTTATCAACGCAGCATTTACCTAGTGCAATCGTCCAGAAGCCGGCCGTTGGGTCAAGACAATTTCCGGTAGTATGTAAGGCAACTCAGCCAGACGGAGGACTTGGATGGGACATGACCGTTGGGGATATCCACATTGCGGTTAGTGACCAGGTATGGTCTGGGATAAGATCGAGGGCAGAAATGCGGAATGGAGTCTTGGAAATGTCTGTGCACGGCTTGCCAGGCGCAACTTCACGATCAACCAAGGCTGAGGCGTTTGCTTTCATATTTCAGCTTGCGGGTTAGTACAGTGTAGTCAAGGGGCAGCAAAGCTTGTAGGAGGAATCCGTGTTTTGGCAAAATGCCTTTTCGACTTGACTAAATATAGGCGATAACATATTTTTAAACCTGTAGTACCTAAGGTACGTATCACTTCACTCAGCCACAGTTATCCGTCAATACATACAAGGGTCTGCATAATTTCGGCGCGTACTAGTGACCCTGGATTAAAGGAAGATTATTTCGGAAACATCCAAGACAGGTGGACGTTTGCCTGCTATTCGCCGTAACGTAATTTACGACTGTAGCCTAGTGTCGCAAGCACCAAATTGAAATCGCAGAACACATTGCTGAAAATATGGCTGGACCAGGTCTTCAAGTTGTAGCAGTACACAGTGTAGTATATCGTGTCGAATGAAAGGCGGTGTTCTGGGCAATCTCTTGGTATTAAATATAGACTTTGTAGATCAAGATCTTCGATTCTTTGCAGATTCTTGTAATCTATGTGGACCGCTGATCACTGTACCCCAGATTTATAATTCTAGACCTGATCGACCTGAATGAGAATCTTCAAACCCTTAATCGTGTCTTAGGTGTAAAAAACTCACCCTAGAATATAAGACATTCAAAACTCAGTTTCTTTTTATCGTGTAGAGTATCGGGCGGAGGTTCTTTATTGAATGACTTTAGTGTCAGCCAGGATCAATACTTCTATTTTTAGAAACGTGAAAATGTTGTTCATCGCTTAAGCCCTGTAAGCATAGAACCCGACCCCTTACTGTATAGAAAGAAGAGGAAAAGAGTAAGAGGCGCGAAGTGAACACGCAATCTAGAGTCCATGCCAGGACACGGTGCTACTTTCTAGGCCCGATCTAATAATTATCCGATCATGCTATGCATGTTCTTGGAATAGCTAACGGGGCAAAGTTCGTATCAAGATCAAGCCATGATCCACACATGTGGCGTCTAGACTTAATCTACCCCTTACATATTCCAGGAACCACGAAGACGCTCATGTTAACTTTGAAGATTGATGCTTCCTAGCTATCCAGAGCTCAACTTCAACCTCACGTCGTTCTTTGAACCATCGCTACGCGCAGACAATGAACCAGGTTCTTAGAAGCTCTTGTCTCTCGCTTCCGTAGCCGATTTCATCTTTGTTATTCTTTACTTCTCAGTATTCATACCTGGTGCACCTTACTCGTATCACTTTGAGATACATAATCACGGGTTACATTCGCTCATTTACCCTCTATATTTCCAGAACTTGGTAGCCAAGATCGTACTCACGATATGACTCAACTTGAACGATAGCTAGGTTCCGTACTAGATCACTGCATTATATCAGCCCCATTATTCTTTTGTCTTTCAGCTATTAAAACATGACGGGCTCGTATCCAATGTCGAGGGTGCGGCTGCGCGGCGACGGCACCGACCAATTCCTTAACCTCATTCAAAACCCGTTCAATACTGAGGTATGTGACTGACACCCTGACTCCCTACTACTATATTATATCTTAACCTGGGGCTATATAGTTGAGCGAAAAAGCATTCTGGTCGTCTCTGGGTTATTCGCTCGGCGCTGCCTTGCTATGTGCGCTGCTTTTCTGCGCCCTGCGGCCCTACAACCGCACTGTCTATGCACCACGTCTCAAGCATGCGGACGAAAAGCATGCACCGCCGCCAGTCACTAATGGCGTTTTTGGCTGGGTGCTGCCTGTCGTCAAAACTCGCGAGCAGGTCCTCGTGGAGAAAATAGGTGTTGATGCCACCGTCTTCTTACGATTTACCAAGATGAGCCGCAACATCTTCATAATTCTCTCCGCGATTGGCTGCGGAGTGTACATTCCTCTCAACATAATTGAGAATAACATCAATAACGCGTCTGACACGACGAACTTCTTCATGAAGCTCACTCCGCTAGGCGTGTGGGGTAAAGCTTGCTGGGCACATGTCCTCGTATCCTACGTTTTTACCGGCATTATATGTTTCTTTCTATGGACAAATTACAAGGCAGTGACACATCTCAGGCGAGGGTATTTCAATAGTCCAGAGTACCAGGAAAGCTTACACTCGCGGACGCTTATGGTACGTACGGCTCATTATCTCCCCTGTATTTATGTGTGATCATGAGCACTGTAGCAGATAACTATGGAGTCGACAACTCCAAGCCTCAAGTTGATACGAGTCCTAGATCATATGAGCGTGGACGAGTACTTACACTTGATAAGGAAAGAGAGCCTGCTATGTCTAAGATGATCTACTCTTTGCATAGAATACATGGCAGGAGAGTAGCGTCAACGTAATCGGCAGCTCCCGCTCGTGCTCCGTTAATGTTTTACACATCATATGAGTGACCGGTGACCATGCTAACAATGACTCAGATCACAGACATCCCAAAAAGCTACTGTAGTGATGAGGGTGTTTCCCGAATTGTGGATGAGGTGGATACCGTTGGAGATCCATTCGGCATCATTGCTCGCAACGTCAAAGGTCTAGCAGAAAAGCTTCAGGAGCACGAAGAGGCGGTTCGGGAACTCGAAGCTGTTCTTGCAAAGTATCTCAAGAACCCTGATAAGCTACCAGCGAAACGCCCGACGTGCAAGACCCAGAAGGGAGATCAATCACACACTCCAGGCACAAAAGTTGATGCGATTGACTATTTGACGTCCCGAATTGAGAGACTCAAGAATGAAATTACGGATTTAAGAAAATCGGTAAATAACAGAAACGTTCTACCTTACGGTTTCGCCAGTTATTCGAGCATCGAGCAGGCTCACGAAGTGGCCTTCGCCGCGAAAAAGAAGCATCCTCACGGTACTACTGTCCAGCTGGCCCCTAAACCCAGTGATCTGATCTGGGAAAACCTTCCGCTAGATCGCAAGAGTCGCTCCTGGAGATCATTTATGAACAACCTATGGGTCACGCTTCTGACGCTAGTCTGGACCGTTCCCAACGCTCTGATCGCAGTGTTCCTTGCAAATTTGAGCAACCTTGGCTCTGTATGGCCTGCATTCGATATCGAGCTTAAACGAGATCCGAAGACATGGGGTGCCATTCAGGGCATCGCTGCACCCCTTATCACGACTCTATTTTATATGCTTCTTCCTGTCATCTTCCGACGCCTCTCAATATATGCTGGAGACTATTCAAAGACTCAACGTGAAAGACACGTCACGCATAGTCTTTATGCATTCTTCTGCTTCAACAACCTGATCGTATTTAGTCTGTTTTCCACAGCTTGGAAATACGGAACTGCGGTAGTGAACGCCAAAGAAAACACGGATCTCTGGACGGCCATTGTCGCTACCGATCCCTTCGGCAATCTCATGACGGCTTTCTGTGATGTTTCACCGTTCTGGCTCAACTATCTTCTTCAGCGAAATTTCGGCGCTGCTTTGGACATATCCCAGGTCACCAAGCTGTTCATTGGTTATATTAATCGCAAACTGTTCAACCCAACACCCAGGGAGCTTATTGAACTTACTGCCCCCCAGCCGTTTGACTTTGCAGCCTACTACAATAACTTTCTGTTCTATAGCACTATTGCATTGGTGTTCGCGCCTTTCCAGCCCCTAGTCCTACCCGTAACTGCTTTGTACTTCACCATAGACATTTACCTAAAGAAGTACCTTCTGCTGTGAGGCCCCTTAATAAACCTCAAGATCATTGGTCGCTCGCTAACGATGTCCTTCAGATATGTATTCATAACGAAGCATGAGTCCGGCGGGTCGTTCTGGCGTATCCTTTTTAATCGAGTCCTCTTCGCTACCCTGCTGGCGAATCTCGTCACCCTTCTTTTTGTTATTGCGAGAAAGGAGTCTTACACTCAAGTCATCCTCATGCTGCCGTTGGTAATCGTTGTTGGTGGATTCAAGTGGTACTGCAAGCGTACCTTCGATGATGAGCAGAATTTCTATAGCAAAGGAACTCGGAAGAGTGTGGAGGAGGGTTTGCCCAAAAGATCAAAACGCGACCGTGTCGGTGTTCGTTTTGGCCACCCAGCACTATACAAGAAGCTCATGGTTCCAATGGTCCATGCCAAATCGCAACATCTTCTCACGCAAGTCTACCGCGGCCACTTAGATCCGGGTCTGGACGAAGCTGGCGATTATGGGGACACTTACAGAATGCAAAAGATGTCTAGTCATAGCCCGGGTAAGCCGACGGTCAATGGCGCTACAGCACCATTCGAGCTCGTCAACGAAGCGGAAATGGATTTCGAGCATTACCGCGACCATGAGGGATTCCGCGACCAGTTTGGCGGAGGCGGCGAGTTATATGGCAACGCATCTGACATGTCACGTCCCGGAACGCCCAGCACATGGCAACCTTCCCGGCCAGGTTCTCCTGCCTCCTTCGCCACCACTCCATATGACACGGATGGGACCCCAACCCCTGACCTCGATGGTGCAACTTACCCGACAGGCTACCACCCTCCGGGACTAAGACCGAGTCCACTTGCCCGCACAATATCAGAGACCTCACACCGTCTCGGCCGAGTCCCAGGCGGTCCAGATGAATATTCGAACATCAGTCTACTCGATGCTGCGGCGCCGCTAGGACACACTACCACTCCAGATGAGCGTAAAAATAGGGGATATTTTTGATCAGGAAGATGTTTGGCGTTGGGGTTACGTAATGGCTAAAATGTGATATAAATGGATAGAGAAGGACGCCGATAATGAGGAACGATGCGTTTCCGTGTTTAGATGTGGCATCCAAATGGTCCATAGGTAATTTACGTCGTCTTTTACCACATTATCCACACTCCACGGAACGCGAAACCAGATAGGAATTCCTTGTAGGCTTTTTCCCCTTTCATGCCACTGTCGTATAATTACATGGACGTTGCTTGGCGATCAGATATCAACTTCCTATTTGTTTTCCTCAAGCAAACTGTGTAACTCGATATACATGATGTATATTGTCACGGCAGCGCAGGGGGTTCAAGGCAATGCTTGATTTCCTGGTTTATTGACGAAAATACTAAAGGTGAAGCGGAAAAGAAACTCTAGGATGGTCGCTAGGGCCATCCTAGCAGCTAAATACATTTCAGGCTTTGCTCCTGACCTCATTGTCCTGTTGCCAGGCTGGCGTTGCCAAGCCGTGACATATATAAGAGTGTATATAGTTCGATGAAAACTTTGAGTGTAAGCGCCATTTAGACAGGCTAATATCTAACATCAGATCTAGCGCTGTGTCTCCAACATGAGCCTAGATCGTCGCAACTCATTCCAGCAAGACATACATATTATCTTTCGTCATCACTAATCTCCTCATCATGATTGTAACACGTGAGCATGCAGCGATCATCGGAAGGGTGTTTGCTCTATCCCAAGAGCTATTTCAAGGCCTAGAACCTCACTTACTACTGAGATGAAGCCACGGTTGGACTCACGAGGAGAAATCTTAGAGCCGGCAGTTTTCTGAGGTACTAATAATCCACCAGGGGAATGTTGTGCTAGCCAATTATGCCCGATAAAATTTTTCACGGAGGCTCCAGGTGCAATTCCCAAGTGCAATGAAAAAACAGTCGAGCTATTAGTTCGAGGTCTCTAGCTTGCCTCATGTTTCATGAATCGGTGTAGTGAAACAACCAAAATTCGGCATTGCTGACTCGTACCTAAAAATATGGCCTGGAAACAATCCACCTCCTTACTCCCACAGCGAAAATTTTGTGGATTTGCAGCTTCAGTAGTTCAAGTTTCTAGGACCAAATGCCGGTCCACACCCGAAAGACGTTCGGCGCATTAGCAGCCACGTCATATAGGCCACTGAGAACGCGGCCATCTGCCATGTTGCGCAACACACTCAACGGCGATAGGTCCGGAATGATTCAGTCGGCGCCTCTTGCCTCTAGTAGAGTAAATTACTATCGGGAAGTAGTACGAGGCGGGGTCAAGCCATATAGGGGGGGATATGACACGAACAGATAAAGGGTATATAAATCGACTGTCGAATCACCCTTTGTAGGTCAGATCATATGCTCGGATTCACCACGCTCACTATCACTTTCAATCACTCATCTGCTTCTTCGCGGGTCGACATTCCGTATTATCCCTTCAAGACGTTCATTGATTATACTTCTACCGTCTTCAATCCTAGCAGACACACTCGTTAAGAATAAACACATACATACCTACATCGTCAAAGAAACGACCTCATTCATTACGAACCTTTGCTGCACAGCTAGTCAGGAACTGGAAACCATATTTCACCGATCCACAATGTTCTCCCTCACTCAAATCGTCGTTGCCCTCTCCTGCACTGTCGGGTATGTCGTGGCCGCTCCTGTAGCCAATTCGTCCTCGGCCTCGTCGGGCTCCTCCTACACAGGAGACATCACATACTACACACCGGGACTCGGCTCGTGCGGCACCACCAACTCGGACAGCGAGCACGTCGTCGCCCTCGCGTCATCCCAGTTCGCCAGCTCGAGCCCGTGCGGTAAGACGATTGAGATCACCAAGGATGGCAAGACGGCCACGGCCACCGTCGTCGACAAGTGCCCGTCGTGCGCCGAGGGCTCCATCGACGTCTCATCCACCGTCTTCCAGTCGCTAGCCGACCTGTCGGTGGGAAGGACCACCGTGACCTGGAAGTTCACCTCTTAGGTGGCCGGCTCCTCCTTTTCTATTATTCTTCCTCTTCTTCTTTTCACTCGTTCATTCATTCATTTTATTCAACCTATGCAAGGACTTTTACCTATAGGGATATAGGGAGAAGTTATGCTGGACATGGCTTCAGGTTGGCGGCTTTATAGGGAATGAAACTAAAACAGCTGTTTTTTAACTTACGAACTTGGTATCGCATTGAAAGAGTGATAGTCCCTTAGCTGTTTATGATGAGAAAATGAAAACATAACATTTATGATTTTAGGTCGCCACGGGCATTTTATTCTATAATACTCCTCTTGTTGTTCGAAGTAAACGAATACCTACTATGAACTGGCCAGTAAAGCCAAGCTTTCTTGTTCCCCCCGGGTAGGGCCGAAACGACATCAGCAAGCCTGTCACTGTCTCACATCCAGCCAGCCGGCGTTTTCCCTAAATGATTATCCAATGTCCATATCCCGGCTTCTGACTTGGAAGCCCCAAATCTTAGTGGTCGTGCTCGCCG
The DNA here is from genome assembly GCA_022695795.1 of Biscogniauxia marginata. Classification (NCBI taxonomy): domain Eukaryota; kingdom Fungi; phylum Ascomycota; class Sordariomycetes; order Xylariales; family Xylariaceae; genus Biscogniauxia; species Biscogniauxia marginata. Next base: position 283,579 of record MU404097.1, on the reverse strand, counting down.
GGGAGTTGACTAACTAGTTCCCTTGTGCGAAGTTTAGGACGGATTGCGCCATCAGGGGCCCCCACTAGAAAATTTCCTGGACGAGTCTGCGATGGCGAAATACACACGATCATGGTGACGATAATGCCGTCGCTACGCGTAATTCTTCTCTTATCTTTTCTTGTATAAAACTACTGGCCTGCACAACCGCGCTGACGATTCTTCGCGGTCATTGCTCTAGTTTTCGAAAGGGTATCGTTCAAATGGCCGCCTCAACTCCAGACAGCGCCAATGGCGCCGACGCCGACGAGATCAATGCTCCCAGGTCTACTACTACTAAGCATTCATTTTTCCGGTCCGTCCCCTTCCAGATTGCCGTCGCCTGTGGCGTGTCGTTCACGGCGCCGGGCATGTGGGATGCATTGGGTGGCCTAGGTGCCGGCGGTGCAGCTGAACCATACGCTGTCTCGGCCGCCAACGCCCTAGTGTATGGGCTATTCGCGGTTGTCTGCGTCGCAGCCGGAGCGATAAATAACCGCATCGGCCTGCGCTACGGCCTGGCCCTCGGTGCTCTCGGCTACCCGCTGTACGGCGCCGGCTTGTACACCAACAACGTCACCGCGACGACTTGGTTCCTTCTTTTTGGTAGCGCCCTATGCGGCATTTCGGCAGGATTCTTTTGGGCCGCCGAGGCAGCTATTATCATTGGGTATCCGAGACCGCAGGACCGGGCCTTCTACCTCGCCGTCTGGCAAACGGCGAAGGCAGCAGGTCCTATAGTGGGCGGAGCGATCAACCTCGGTCTAAACGCGCAGAAGTCGGGCACAGGGTCCGTGTCGTCCGCGACTTATATCGTTTTCATCGTGATTATGTGCCTTGGTCTGCCAATCGCCCTCTTACTCAGCCCCGCAGAAAAGGTGTGGCGTAAGGATGGAACTCGGGTCGTGATACGCAAAGAGCCCACCTGGGCGGCCGAATTCAAGGCCGTGGGCACCCTATTCATCTCACGACGAATCCTACTCCTCCTTCCAGCCTTCTTCATCAGCTATTTCTACAACGGGTTCCTGAGTACGTGGCTGACCATATACTTTACCGTCCGGGCGCGTGCCTTTTCCTCCTTTTTCACCAATTTCGCAGGCATCTTCAGCTCCTTCATCATCGCAAGCCTGCTCGATCGACAGTCGATTCATATCAAGAAGCGAGCCAGGATCGCGTTCTCGGCCATCATTACGGTACTCATTGGCACCTGGATTTGGGCCACGGTCCTGCAGAAGCAATTTTACGATGCACCCGAAAGCCCGGTATTCGACTGGTTCCAGGGTGGTTTTGGCAAGTCATATGCTCTCGTCTTCTTTTGGTCGTTTGGAGGACAAGCCTACCAGCAATTCTTATACTGGCTTGTAGGGCAGTATACGACAGACCTCTCGTCACTGTCTCACCATACTGGTATCCTGCGAGGTGTGGAGGCGCTTGGCCAAACGGTCGCCTGGGCGTGAGTACTCCCTCAACGAATTTTCAAATGGAGATAGAATAAAAGATTTGCTAACTAAGTTCTTCTGTTATCTAGCATGCAATCCGAGGGAAATGCCAACCACTTTATCAGTATTGGTATCAACTTCGGTTTCACTGTCCTCTGCATTATTCCCACATGGATCGTCCTCTCCGAACTTGAACATAGTCATGAAATCAAAGTGACCGAAATACAGGTTGAGGCCGAGGGAATAAGTAAGCAGGCCGATCAGACATCGGCTTAGGGGAGTCGGCAAAGATAACCAGAAAGCTGGCAGGAATTTTTGAGGGATAGATACATTGGTTAATTCGATGGAAGCCCGTAGAACAGCTTTAGATGACCAGATCCATAGGTTCAGGGCTCACATGATACCCCTATAGCGATATTTATATTCATATTTAATGTTGAATTGCCCTCTCTGTAAGCCCGGGATATGATCAAATTATAGGAAAGGGTTTGTCTCCTATACTTCCTATACTTTAAATACATTGAAAGTCAGAGTGCAAGCCCTTCAGACTTTTGTGACCCTCTCAATCGATTTTCACATGCGTAGGTACATAACAACTTCCCTTGCAAACTCTGGGGGCCAGCCCCTAAATCCCCAATCGTTGCTTCGCCCGTAAGTACTGTCTAAGTATTTACTGGGTTTGGGTCATGAATTCTCAATAGCCCAATTTAATGAAAGGTTAATTGAGGCCGTCATTGAATTTTGATTCCCTAGCCCTTGCCTGAGTAATAATTTGTTAGCTCTAGCTACTTAATTGCCACACTTAGCAGTCACATTAATAAGTCGGGCTAGGTCTTTGATCAGTAATAAACCAAATTAAACCAATAAAATAAATACAATAAAATAGGTAACCAAATGATTACAGAAGTGTTAGCATCTCTAGAGTGTGAGTAGTGTTTAAGCAAGACCTCTATTTCCCGTGTGATAGACCTGTATTTAGTAGACACATACCAAGAACCTGGCCTCAACTTAGAAAAGGCAAGTCTTTCTAACCAGGATAATATTAGTCCTCGTAGTTGTATACCCGGCTATCGAGACCGGTCCAAGAGCCTATGGCGAAGCGCGCTTTGTGCGCCATTTGAAAGGACTACGAGCCTTCTATGACTGAAATCGTGGAATGAGAAGCATACGTATTGTGAGATCTTCTATTTTCTGCCCCCATGAGCCGAGTGCAGGGGTCATGATGTGGCCCATTTCGATGAAGAGTCGCCAAGCAAGAGATCAAAAAGCAGATTGTTACATATGGTCAAGGTAAATAAAATAAAGCAGGAAAAAGCCGAACGCACTTTATAACTCAACTACACTATGGAAACGTACCAGGTCGATTCTCAAGAGCGATATATTGCTCAATGCTATTTGTCGCTTCATTGTCCACCGCAGCACAGTTTTCATCGCGAAGACATGATTAATGAAGTTTCGCAGCTACGTTATTATCTGCTGTACATTCTTATCCAACGTTATAGGCTTCAAAGATACTCCACCTCCAAGTTCTTCCAAGTAAATGCAACCTTAGTAGATGATGTTTCCTGAGGCATCAGTCACAGGCATAGCGCCTGGTAGCTCGGTGAGCCCTGTTGAGACTCGAGCGTTAGAATATGGGTAGCTTCATAGGATGAGGGGAAGTTTTTATGCTCACAGCCGTTGATGTCCTCGCCGACGGTGTCCTTCACCGTGCACTGGTTGCCCTGCTGGATGCTCTGCGACTTGAGCTGTGGGCAGTTGATGTTACAATTGGTGTCCATCGCCGTCTGGAGCGCGTTGCCCTTCCAGCCGAAGACATAGTCGCCGTGGTTACCATACCCGGTCTGGTCGCCGTAGCTCCACACGAACGGCTGCGACCCGTCCTCGGGCCAGTCTGCTGGGTTATTGAACGGAGTTGTGTCCCAGATTACCTCGTAGAACAGCTGCGGGATCTTGACCGGGTGCGTTGCTGGGCAGGGTCCGCCGCTCTCAAACGTCCCGCTCGTCGGGTACGCGACGTGGCTATGGTGGTCCGGAGGATCCAGGTCCTTGCCGTTCCAGCAACTAATGATAGACTTATCAGTTACATCTATTAGTCAAGAGGAGGAGACGGCGTTAGAATGCGCACGTGGGGAAACGGATGTTAGCCATTATACCAGCCGGACATGCCTTCTTGGGCATATCTTTCGTCTCGCCAGATCGGGTCATCGCGTCTTGCAGACACGTGTACGTGAGCTGTCTAAATTGGTTTGCTTGCTGCTCGGTGCGGTATGACGGGTCGCCGACAATCATTCGGAAGCCCTCGTATGGATATCAGCCTGGAATATCTCCTTGGAACCATGGGTTATATACTTACAGGCTTGAAAGCAGTAACCGTGCCTCCATTGTAGCTTGGCGTGTAGTATACGGTCATTCCGCCGTTGGCAGACTCAAAACCAACATTAGGCTTCTGCTGGACTCTCTTGTAGGTCCCGTTTCGCGCTCGGAAGTACAGAACAGCAGTCCAATAGTTGGAGAAGTCATCGGCAAAGGTGCAGGTAGTACAAGTAGCTGTAGAAGGAATGTCTACAACATCGGGGCTCATCGATGCTTGAAAGGCGTTCTGAAAGTTACGGTTAGCCGTCGATAGTTGTCATGCCATGTTCTTATTTCATACGTACTCCGCCGATAATCTGATGAACATGTGGAGACCCTGTTACTCCAGGGTTGACTAAGGGGTCAAGACGCTCGACGACTAGCTGTGAGCATGAGAAACGAAGGAGGGCCAACGCATTTGGTGCTAACAGCACCAGGCCGGCTAGAACGTGGTTCAAACCTAGCTTCATCTTCACTGGGGCGGTAGTCTTGCCTTCGAGAAGGGCTGAGGACCATTTCACAAGGACCCGGTGAGCATCGCGAAACTGTCGTTCTTTTTATACTCTGCATGGGGTTATTTAGCATTTCTATTTATGACTCCGGATGAATCGCCGCTCCAAAGTCGGATTAGCGTCGTCGCATCGACTGCCGTCGTGTGACGCTCTCGCGCCGGTTAAAATGGTATACTAGCCGTGAACCACGGCAGAGAACTCTCGGAAGGGGAACGAATTAGCAGATTGGATTCCTATTGGTGAACATCCTTACCTGTACCCTTTATGAGGTCGGATTATATTAGAGATTTTACCAGGTAACATAACATGACCATCGAGGCGACCCAATCAAGGCTATTAGTTACCTAACCGTGGGTAGACATTCGCGAACGCTACAGATCGTGATTTGAGAGTTAACATCTGTCTTTTGGCTCTTCTAAAGGAGCCGAGACTCACTGATGCAAGTATTACAGAAATATATGGGATAAGCGTGAAATCATCTAAGTGTTGGCTATTCGGTAACATATACTGCCACTGTATTGTGTATGTACGTTAGAAACGGAATATTGTAAGTTGATTCCGTAACGTTATCCTCTTAATTTAATGTTATACCCCAGTTACTAGGTTCATTCAATGGGTACTAGTGAGTCACTCTTTATATTTTCAATCCTAACTTGATATAATATAGCTTAGCACGACTATTGACCTTGATTGAAAGAATCCCAGGTAAGGCCCGAACATCAAGTTTAGCAGTAACTTGTTCAAGACTTCCCTATGTACTTATTAATATAAATTTTCTAGCATCTAACCAGTCTACCATCTGGGCTTGTGACCACTTTAAACTTAGGTGCGGAAAAGGTTCAATGTGTCCACACCACTCGAGCATTAATATATTGCCTTAATACCACTAATATGCCGAGGATGCTTCCACTGGATGCAATTTACGCACATATGCGCTTTCGAACGGCGCCGTCATTTCCAATTGGCTTTCCAGACTCCAATTTTTGGAATTGGCGTCTTGAGGTCTTAGCTATCTCGTTCAGGCACTTTCTCGTTTCGGATTATCTTTTCTGTCTCCTAACTCCGGTTTACCTGACAGAATCAAGTCGACTATTCGCGGAACAAGTCAACAGTTGTTCATTTCACATTATCCAGGGCGCTGCAAAAGATCATTTAGAGCAGCCTTGACAACCCTGAAGTCTAGCGATTCATGGTATCGATAAGTGAAGCCACCAATGTGGAAGATCCCTACGGTATTCTGATTCGTTAGAAAATAACCTGAACAACTAACCTAGGTACAGAGCTGTAAGTAATAACTTGAAGCTTACGTAGTTATATAGATATGTGTCAAGTAACAGCCACCATAATCATAATATTCCATTTCATGCACTTATTAGTTGCAAGCAGACACTGGATTAACCATACCTTAGCCTTGATAGTACTCAAGAGCAAAATGCCAACAAACAATCAGGAATTTTCTATGTACACAAAATAAAAGTAACTAGGAGTCTTCCTCTACTGAATAGAGAGTGCATAATTAGTATTGCCATAGATGGGAAATAGCAGTCACGCCATGCGCTAAAAAGAAACTGTCTCTGCTAGTGGATTGTCTTGCGTGATTGGGGTTTGGGAATGTGAATGTCGCGGACATATGGCCCATGCTTTATGATGTATATAGTACTAGGATAGTGGGCCTGGAGAGGAAAGAGGCTTTCCCTCTCCAGCGCAACAACAAGTAACATACGTACCCTTACAGTGAAGGAACCTCTATAGATCAACACTATGCGGGTAGACGCTCACTAGAGCTGAGTAAGTCACATGGTATTCAAGAAATTCCGGACTTATCGGCTTAATACACTAAGTACGAAGAGCGAAAATTCCGAACAACCCTGTCACTAGGGAATTATTTTGGTGAATATGATATCAGATTGGTCCTATTGCTATAATGTTAGTGATCTATTTTACTAGCTTCTTATTCACTACACTGTGTGACTTGGCGAATGAGTTAGGCTTGGCGTGTGAGTCTTCACACTCCTTGTTAGCTGAAAATTGTGTTTCGAGATTTTTTCGTGAGTTGCCTAAGCCTAAGCTTCATGTAGTAGCTCAGGGATTTGACCTTATTGCTCTATTAGTTCCTATGCTCTTATAGCCCCGGTTTCAATCGAGCCTTAGTCAATGTCCTACGTACCATCCCCCATATTTCCCCACACCGGGCTTCCAAGATAGCCCTGATAGGCTGCGCTCTAGATAAAACGGGATTTTCCGGTGACCTTCCCCTATTTTCAAACACCGAACTACATGGCTAGGATTTAGGGGTCTTCACACTGTAGGCTAACAATCCTCCTGTAAATACCTTCTATATTTATATGTGCTACCTATCCACGGTATCACAAAACTTGGGACTATATAGGATCATCCATCATTTGAGGCACAACATATTACTCTTTGCAGAAATAAACTACTCCTTCTATTATACAACGGGTTTTCATACATATAATACTGGCGTTCTTGCCCTAAAAAAATGACCTCATCCGAAAAGCCAGTCATTCTCCTAGTGGGAGGCGCATGGCATTTGCCAATCCACTATAGCAAACTCATTGACCAGATCAAAGCTCTAGGTTATGAGATTGTATGCCCTAAACTGCCTACTGTCGGCGAGGGAAGAGCCGGTAAGACATGGGAGGATGATGCGCGACATATCCAGAATACTGTCCTTCCTTTCTTCGAGGCAGGAAAAGAAGTATTCATCGTTGCACACTCTTACGGCGGAATTCCCGCTACCGTGGCAACACAGGGCCTCGGGCTGAGTGAGCGGGCCGCAAAGGGGTTGAAAGGGGGCTTCAGCCAGATCGCCTACTTGACTGCATTCGCTCTCCCGGTACACGTAGACTTGATCACGATCCTCGGAGGTAGCTACCCCGACTGGATCGACCACGATGAACCGTACAGCAAATCAGGGGTCAGTCCTCTTTCATCCATGTGTAACTGTGGAGATGCTAATGAGGCCGTCGTAGAATACCTCAACCAGAACTAATGAGATCACCAAGAAACTGATCTACAACGACATACCCGAGGACGAAGCGCAGCGTGTCTTTGAGTCTCTATTGCCGCAGTCCCAGGTGGCTTTCGAGACCCCAGTGACTTACGTCGCAACTGATCTCACGATCCCAAAGACGTTCATCATCTGCAAGAAGGACCCGTTTGCGGCGTTGCAGACGGAAGAAAAGTTGACTGCCGCCATTCCGGGTATCAAAGTAGAGAGTATTGACGCGGGACACAGTCCTTTCTTGTCGAAGCCCGAGGAGACTGCACAACTACTTGTCAAGATCGCACACAGCTAATTGGAGCCTATGGGATGCAGCCTTTAAGGCAAATGGATTGTACAAAAGCCATTGGCGATGACTCAAAGAATATAACCATTACTATCGTCACATCAGCCCGTGAAGGCGAGATACGCACAGATTTGTGTGCTCTCCCATAAAATTATATGCAAAGTAATGCATAGATCTCAACTTCTCGTACTACTCATTTAGTCATTATATCACTACACGGTCTCAAGGTCCTGCTTGTTTATCACGATAATACACTGAACAGCTAATTCGGTTGGTGGAGGACCTACTATTTTGAACCAATTAATGATAATTAAGGCATTAGAAATACCTATAAAGTACAATGGTAGGTAGGTACCTATCTAATAACATATTCGGTGGTCTTTCACCAACAGTTTCTAACATCTACTTACTACCCGGTGATCCGCGTAATATCCTTGTGCTGCTGCTTGTCCCATCTAACATGCACAGTGCTCTACAAATACCGCGACTTATCATGCAGTCAGCTTATGGGGAAACTCCATGTAGCCGACTTCCCCCTCCACTCCGGCTTAAAAAATGCCACTAGGCATCCAGAGACCATGAGCTCCGTAGTAGCCTTTTCTCGGCAGAATCCCGCACTCTACACCACGTCAAACGATCATAATCATTAACGATATGTTTACTTATACCCTACTAAGGAACTTTGAGCCCTCTCTCTCTAGACTCTACAGTATATAGTTACTGTCACGGTGCAACCACTATCAGGATCAGGTAATAACTTCACTATTGCACCAAGAGCAAGAACTAATAGTACACGGATTGACAGCTGTTTGACACCCGAATGGCCCCTTTGTCCCCCAAGTACCCTCATATCCCGTATTCTTGCCACTATAAGCCACGATAGCCATGGCAGAAGGCTAGGCTCCCGATAGTTAATTAATTCCATGTACTCTGCTATCTCCAGAAGCTAGGCCGAATCCCTGAAGGATTTGGTGCGAGTCCCGGTACTCCGTGTTAGTCTATTTCGCGACGTTAATATGGTTATATAAGCACTAGTCATCGATATCATCCCGGTTCTGCCAGTCAAGGCACTGATCTCACCCAAATCTTTTGTCGGGCGAACTGCAGTCGAAGGTGCCTAGACGCTTAGTTCTAATCAATTAATTAGGGGTAAAATACCATATAAGTTGTCGGCAAGGGGAAAAATACATTTGTACTCACAAAAGTGCATACATGAATTTCTCGGAGGCTAATTTATGAACCAAATGACTGTTCCTTATGCGAGGTACTTGGTTTCAGGATGCGGATGGTTTTTTTTTACCGCTTTATACTTATGCTATTAAGAGATGTTGCGCAAAGAATTAATAGTAGTTTTTAATGTTACATACCTACCTAAGGTATATGAGGCAATTTCTGGGCTTATCTAGTATCACGGTGCTAACCACCATAACCATATATATTAATCCATACCTTAGAATATCAATTCTCTCGAATATCCTCCGGTGCATGGTCTCTTGGCTTCCCTGTTACGATGAGCATTTCTAAACGTCGTACTCATCTGCGTTTGCAAATTCTTTAAATAAAACCGAAGCTACGGTATTGATATCTAATAGCATATCTAAGTTTTTACGGTAATCATCAACTTGGAAAATTCTGCAACTTATTTCTAAGAAACCATGCTGACAGAGATATTTTGCAAGTTAGCAAGCTTGTTACTCCGAGTAAGATTTATGAGGTAAACCTGCATATTTCGTGACTGGCGCAGCCTTTTCCATGAACAACATGGAAGGGGGCGTTTCTGCTTTGTTAATTCAGTTAACCATAAACCTGTAAACTGATGTTTACTTACCACAAGTGAACAAACACCTTGCCAAATTTCGCGACAATATTTTTTATAATATTTATTGTTTTACCTTTCTTATAACCACTCATTTACAAAAGGTCAGGACAACCTTGGCGCAATAACTTAAAGACTTCGCGCGTTAGCTACAAGAGCCATCGTAGTAATTAAACCGTCAGCAAAGGTCATTTCACTGGGCTTATAATACTCAAAAACCCCCAATTAATGACAAGCGCCATCAACCTATAGACTATATCCAAGAGCATACTATAGTCTTCAAGCTATTGATGAGCCTGAGGTACGATCCCAACACATGTTCTCACTATCCAGCTACCTGTAAGTAACAACTACCGCGGTTGATCCAGCTTAATACACCGGAACCCAATGATTGCCAACAAAGTATGTACGGCATAAGCTTTTCTTCGCCTTTTGGAGTACCCATTTCTTGTCTCGATAATCTGGTGGGACTTCCGGATATCCACGAATGACCCGGTCCTGTTCCACTGATACTCCCCAGTACGATCTGCCTCTTGCCGATTCATCCTCTATTTTCGTTAGCACAGTATGATCTACGTCCTGGCGCTCCTCTGCTGTACCGAGCTCTACTGGTTCAAGAGTCCCGCGCTTCCTGAGGCGTGTCTGTTCTAAGACAACGACTGGGATGTGTTTCTTGGTAGGTAGACTCATAACTCTACTTCCATGCCGACTACCGTCCTTTGACTGGATGTAGTAGCTGCACTTGCTCTCGTCATATATCCCAAGTGTTTCATGATTATCAACGTTGGCGGTCGTCATATATGGGAACATTCGGGCCTTGAGCTCGTCGCTGCAGATGCAATAGAACGCCCCGTGAGGACTCTGGTTGAAGGTTTCGATGTTGCATTCACCAACCTTGACGCCAAAATTGGGTATCTGGATCGCACGATCCGGCTTACAGTCTTTCGATTGGAACAGGGACCATTTTTCCGTTGACTTTGTCCATCCCGAAGGAGGTTCCCCATCAACGATGATGTCTTTTAGATAGAACGTTTCGGTTTGAGCACGCGAGTACTCGTATGTGTCGACAACAATGGAATTTGTCGATGTCTCGATCGAATAGCGCTCAATCACGACATCGTTGGCATTTCTAATATTTGAGGATGTGGTTGTCCGTTCAACTTGGTCCTTGGGGAAAAGGATGCCCCTTATACTGGACGAATCCTGGATGACTGAATGCCACATAGATTTCATGGTTAGACCAGCACTAATCCATTCTGCGATCTTCGTAGCTTTATGGACGGCGGATGGAATCTTTGAGAGCTTGTCAATCCCAAAGGTTGGCATCAGGCTAAGAATTCCCATCGCAACTTCTTCCACGACATGCTTGCTTGAGTCATTGATACGGTAGCGGACCGTCTCGCAGGTGTCATTAACAATAGTTGTAGTCTCGCTAGCGGAGTAACCTGCAAGGCTCATTCGGGCCGTCTTCATCGGTTGACTCGAAGTTGAGGTCGTGATAGCCAGGGTGCTTTTTCCAGACTCTCCAAGACAACAGTGGAAACGAAAGTCGCGATGATTAAACTCGAAAGCTGAGCCTGATTTACCGCTCAGGCACTCCACGGTATCGATTAACGAGTCGACCATAGCCACTGGACTTGTAGGTGTTGTCGATGAGTTGTCTAGTCGCCAAGCGGCAAAGACAGGTGTGTCTTCCGCTGCGTTCTTTGTGAGCGCTATTACGATATCGTTACGATCGGTACTCGCGACATCAGAAATGAAACCAACGTGCAAGTAATCATAGACGTCTCCCAGCTTGTCGAAGCTTGGCGTATTGTCGCGTTTCAATCTGCTCTGAGTTGGATCGGTGCCAAGGTCATCAGAGAATTGAAACGAGAGAGTGTTGAGATCCTTGCTAAAGTCTAGTTGCGTTCGAAATATGTCATGGTGTATTGCTCTGATACCCTTACTGCCAGATTCATCTAGGGTTTCCTGGATGACACCAGAATAGAGTACTTTGTCGGGCTCCTTGTCGGGAGTCTGAGTCCATGCCCAACACACAATGAAAGGGACACCAGATCGCGGCCCTGATGCTAAGAACAAAGTTATGGCTTCATCCTGAGCGCGAAGGAAATGATTGAATTTCCCACGATAAACAAGCATCGTAGGCTATTACCTTGAGAGTATTTTGAGAAAGAATGTGTTGGCTCACGATAAATTAGCAAACTCCTCTGATTGTTCAAAAACACTCAATTTATAAAAGCGAGTTGCCACGAAAATTGGACGGAGAGGAATCAGTTCTGTGGTCAGTGTCCCTCACGCCAGTTTCACAATGTTACCAATAATGAGCTGGACATCTCTCACATCCAGCGACGCATCATACTGTAGGACTCATGCAGCTTACAGCCCTCATATGTTACCGAATGCAACAAGCCAAATAGTAGTCGAATCAAAGCAGATTAGCACCTACCAAAATTGTCTCATCCGCTGCGAAGTTCCTATTAGATACCAACAACCTATATACGGCCTATCGGAGGACAACTTGATATCACCTGTGGTGATCGAAGCACCATATTTGCATAGGAACCTGCCAATAGAACTTGGCGCATCTCAGCTTTCAGCTGGGAGATGTTCCCGAATATTGTCCGAGCCCGTAAGCTAATATATACCACATAGTGTACCATATAGGACTGTTTCATTTATATCCATGTAGGTTATGGAATTGTCATTGGCGTGACATGCTAGGCCCGAATACATGAGGGAATAATCGGTCCAACAAATTTATCTCAGTGGCAGCATTGTGCATTGGTGATCTCGGGCTCGGGCGTGCAGTTTAGCAGCATTCAACCCAAGGGGACTCAGCCTTACTAAGTTGTGTCGGACATAAGGACAGAATAGAATATTCCATATTTCTATTGTCACATATATAGCTAGCTCGATCAAGCTTATACCGATTAGTTACCCTAGTCCTCGTATCATCTTTCTTCGTAGGTCTTATGTTCATATCCTGTCTCCCCTTCAAGTAGAAATGCCAGGTAAGCTCGCCAAGAGCGAAAGATCCAAAAACGTTCTAACAGTGTCTAGAAGTTATTTTCTCAGATAAAAATTTGATGCGTGTATGTGGTTCCAATGACCATGTATATGCGCAAATCAAGATCGACAATCACTTGACGCGGTACATGTTCCTCGACAAGACGACAGACGATGCAGCACCCGACGACATGGAGATACCTTTATCATGTACAGATGACCCACCTAAGTCCGACGAGGGGTATCTCTATGCAATTTACTGGGGCCCGTACGGAAAGAAGGATATTGTGCGTTGTTATGGCGAGAAAAGTCTCATTCGCATGGGATGCCCCACTAGCGTTGAGCACTTCAGCATCTCGAGGGGTTATCTCGTCATTATTGACGCAGATGGTTATATCTATAGTCGAGTCGGCGATGGTTCATGGAGTTCTAACATGGATTCTAAAAACCACACGAACTCCCGAGTGGCCAACTACATGGGAACATACTACCAGTCCTGTTCTATTGATTACTGGGGCTCCGTATATATCTACAATGGAAATGACGACTGGACGAAGATCGACGGCAACAATTATAATAGGGATCTAGTGGCAGGACCAGGGTGGCTCATGACAAGATATCCGAACGGAAAGACTTGGAAATGGCACCGTGATAACGACAGCTGGGAGGCGCTCTCGGGTAGCGAGGGTGATAGAGTGGCACAGCTCGTCGCTTCTTCGAGGTCTCATGTTTATCGACTATTCAATGACGGGAAGATTCAGGCGCACAGAGGGGGCCAAGAATGGACCTGGGTGTTTGATGGCCAGTCGAGAACTACATATATATCGGTCGACGATCAGTATCTATACCAGGTCACAGCTGATCACAAGGCATATATGCATAGGCACGCTTGGTGAAGGTTTACGACCAAGATAGAGTTATATAGAGTTGACGTAGCACAGCAATAACAGCGACCTTAGAGTAAAACTACCTAGTGACTAGGCCACAATTTCAAGATTCCGTTAGGAATGTATAGGACGACATTCCTTAACCTAAATTTGGATCCCAAAATCTCCAGGCTTAGAGGCTTGTATTCCAACTACTCGTGATTTATATGTACTAGGTATTAGATATGTCTGCTTACCCATCAAGAGTCAACAGCATAAATCCCATGAGAGGGGTCAAATCAGGGAATCAGATGGTTTTATATAAGAGAGATTTATGATTATCTGAACTGATTTGATAGTTTTCAAGCAGGTGTCGTTCCTTACCTGGAATGCTTTTACTTGGTCTCTTTGCTACTCATGACTTCCACCTCAAGACAAGCCACCATCCACCTAGACTCGGCGCCGGAAGCTCAAGAGGCGCTGTGGTCTTACGGTCCACTGCACCTGAGCTCCAGAACGCATCGATAAATTTGCCTTGATCGATATCTTGATCTTTCTCTCTTTAACCAGCGTTAGGTAAAGAGCTGCGCGCGAGGCTCCATATTAATCCCAGCCCCAAGAACTCGAACGGGCGATGTCTTCAAGCATTACCTTTAGCTAATAGCATCGGGCATTCCGCCGCGCCTTTAGGCTTCGTAGAGCGTCGGGCTTTTTTTTCCATGTTCAACTCTACGCCTTTTTGATATTCGTAGTTATCCTTGTTGTATCGCGTGACGGGCTCACACATACGGGATTCAGAAATTTCAACTGACGCGGTGCAAAATAGGCTGCCCCTCGTTTTAATGTAATCTGATAATAGTGTGAAATTTTATGTTTATCCCTATTTCAGGAGATGGCAATCCGGATGCAGCTTCATCACTGTCTACCTCGGTTTCTACATGAGTTTTTCTTATTCGGGCAAGAGGTAAATGATGACATTACAAGTTAGCTCTTTGGGGGCCTCATACTCTCAAGTATTCCTTGCCACATATATAGAATCGACGAGATTTCTTGCCTGCTCGTCCAAGGGACGAGGGTTTCACACTAGTCGGCGCACATCTTTGACTGCCCCCTTCACCCTTTCCTACAATCGTATTTCAAGCTGACTTGTTTTCAGTCTTCTGGCACTTGGTAGTGCAAATCTCATCTCGGACTCTGATGCCGAGCAGCGTTTAGCCCAGCCAAAGCCGGAATACAGATTCACTGCTGTACCTGCTAAAATCACGAGGGTTATCCCAATGCCAACGAAGATTAAAGCTCCTTCGAGTTCCGCCATCGAGCAGGGGAGTTCGGAACAAATTCTGTTCGTTCATTGCCCCGAGTACTTCGAAGCGCCTCCCACATACTGTGATGAGTGTGGGGATGATTCATGCAAACACGTCACATGCAATGACTTACTCCTACCAGGCTAGGAGGGATGCCTACGACGATGACAGCAAGCGGAGCTCCGAACCAGATTTCAAGACCTACCGCAGTATAGATGCAGTTTGTCTTTGTCAGATAGGAACCGAGGCAGGCCGCAACCTATCAGGAGAAGCATAATTGTCCCAACAATTATGTGCCAAGTTCCGAAGAAAGAAGGATTTCCTTTGCTGTCCCGATGAAGCCCCCGACTGCAACGATTATGGCTGTCTAGAAGGGCTCGATATGAAATACACGGTCGATAAATTAAATCAATGTGGATGTGATGTGAGGGCTTCCGGCGAGATTTCGGCACCAGGCGATGGAGAGGATAAATCGAGCGACCACTCAAGTAAGTAATATTCCATTGTCTTCGCTGGCAGACCACACATTCTCGAGTATCTGGGGTGGTGACTACTCGAGCATACCCAGGAGAACGGAGACAGCACCAATGAGCTGTGACGTCGTCGCAGCGACAGCCTCAGATTATACAGACTGCCAGTGCTCAGTGCACTCCTTGGGGTGGCCCTTTGAATACATGCCGGCCAGTGTATACTAAGTATATAGAAAGCCTCCTCGACTCATTTCGAAGGGCATAGCGTGGATTGATATGTTTGCCAACCAGTGAAGTGCCGGTGTGAATAGCGTCTCCATGGTACTTGTTGCGAAGCTGTCAGTAGCAGCCACATTGAAGACTCGGATGGTTAAAGTTGAGCCTAATTATTATAGCCGAAGCCTTCAAAGTCTGAAGAGTGGGTGATAATATCGACAAAGCATGGTTCATAGTTTGGATGCTTCTTGGCCCTCAGATAAGTTTCCTCGCGGTCTTCATGCGTCAAGCATGCGCAACATTGTAGCTCCTTCGCCTAGCATATGCTACTTCCCGCAGCTGTTACACTTAATATGGAAGGGTTCAAAACAGCAGCAGCAGTCGGCGAGGACGATATTCGCCCGTCTATCCGCAACGAGCTGTTGTTTTGGTATGCATAAGCTGCAGATCTTATCCCCCGGCACTCATTTGTATCACAATCGGGTTCTGGTGTTGTCGTGCACTGCCCTGTCCTCGCCAGAAAGACCGGCTACTACTCTGCTGAGGTGGTGCCATCCGACTCAGGTGCAAACAAGTGGTTGTTCGTCGTTGCTAATCCAAGCTGGGCCTCAGCTGCGAGGAGGCCTACGAAGAGATACCCGAGTACCTTTCGCAGTTTGCGGTCTGGTGTCCCGAAAATTAGACAGGGTGTAATGCAACGTATCTTGGTATTGTTACCAGAGAAGGAAAGGATTGGAGAGCGGCGCAAGGAGCGAAAGGCCCTTAAGAGCTGTATCAATGCAACCTACCGAAACGCATTGTCGCAGGGACTCTAAAGGAGGTAACTGACTCATCACAATTGGTTGGTTTGTTGGTTGGATGGTTGTTCGGGTGCTTGTTGGCTGCACGGGGTCATTCACAGTTACGCTGATTGGTGTGTAGGCTCCGAATACGACCTTATAGCGCTCCAGGCCTTGCACCAGGACTACGAAACTTGACTACATGCCATACGCTCCTGCCTAGAAGTACACAGTAGACATACAATGTTATCTCAAACCTTGCGAGTAGAGCCCTATCGACTGAGCATGAAAAAGCTAAACCAGAAAAAGAAAAGGGGGGAACTGCAAGCGAAACACGCCAACAGGCCACCATCCAGAACCTAATCTTTTCAACTTACACTTTTGCACATTATGGATTTTCTTGATTGCCCCCAAACAAAGCAATGCTTAAAATGGTTTACGGGACAGCAGCTGGTAAGAGTCACCTTGGCGATAAGCTGTACACTGCCGAGGGGTTTCTAGGAGCCACGCACCTCCTTCGTGACGTCGCCGAGTCGCTCAAAATGGAGGGCTTCCCACATGCCAATCTCATTGATGACTCGGATATCTGCCATCTTAGGTCATTTGCAGGAAATTTATTGTTTGCTGCCCTTCGAAGCTTTCTCGGGGTTTTCTTGTGACTAGTAGAGTTCCAGCCGGTATACGCCCAAGTGGTAGAGGCATCAACTTCCAATATTACTACGCCAGTCAGGGCAACCTCAGGCGTTGTTTCAGTCCCCGTCATAGAAAAACGCGGACTAACATTGATTGTCCATATTTTATCCCCTGTATTATACTCAATCTCTTCGGAATTCCTAGAACAACGACCAGGATTCACATCCCCTCCCCGTCTTTATCGTTCTCGGGCTTTGCCTAAGCAATAAATCGGCAACACAGCTATCATAATCCGATATACTTTGAAACTCATTAATTCTAGGTTTATTAAGCCGAATCGCCGCACCTTCCCACTACTAGCGCAATACGAATCTGGAACCCTGACAACTACCTAGGTGCTTCAAATAACATGGACAGGGCCCACAATAGATTGTGTATTTAGGAGTTTCGTACGCCCCCAAGAGTCTGAGGGGGGATTTCTAGCGACTATTCTCAGTCTACCTAATACCTGTACATAGTGACTGTATACTCCCATTACTTATAGTCTGTTATCACCCACTCACTCTCTTGACACGAAGTCTTGGACCTTTATTCGATTACCTCATATTTCAAAAATAGCATGATTAAACCTAACCAGCATGGTGTAAAGGATATGAAAGTATTAGAAATTCATATTTTAAAATTACTTTTCCTAATGCTCCTTTCGTAGTTCTTTTTTTTTTCTATAGATGTAATTATGTATCTAGATATATATGTACCTAGAGATTTGATATAGGCAGCGTTAGGTTCGTAAAGTTTATGCCAAGGCTCCCTCTTAGCTTCTTTTGTAATTCCTTCCCCATTAGGCGCAGTTCTCGTGGATCCCTTGCTCATTAGTGGCCAATCCTTCGAGAACCTAAAAGCATAGAGGATTGGATTCATAATTACCAATCCCAAGAATTCTCTCTACCAACGATATCTCCACTTGTCCAGATAGCCCTCGCCCAATGATGCTATGCTACGGTCGATATGGCTTTGCATCATGGGACAAGTCTTCAGCTGTGTCCGAATGTGAATATAATCGCCCCTTTAGAAGTCCCCAAAATTATCGGCACCCCCTCATCGGGCCTTAAATCGCAGTGTTCCCACTGGCTAAGGTACCCTCTCATTAAGACCTGGTGATATGCAGATAGACGCACGGAAGGATAAGACCTCGTCTATTCAGTAGCAGCGAGTGCTCCCATCCACAAGTCTCTTCATCATATCAACACAAGATCTGGTATTGTAAAAGTAGACGATTGCATAGGTTATTGGCGCGCCAGAAAGAAATAACTCCAGGGAGCAGCTAAATTTTAGGCCAAATTGATATGGCATTTGTTTAGTTACTTATGCTTCTAGTTGTAAAATAAAACCATTGCATCATATGTTTGATAGGTATTATAGAACGGATTTGATGTAGTAAAACTCTCATTGTTCCCAACTTTACCGACATCTTGCTTTGGGGATCAACGTCCTAGTGTATAAGAGGAGGCTTGCCCGTCAACCTGATATTAGCTGAAGGGAAAATCGCTAAGTGCTCTCCATGAACACACACGAAATACCCCAGACTCCAAGAAAGAAGGCCTCAGGGATGGAGTTGACTACGCAAGAATAGCTCAAGCTAGAAGTGGTATCAAGAAGTAGGAGGCTGATGTATCACGGGTGAGTCCAACATGGATGTCTGTCAGCCGGTACCTTGCTAACGACGGACTTCATGATAGGCTCCGTCTACTCCTCCCCTCAAGCACGGAGCCACTATACCATACCTGGTTGATCCCCGCTTAGCATCGCCATACGTTACGGTATGAAGTCCCCCCAGGATGATGTGCTAAGGTTATTTATTTACTTACAGAAAGGGCCATTCGAAGACAGGATCTTGGACTCAGATCTCGCGTAAATACATCATTCTGATGTTGTTACGTTTGCCGTTTCTAATGTACACCGATATTTCCCCCTTCTTCCCACAGGTCTTCGTGTGGGGGAGCTGGTATGCAACGCCCCACGAATCAGAAGCAAGAGGTTACCTACCCCGGCAAAACCCGCTGCGGGACGTGTGAGAAGAATAATATATTTATTGTCAGCTCGTGAAAGGTGCCGATGGATAATTTACAACACATAGGACAGGATGCTAATGTATGTTTTACGCAAGCATACTTGATGTCAGCTGGCTAGCTAGCTGTGGCCGTGTCCCTACCTGCATCAATATGCAACTTAACCTAACACAGTATACTATACCTTGCTTATAAATATAATCCTTCATCATTGTCTGTTTCCTGCGGCTCATCTGGTGCCTGAATTATCACCTCTGTGGTAAACAGCGGTCAACAGCAGCGGCAGTAGTAGTGGATATCAGCTGAGAGAATAAGAACAGTTCGGTGCCGTCCGCTACCTAGCATGTTAGTTAGGTAGATTCTGCAAGATGGATGATGCCAATTACACCAATTGCACGGCACGTCGTTGGATCTGTTTTTAGAACAGGGTGTGGCTTATGAACTACTACTAGGTGGGGTTTCCTGTTCTAGCAGGCGATGCCGTCATTCCTGGTTCCCAAGACCACCAGGAACAGGGGTGAGCGGGCTGTTGGTAGCAGGTAGGTATGTAGCTAGGTAGGGATTAAGGGGGGGAGGGTTGTTAAGAGGGGCTGTGTGCTCACTAGTATGGCATCAGGCTCTCTATCCTACAACTAAAAAAACTGATAGACATCAAACTCCATCCATCATCCAGAGAATGTGGGTCAGCAATAAATGGTACATGTCAGAATTTAGATAGCTACCCGTTTAAAAAGGAAAGGTCGACAGCTGCGGGTGATGCTCATCTTCAATTGCAGTGTTACTATATCTTCGTATTGGGGTGATCGCCAATCTTCACTCACAATTTGACCTGTGCGATGCAATCTAATTTGCGGCATCGGGGAGCAAACAACGGCATCTTCAATGCCAGACGACGCAAGGGTTATCGATTATGAAAAACTACGATGTACTAGCGGAATACAGAGTCTCTTTTCCTTTTTCTGACTGATGGTCCTAACAATAGGTAGGTAGCTGATGTTTGCTCTGCCACATCCCTTGTCAGCAGCGCCGTGTTATTCTCTCTTTGGTCATCCCAACCTACTCCACCCATCAACCAAGTAGGCTGGTAACAAGTAGGGCACAGCATGGTCCATCCTCTCTTCGTTGCTGGCGTGATCCATATGTGCACACATTCCCCTTCCTCATTTCTTTTTCTTATTATTCAATACGGACGTCCCTTGTGCGCGCGTAGTTGAGCAACTTGAGCGTGTCTGAGTGTCTGAGCGTTCGACAAATTGCAGATGGCTGCCGATACACGGAAATCGAGCCTCGTCTCATTTGATGACAGAGAAGCACCTTACTTACTGCCTTCAACATTCTCGCCCTGGTGCAGTCAGGTACAGCTCAACGAGGCCGAATATGATGGTGACAGTAGAGATAACGCCGGACCCAGCGCTGTCACCTCGCGCTCAATACCAGATGCAACAAACCCGATAGACAATACCGCACGCCCTACACACTCACGCAAAAGAATTTCTTCTGCTACATTTTCGGTGGGCTCTGTCACCACTGTATCTCCTTTGAGCCCCAGACCACAACCGCCCACTCAACGCGCAATTACCACGCCGGATGTTGTCGTCTCATCCCCACTGGACGCCAGCTTCGGAGGCGTTCGCAGCTCAAGTACTGCTCTCCCGCAACGTAGTCTAGGACGTCAAACAAAGTTCCATGAGATGCTAGGTTCCAGGTCTCACAGTGCATCACCTGCCGGTGAAAACAGCAATGCTGCTGAAAGTACTAGAGGTCTGCCAGTGCATAGTGCTGAGTCTTTTCTTATGACTTCAGTAGAAACACTCCGGCCACCTACCAGTTACCGCAGCAGCGAGGAGGAAGATAATGCTGAAGACATTCCCCAACGTTCTGGTTCGCTACATCCCCCCAGATCTTCGGTTATAAAAACTAACCCAATTTACAGCTCACCCACCCGTGGAGTGCCATTCGAGGCGCGATATTCACATCAAACGCTGGAGCTGGCTTTATGTCACTCTTCTAGCTCTATCTATCTACTCTACTTGCCTTAGTTGTATATGGTTCATCGTTTCCCTCTATCAGCCACGATATGGACGAGGTATATCAAGTGGCCACGAATCGCGCTTAGCGCCTTCAACTGCGACCCTTCTCTGCACCCTACTGGCCAAGTCAATTGAGCTCTCCTTCGTCACTGTCTTCGTGGCAGTTCTTGGCCAAGTGTTGACAAGAAGGGGCTGCATCGAGCTATCCCAAGGCATAACCCTCGCAGAGATGACTATGAGGAACTGGGTCATTGTGAGTTTCATATGCCTCCCACCATTACCACAGCATACTAAACCTCATCTCTAGCAACCGGGTTCCTTGCTCACATATTGGGAGGGTATCCCTTCTACTATAACCACACCTTTGGGTGCTTTAAGTCTAACTGCTACCCTGTGTGGTCTCCTCTATACTACGGCATCCGATGCCATCGTCAGTCCGAAGCTCATGTTTGGCGAATGGAAATCGCAAGAGCTACAAGGACTAGTGCAGGGCTCGTACGCGAACCCTTACTTCATTAAAGAGACGTGTGCTACTCCAGTAGACGTAAGGATGGACAACCAGAGTTCTGCTGCGTCTTGTCTTGATGTTCAATTCTCAGGTCAATGTAAGCTTTTCCTTCTCGTATCATAACCCTCTCATTCTTTCGTACGCTAACAATAGGCCAGCATATAATAATCTTCTCACCTTCATGTACGTCTCGTAACTCTAGGAATCAAGTAGTATAGCCCGTTCCTGCTTCCGAGCCAACTAATGCAAATCCCACAGGAGAGAATGGCAGACTATCCATGACGGGAGAAGCTCAACGACGGACAGGCTCAGCGAGCGGCCCACGGGAAAGCACAACCTCTTTGACAACACCACGATGATATCGACATGGATAGAGACCGAGTTCGATGACCCGGCAGCAAGTTTTAATGAGCACCACAGAATTATCAACAACGTAACCCTAGCGATGCCTCACCCGGGTGTCTACACCGCGGCGACGGACCCAGCAAACGACATACTACAGCCGAGCGATCTTATGGGCGTGGGCGAGTACTCGATCCGAGCAAGTGTCGTATCGCCTGTCGTGAATGTCATGTGTGTCAACATGAGCCCGGAGGAACTCTCCCCTCTTGTCTACACGCAGTGGCCATTTGCGAGAAACCATAGCACAGAGATCCCTGGCCAGCAAATCGGTGTTGATGACTGGTTCGAGGATGTGCCGGTGGTTTCCCCGACAGAGTGGCTCAACCGCACAGTGGCCGACGACGTGTTTCGCTGGGGCGAGAAATATGGCCGTCGGCCGCCCGTATTCCAGCTGGTAAGCTCCGGGTTGCCATCATCATTATCATGAGTGCATGAATCTTCACACAAAGTAAGTTATACTAACGTTGGTATTGCTAATTTAGTTCCCTATCGACTATAACATGATCACCAACACGACCGTGGTCTTCTCGGACGCGATCTATATTCTCGCTAAGTCCCCCGCTATCGAAGACTACACAGTCTGCGAGCTACGCTCCTGGGTGACGTCAAAATGCTCGACCGAGTTCGACATTTCCGGCATAGCCGGCGGCCACATGCGCGCACATTGCGAGGACCCAAACGACGAGAGCGCGTACGCGCGCGTAGAGCCGGAGCTCTCGGACCTCACGTCGGAGCCGTCCAAAGACTGGCGCAACGTGGCGGACCAGTGGCGGCTGTCTATGGACCTGAATGGCGGGACGCAGAACAACAACGCGAGCAACGCACGCATATTCACAAACCTGATCCTAGGGGCGCCGCGCTTAGACCCGCGTCTACCATCTATGGCCGAGGCTCTCTCGGTGCTCGCATCCAGCACCCTCGTCGTCGGATCCATGCACACCCCGTATCACCCGTCCTGGACCCACGGCGGCGACCAAATGAAGCTCGACACGGCCGTATACGAGACGTTCCACGCGGAGCTGCAGACGCAGCAGTACACGTCCTCGCACGAGGCCTCGTGGCAGGGAATATTCTACCCGGTCCTCGGGCTCGTCTTCGCGCTCAACGTCTTCTGCCTGGCCTACCTGATCGGGGGCGGCACCGTCATGTGCGGCCTCTTCGGCCGAGGCGAGAACAAGAGCAGGAATAAGAATACCGATTATCATAGTAAGAAGCATAGCCGGAGTACCAGCGACTCCAGCGACATGAGCGAAGGCCGGGGACACGACAGCGGCGGCGGCCCGGACTCCCGCGAGATGGCGGTGCCGTGGCGCCTCGGCTACGCCACGGGGTCGAACCACTACTTCTTCGAGGAGGCGCGCGACCGGCCCGGCCGTCGGACCAACGCGGGCGGCGCCGAGCTGCTGGCCGATGCTACCAGTAATACCAAGGGTGGCAGCAGCAACCGCTTCGGGCGCAGTTATAAGCGCTTGAGCTCGAGTCGGGCTTGGTTGTGAATATACATCTCGCAAAAAAAATTTTTTAAAAGATTTTCCTTTTCATCTTGCGGTTTATAGATGGCTATTAGACGGAAAGAAAATCAGGACGAAGAGAAAAAAATTCATGTCCCACACGTGGGATGATAATAGAGACATTCCATCTAATACGCCGTCGATCATCGAAGGGAGAGATGAGGGGGAAGCAGAGAAATCCCATCTGTATATATACTCATCCGACGGCAACCACGCACCTCGCGTGTTTGTTCGTCACCTACCATTTGCGTGGCGTTCAGAGGGTTCTGGGTGCATAGCATAGCATAGCATAGTTGACTGGCGTTCAGGGACAAAGGAGAGCGTGCAAACCCCCCGGATTTCGGGAACGGCGGGAAAGCGGACATTATGCATCGTAGGGGCTACCCCCATATTATATATAATTTTTATTTGCTTTTATGATGCTGGACTTGATGTTTTTCGATGTTGAATTAGGAAATCATGATATGTGGCCAAGTCAAGTCAACACGTGAGATAATGGCACTTGGCCGAGCACCAACTACATAGGTTAGGTAGGTGATGATATCGTGAAAGATAAAGGCATGGATATTGCATAATATCAAAAGCCTAAACCATATGGACAAAAGAGAAAGAGAAAGAGAGAGAGAGAGAGAGAGAGAGCCCGGAGGCCAACAGATTTAGCGCCAGGTATTAAAGTAAAATATTATGCTCTCACTTGTCATATGTCTAAGTTACCGATTTAATCCCGTAGCCGCGTCGAAGCAGCAGTCGTACAGTTTCTCATCTTTCAGGGACTTCACTTCTAAGCTTCCACTCAGTATCAAAAATTCAAAATGGCTTAAAGAGCCGATTAGATCTCTACGATAAGAAAAGGGGGGATTACTACATATGTATATTCTCTGACACAATACATAGAGACAACCAACTCCTTCATATCCAGCTTTCAACTCCCATTTACCTAATACCAAGTCTACTTGTCATCGTTTACTCAGGAATCCTCAAAATACATTTTATTGACCAATCCATTCATTCATCCATCGGACCTGAGGTAACTATCTACTAAGCATACTCACTCTGCAAAAATGAAGGTACCTTTGAATCACCATGAAATCAGAAACAAGACAAATAAAATTAACTTATGTTCAATTGTCTCTGTAATCGCCTGTTATGTACGGGAGGAAGATTACACCAGGTATATCTATATTCTACAAACAAAAACTCCATTCTCCATTTATAACCCCTCTCCCCACTTTGTGTGTCTAATCTAATAACAACACTTTGTGTCCCCTTTCTTTGGTACATCAAATCGTGAGAGAAAATAAACCCTCTCTCCCTTTCTTCGGATTTGAAGGGTATCTTCCCGTAAAGCCCGGGCCAGCAAAGGCCTGACAATGCAAAGTATAAAACTGTCAAACACGGCAGACCAGGGTGAAGTCTGCGGAACGCGAACGCCTCTCAATGCGAATCATGCCTTTTTTCATTATCCTTCCTTCGTCAGGGGTGTACCTGACCGGTCTCTTTCCCTTCCCATAGTCCCATTCTTATTCGAGGAGCAGCATTGCCCACCAGTGCCATTGCCCTAATTCAACCAAAAGGTAGAACCGACTCACTATGGTAGCCGGGTTCCGTCGGTGCGACGTCCTTTATTGGGTGCATAAGGATCGGTGGTAGGCATGTGCGTCCGTGACGGTCCTCCCACTTCTTTCCTCCGATGCCTGCGTCCTCATAGCCCATAAGATTGTTGTAAAGTCGCTGCGGCGGGGTTGCCCGATAATACCAAGTACTGCCTCCGTATCTAGCCTCGCGGCCCCAACCCATCGCAGAGTTGGGGCCTCCGCTGTCGCCCTTCGGGCCGCTATTGAACCATCTAGCGAGATCCTTGCCTGACCACGGCCGATCGAAGTAGATGGGCATTGGTGCGTATACCGCCTTGAGGCCGTGCAGAAGTGAGACGGTTTGACAGGTCATCTCGGAAGCAATGTGATTGCCTCGCAGATTCTCAACATGCATGATGTCAAGAAGTCTCTTGGAGATTCTCGAATGAGTGACAATAGTGGCCCGTCGTGGCAGATCTAAGGTCGCATGCGAGGAATCGTTAAATCCCCACACGTCATTGCCGCCAATCCAGCCACTCTCCTTTACATCGAAGATTGGTGCAACCGTAATGAGGTCTGCTTCTTCGCCGACTCCCCACTTGTAATCATCATTCTCCGGCTTCGCGACTGGGGGTTTCGGCCCGATAGGTTTTATGAAAGGAAGGTCGGGTGGCCCCCATATCGTATCCTTTCCAACTAACTGCTCTACTTCCTTTCGGAAGGTTGTATCATAATCGCCATGCAGTGAAGGTATATAATAGCGATCGTTGCGTTCCCAGAGCCCTCGGCGAGGCTGTCGTTTCGCAAAGGAAGCCATTTTCTCAAGGAAGTCATAGTGGTGACCCGTAATTCTCGCGTCCATCTCCCAGTTCCAGATGTATTCAAATTCGGGAAATTCTTGGGAAAACTTCTGAACCGATAGCCACTGGGAGACATGAACAGTTGCCTTCTCGGGGTCTAGTTTGGTGTACATGCCCTGCGTGGCTTCGTCATTCCACAAAATCGCGATGTCTCGAAACTCCGCCGGGACGTTCTGATTGAGCACGGCTTGATAAATCGATTCGTCATCCCAGATGGCATAAGCCGTGTCCTTTACATGAACAAACAGAAAGACCTGGTATTGGCCGCCTGTTCGAAGCGAGAGCTCCGAGATGAGAGAGCGAATCACCTGCTTGTCGTTTTCGTTGTACTCCTTGCCAGTGTATGTCCGCAATAACAGGGCCGACCTTGCTTCCGTGGAAGTCTTCGCCTTGCGAAACCCCGTCTTCTCCAAGATCCCCCTATCATGATTCTGCCCGGTGGGTTTTCGTCTCAAGTTGTGGCTACGATCTGAAGGAGCTGATGGATTGTCGAGATCCCGCTTCTCAACTAAACCCAAATAAGGATTTGACTTTCCCTTCAAGTCGTAACGTGCCTTATTCTTCTTAACACACTCATCTTGCAATTGGCCCCAACGAACCTTGCTCCAATCCACTGTAGGCTCGGATGTGTCGTTCGCATTCTGGAAGCCGTATATGCCCAATCTCGTCTCTCGTTCAAAGCACAGGTCGCCATCCATATCAAGGACGCTGTAGCTGCCAATGCCTGGTGCAGGGAAGTTCCTGGGTATGCCTTTGAAAACCAACGAATCGAACACCTCCTCCCCGGTTGGGCCCTCGCAGGGAACGTATTCGGCTCGAGTTTCATACCATGTCTTGGTATTGTATTCAGGGTATGGGTTATAGACGTAGGGCTTGTGGGCGCTGAAGTATGTCAAATTTGCTGCAGGAGTAAGCTGTTTCTCGAAACTCTGCGATCGCGCCTTGCTAGAATCTAGAGTGTTAAGCGTCTCGCCGTAGATGGCGTCAGCGCCGGGAGCACTGCGTGACTGTTAGATTTTTTTTCTCGTGGAGCCGTTGGCGCCACCAAACTTACTTCCCAAGTTGTTCATGCTCCATCCTGAACTGCTGCCGCAGAGCCTCTTGTCTCTGCCCCTCCAGCTCCTTCATTTCCTCCTCGGCGCTCTTTTTAGCCTCCTCAGCTGCTTGGTCATCTTGAGATGATTCACTGGGCCTATCCTGTGAAGCATCCACTGGGAGGTCCTGTGGTGCGTCGGGTTCGTCGGTCCAGACGCTAACACGAGTACCAACAGCCCCATGCAACAAGAACCAGTAGAGAGTAGCAGCCGTGATCGCAAATACGAGGAGGCCTTTGGGGCGTGAAAGCCACCGGCGGGGCTGCACAGCCAACATTATGCAGCCTGTCGATATGTCCAATAGGGTTCGTCAGTTGACAGAAGCTGGTACGTGTAGCCAGGGAAAACGGTTCAGTGTAATGCCAAGATCAATCGCATCGTGCTGTTAAAACTTTGGTGGATATCGTAGTGCTCGGGCGGGCGCGCGAGCCGACGTTTGCCTTTAGACGTGAGTTTACTGGGAGGATAATTACGGTACGTCACGGAGGGCTGAATTAAATTCCAGACAATGGAATGCAGTGGTGCATTGGTAAAAAAGAGTGTAGTGACTCCTGTCAAAGAAGTCAGGATGTAGGCTGCTTTGCGTCTAATATACGACTTGATGAAAGCACCTCTGGAGAGACGGTGCAGATGCAGGGCGGATAAAGAGACCGATGGGGGAGAAGGAAGGGGGAAAAAGAGGGAAAAGGCAGAATGAATCGAGATGACAGAATAACGAGAAGACCTCGAAATAGAAAAGAGAGAGAGAATAATAAAAAAAGGACCGGACCAACAACAAGGTTGGAGGGAGAAAGGGTATTGAAAAGAGGACAAGACGTGAAAAGATGTCCCCCCGATTGTGTAGGTAAAATGGTTGACGATCAAAAGTGGGTTGTGCAATCGGCCCCCTTTTGAGGAAAGCCAGGAACCTGGCCAAACAGGGCGATGCGGTACAAGTAGGTGCACTAAAAAGGTTAGGCAGTGAGTGACAAGGTGCTGACCCCCGTTGGAAACTACGTCTTAAGTCTTAGCCTGCCACTTTAAATGGAAATGGAAACGGGCATGTTTGGAGGCTACTACCGCTTGTACCTACTTATACTTATACCTCTTATACATCAACGCATACATAATATCATAATATCAGGGCCTACACATACACACATACCTACATGCTGCACCTCTCGGGCATACAAGGAGACAGGTAGAAAACCACTCGAGTTAGTCAGTAATAGATAACAGAACAGGTACCAGGCAGGATACTAGGGACCCTGCTACGGGCCTTGCTGCAGAAGTACATAAATACGTAAGTACTTATATACCTAAAGTGTGTGTTATGTTAAGTTCACCTAAGCGTTTTAACTAATGATATCAAGTATTTGCGTATTCTACCTTAGCCTTATCTGTACCTGTATGTTATATCCGTAGTCGCATTAATTACATTATGCTTACTACGAACCCCATAACCACGCGTAGGTACGGGACTTCAAAGGGCTTGAAACAGTGCAGCTCGGTGTACAGACAGAAGCGAAGACGAAACAAAAAGATTTATTTATATACATGGCTCTGTTTCTTGTACCACGATACCAAAAGCCACACACACTAGGTTGGTCCAAACACAGGTCGTACGTCAGCTACTCTAGGCAAATCTCGTCCCAAGTGCAAGCGAAGATCGCAATGATCAGCTAAAGTGGTTTGTTCCCATTTATGCACACGCACTGCCCTGGATATTTGTCTCATTATGTCATCAACTGTCTCACTTGGCGCTCTAGCCACGAATGAGCTGTTCGAAGAACCAACGAGCCTTGGCAAAATCGGGCCCTCCATCATAGGTTGTGATAAATCATGTCGAATCCCGTAGCGCAAGGCGCCAATCACCTAATCGCTAGGACTGACTGTTGGTCGGAAATTGCACCGAGAAGGTAGCAGGACGCTTATCGCCCACTATCCTTGGCTCTAGTGATCGCGTTGTCTGCAAACCACCGACGTGACCTAAATGAATGCAGAAGAGGACAGCAACGATGAAGGTTTCTTGTTCTTGATGTTGTATTCCCACCCCGGCTCGGCTACATAGAAATTTATTTTTTCTTCTAAAAGGTTGTTTTACCCAGATGCGGTTGCTAAAAAAGAAGTGAGGTAACCCAAGACGTAGGGGCAGAGGCCAATCGCGACAACCACTTGGCTGCTGGACGTTCGGAAGAGCCGCAGCCGTCGACCTTTATTGGAACATGAGTCGATTCGGCATCGTTGTACCCTACATACTGCATGGCAGGGCGTTTACAACTATTTATTCCCCCCGGGCAAGGAACTATGTATGGTAAACAACAGGCAATGTATAACAGACGATCGTCAGTCTGCAGTTATCGGTTGGGGCATCAAACCAACAACCAACTAACTACCTTGCCTACATGAGGCAGGTAGGTAAATTCGCAGCCGCTAATCAACTACCTATAACAAGTTATCAACCAACCAACTGATATGCTACATATGAGCTATGCCTTTTGAAGGACTTGATCTAGACCCCGTGTCTACCAATTATCTGCGTATTGTATAAGTCGATGCCACTTACCTAGGTATGTACTTCACATATCCCCTAAACCGTTGGTCTCTATCTTGCGAACATGGATCATTCCGGGTCTGGGTTGGTCTTCGGCCCGCACGATGCGTGCAACTTTCTACATAACTCCGCTTGCCCGGAGTTGCCTCAAGGCTCACAATGTTAGTGCATTACTACAAATATACTTTAGTTGATGAGCTCCGGGGTATACCTAGCTCTCCTCCCTTCGCCGGTAATTCTCGCCTAATCTATTCGACGGCTTGGTCTAATTCATTTTATTTATGAT
The DNA here is from genome assembly GCA_022695795.1 of Biscogniauxia marginata. Lineage (NCBI taxonomy): Eukaryota > Fungi > Ascomycota > Sordariomycetes > Xylariales > Xylariaceae > Biscogniauxia > Biscogniauxia marginata. Next base: position 253,984 of record MU404097.1, on the reverse strand, counting down.
ATGCGACATTTACTGTTAAAGAACGAACTTGGAGGACCTACTGCATTCGACGATCGCTTAACATGCTAAGTTGTTCGTGTTTTATTGGTCCCACATTTGCTTGCTTAGACCCGCCTAAGCTACATGTTAGTGTACAGTAACTTTTTTGAGATACATCAAATCCCTTAAGTACGATTATTACAAACAGCATAAGCTGTAACACTACCATGTTGAAGGATTCTGTTCATATCTTCTGCTCATAGTTGTATATATATATAAACTTAGAAAAAAGGTTTAAATAAATCAAGATCAGCTAACTACCTATGGTCTGATACTAGCATTGTACAGAGAATATGTATAGTACATATACTGTCATGATCAAGTTTCAGAAATAGTTCAAGAAACCCAGTAAACATATGCGGATGCGACCCACACAGAACCAGGAAATAAAGGGAGGATGTGATCGTGGGTGTACGCGCGCCTATGCTGATATTAGGTACTTTATTACTAAGCTATAAAATGATAAACAAGGGCTCTCCGTCCGAGGGGAAATTTGAGATGACAATGTTGTTTCAAAGCTCATGATAATATGATATCTGTACTACGTCCGTAGGCTCAGAGATGAGTGGTGACCATGTTTATATGAATGGATTGAATCATTCACACCCACACTAGATATACCTACATAGACAACATAGCCAGAGCTCTCCTCAGAGCCTTCACCAATGGGCCTCCCTCTTGATCCTCCTCTTTCGAGAGTTCTCGTCTGCCCCCATTAATTCCCACCACGGTGCAAGCCAGCTCCTCCCTTCGTCCACTCTCCTTACCCACTTATCTATCTGCTTGCACACGTCGCCGTTGCCAGTGTCACCGCATCATATACGCGAGCGAGCGGATCATGCAACATCCCGGGATGATGTCATGTCGGCCCCAGGCGAACTGAAACACCTTTCCCCAGCGGGACCCGGAGCTGCCGGGAATGAAAGAAAAAGAGACAACCGAGACAACCCAATTCTAATCGACCGTCACGATCAACGTTAGAATGATAATCGGCAGACTGCCAGGCTGGCAGGATCAGTCTAATCTGCGTATACATACATATCCATACAACTACGAAACCCACGCCCATCTGTGCGGTGGCTGCTGCGACGAGAGAGATCGATCGATCAGTCAATCAACTAGAAATAACTATCTACCTAGTTCCCGCTAGGCTAGAGCGTGCCAGACTAGGATCTGTGGGATGTAGGTTCGACCAGAAGACGGGAAGAGTTGGACCCTTCAGTACAGCACACACCAGCACACACTTACACACACACATACGTAGACTCTTACCACTCCAAGCTTTGTTTAGTGGGAGGCCTACGTACCACGATCATCCAATTCTTCTACGCGAAATGTTTATTTGTCTTCTGTCCCGCTTGGCCAAAAGATATTCGGGTTTTATGTCGTATCGGGTAGTACAAGCACCTACCTGGTTGAAGCATTTTGCTGTTGTAGCTTAGGTATTCCATATTAAGACGATGAGCGGTCGGCAGACGGGACTGCGCTAAACTTAGTGGCCGACGGCACCGTCCGGCGGCACAGTACAGGTCACTTAAGGTGTTATCTACCTAAACCGATGGTGGTAAAGCAAGTCAAGCCTGGGGAGAGCCATGTGAACTTAAACCTGCATTAGAGCTTCGGTCATCTGTTACCAACCCTCCAAGTGCCGGGAAGAAACGCCGGCAGAAAGAAGTATGCAACCTCCATATATATAATATATATGCATGAAATAGTAAGCACGCGTAAGACTGTAAAACTCAAGGTACAATATATTGGGAATTAGGTCGTCAAAGTTCCAAAGTATGCAAGCGACCAGACATGCCCAGCGAGTCAGTTTCAAATAAAACAATGTTGCACGAGCTCTCTCCGTCTTGTCTCTCCTATCATGCACCTTGAATAGGTAGGTCGGTACTCAGAGTCACCTGCACCAGCCAAAGTAACTGAAGGAGAATGTTGCGATGCGATGTTCGGCGGAAGAATTAGACATGAAATGCTAAATAATTAGAAAGCAATTGGGTGGTAGTACGCGTGCTGGGCACATGCATGTTCATCTACAGCGGGCTCCGGAGGGACCGGTGGGAGGACGCGTCAAGACGGCGACGACCTCAATATATGGATGGATCAACCTGGAACCGCGGCCTGTGTTCATCGCCGAGAAAATAGGTCGAGTGTAGATAATGAAGGCAGCGGATGTAAGCCACGCATAATACCTGCTACTTAAAAATCACTTTTACCTTTATAGAAGGGGGTCAGTACGTACATAGTCCACCCAGTTATCCCTCCACAGAGTCCGATTGACTGATTCTTTGTCCGGCACTCCGATGATAACTATTGTCCCCTTTCCCCCAAGTTGTCTCCCTCGCTGCCGTATTCGACCCTCAAACACACGCGCGAGATGAAATTTAGGGAATATACAGGGTAACACGCATAGTCTAGTCTAGGTCAAACGCGCAGAGAAATATGTAGCGAACGACATGGTACGCCGGGATATCCAAAATAACGGGTAGATACCTACCAGCAACCAGAAAGTGTAAGTCGGAACTCTAGTAGCCCTGCCTTGTCAAGGTCACGATGGCGCCCTCAATCTAGGTAGGCACCGTGGCGATCACGACAATAATTCTCCGTCCCCGGCGCCGAGAGCAACGCAACCCACCAATACACACCCTCCTGGATAAGCCTCCTCCCGGCTGCGCAACAAGCTATGTAGGTTTCCCAGACTACGTAAGGCCGTGGCAATTTGCTCTCAGGATAAAACAAGTATTAGGCACACTCAAGACGACAAGCATGTTTTAGGCCGGATTTTTTCTTGTTCTTGCCACAGCAAAGAGAGAGTAGTATTCCTAGGCGATTGGAGGATACCTATAGCTAGCTTTCCATGTCTCTAATTTCCCAGCGCAGTGGGAAAATAAACAACTGTCCCGTCCCTCCTCCTCCTCTGCCCCTGTTTAAATTATTAAACAAACAATTATATCGATAGCAATTCCAGCACATAGGTCTGCCTAGTCGGTAGGTATCTAGGTAGGTATATGTATAAAGCCAGGTTCTAGCCCTCACTCTCTACTGTAAAGCTTGTCCTTCTTCTCAACCACCTTCATATCCACCAGAAAAAGGCACTCAGGAGGTTCCGGGACAGGGAAGACCAGACCGACGAGCCAAACAAAAACGACAACAAAAAGCAGACCTCGTCAAGGGGTATATAAGGTAAAGGTAAAGGTTTAAAAAAAAAAAAGATTGATGCCAACGCGTATATATGCATGCCCAACACAAAATGGAGGGAGAAGGAAACCAAGGGCGCGACGTCGAGTGGTGGGTATAACGCGCGAATAGAACCGAAACGAACGAGGGTTGAGGACTTTCTTCTTCTTCTTCTTCTTCTCCCCTTCCTCTACTATCTTGCTTCTCCTGCAAAACTTCCGGATCATGAATGAAATATGGGGAATGAGGGAAAACCAAGTTTGAAGGTCGCAGATAATATCAACCGCTAAACGCCTATGCTACTTCATTCTAGGATGATAGGGAGGAGAGAGAGGCGGATCGAAACGATCGATCTAATCTCCATGAAACAGGTGAGGTAGGTAGGTAGGTGTGTAGGTATGAGGCGTGAGAGGAGACAGTCGAAGATGTGATGATAAAAACAAACAACAAATGCAAAAAAAAAAAAATTTAGTCGGAAAAATGCAGGCGTATCATCGTTCATCGGGGGCGGCTTGAAAATCGAGTAAGTCCATAGATCGATCCTTGGGATATATGTAAAAAGAAACTCCAACTTTGTTCTTTTCTTTAGTTTTCTTCTTCTTCTTCTCCGCCCTAAACCAAGTTTAGGCATCTTGCTTCCTTTATTTGTTTATCGGACGAGTCGTCCGCTTTCACATCATGCCGAGCCGAGTCCGTCTCTTCTCCATCCTGGGCATCGGACCTAGGCCACCGCGGCCCAGCGCCTGGCCCGGGGCAAGGCGTGTCCCGGAGGGGAGGCCGAAGGGGCGGTTGAGCGAGGACGCGGGACCGGTCGGCAGGCCCATCGGCGGCTCCCGCATCATGCCCAGCGGGGGCGGTCGCGGCATCGGCATCATGCCACGCGGCGGCGGTGGCATTTGCTGCTGCGGCTGCTGTTGTTGTTGTTGCTGTTGCTGCTGGGCGTGGAAGGCGGACTGCAGGCGGCGCCAGGCGTCGCGTTCGCAGTAGGCGCGGCCGTTGACGTCGAAGTAGCCGTCGCGCAAAACGATGCCGCAGTCGCCGCAGCGGAAGCAGGCCGGGTGGTACTTGCGCGGGGCCTCGTCCTCGAGGTACTGGCCCTCGATGCCGCGGTGGCAGGTCCCGCACAGGCTGCCGTTGAGCTTGTGGTAGTGCTGCTCGCAGTACGGCTTGTCGTCCAGCACATAGAACGTCGCCGACGTGAACGGTTTCCGGCATGTCGTGCACACGAAGCACGCCTTGTGGTACCGCCCCGTGAGCCGCCCGTCCGCCGATGAGATCGACTTGCCCGTGATCAGCTCCCCGCACGCCTTGCACTTGCCGCGTGAGCGCTGGTCTTTGGATGCCTGGCGGTTGTGCGTAGGCTGGTAGGGCGGCGAACGAGGCCCTTGTATCGCGGGATCCTGGCGGCCCCCATTAAGGCCCGGAGTCAGTGGCGATTTCATCGGCGGTCCTATCCGCACGTCCCTTCCGTTTTGAATGGCCGGGTCCAACCGAAGAGGCTCTGGAGGCGTGCGGCGGTTGCCACCCGGTCTGAGAGCATCAGGGGTATTGTCATTCGAGGGTGCTACACTCGAAGTGGGCGGTGCCCCTTTCGGCTGCAGCAATTCCATTGAGTTCTGTATATCGTCCATGAGTGAGTCGAGCCCGCTCGTGTCGGATGGCCGTCGCGGTCCCTCTTGAGACTTCGTTGACCGAGCCGGGCTAGTGGTTGAGCTCGGGTGGCTCGGTTGCGAAGAATGGCTGAAGCCAGAGTGACTAGACGATTGAGATACGGAAGGCGAGTGGTAAGGGTTATTAGAGCCAAACTCTTCTGCCAGGTTGACGGAAAGATTGCTGCCATTTCTGGTCAACGGCCGTATCGAGCCCTTGCGCGGAGGAGGCGGCCTAGTAGTATCTCGTATTCCGAAAGACGGTCGGTGTGAGCGTTCGCCCATCATGGCTGGCTGGTCTCCCCTATTGCTCGACGGCCTTCGTAACCGCTCCGGCCTCGGGCCGGGTGCCGAAGGAGCGCGCGCAGGTGCCTCTTCATACATATCGCCGTCCGCCCTAAGCGAGTTTTCCGGAAAAGTTTCCGACCGCTTGCCCAGACCAAGCGGCGGGGGCTCCAACTCATCACCCCCTTCCCTTTGCGGCGGCCCGAACCCACCATATCCATTCTTACGGGGCATCTTTGGCGGCGCTATGCCTCCCGCGCTATTGTTCGATGATATTGAAGCCGAAGTGCCGGGCCGCTCCAGTGCGGCTTCCACCCGCAAGGAGTCGTCACCGCGCGAAACCGGCCGATACTCTCTGCTAGTTTCCCGGCCAAACGAACTCTTTGACCTCGGTCTATGATCAAAGGGCCCCGGCGCAATATTGTCCATCCTCGTTAGGAGGCTCTGTTTGCTCGGACTCGTCCCGTATACATCTACTGATTCTGATTCCGTCGAGAAACCTCCATATCCACTAGGTCTCCGCGGCGATCCCGCAATTGCTGGCGCATAGTCATCTCCTCCGTGACTAGTGCTAGGTCGTGCAAATAGGGGTGTCCTCGGCGAGATAGCGTGAGATCCCGTCGAAGCGCTTAAAGGTGTTAATTGATCTGTTCTCATGAACGCTTTATCTAAGACATCGTCAGCTAATGTATCAAGTAACAAGGAGTCCCACGTGGAACAAAACGTACTTGCTGCATTCGTGTCGACTGAAGGCGGTGCTCGACTGAACTTGTCGAATACGTTCGCCTTCAGCGAAGAAAACGCGCCGCCAAGCCGGTCTGGCATTGGTGCAGGTGTTGCTTTTTTCAATCTGTCAGTGAGTGGACGTAGAACTAGGGATGCGCATCACTAACGTTGGACTGCGGGTGCCGTATTTGCGCTTCCACAGACATGATCCCCCATCATTGATATCTCAACTTGGTTGCCACAGTTGGAACATTTTATCGTCGGCATGAAAACCGACAACCTTGTTTCCCCGGTCATCGTGACTTCGTGTTATTATGTTTTCCTCCTCTTTTTACCCTTCCCTCACCTATTCTCAACTAGTGTTGATAGGCTTTATTCCATGCATCCGCCAATCTTTGATTAGGCGCGTCTCTTGAACTTAGAGCCAGAGACTATATCTCTGCCACACATCACAATGTCAATTGATGGTTGTTGACTCGGTATTCCCTGGGTGGCAATTTTTCTTCCGCGTCTACTCCTTGTTATAGAATGTTGGAAAGATTCAAGATTGTCCTCCTCTGCTGATCGAGACGGTGAAAGGTCGAAAAACAATGCCCCGCTGTGATCTGAGGTGTGCCACGAATGTTGGGGTGTACAATCCCACCAGCGCAGAGGGTGTTTTGGAAACAATGGGTTCGGGCTCTTGAGCTATGCGATAGGGTACCATGCAGGCACAATGGGGTTTGAGAGGGCCGGCCAGGTGGTCTTCGCTTCAAGGATTTTCGTTCGACAAGAGCAATTGGTGGAGAGGAAACGAGATCTGAGGGGATTCAGGTGTAAAGGTCGGTGAGGAGTCTTTCGGGTGTTGCGAAGAGCGTCTCGAAAGGGTGGAGGGTGTCAATACTACCCCTGCAACAGGTGCTGCCCACCCCTGGCTAGCAGCGATTTTTAAAGACCCCCTTTGATATGCGCGGGTGTCCCCTTCAGGGAAGTTCGTATGTCTTGCCTTACTTGGCGAATTTTCTTTTTTCCTTCGTCGTATCTGGGTACGGAATTATTCCTGCAAGGCGAATACTACTCCTTACATCGATCAGCTTCGAGGGTAAAGAGTAACTTATGTGAAAGGGGGGGGTAGATAACAAAACGGATGGAAAGTTGAACGTCAGTCAGTTTTGGGGATAAACGGATTAAAAAAGAAGCATGCTACTGTCATATTAACTTCTGGTTACCTTTCTTCTATTCATGCATACATGCAAAATTAATAAAAATAGTTGTGGATATGTATGTTGGCAGCAGGATACGATATGTATGTCCACACAATGGTCGGATATATGCTAAGTTGTTTGTTAGATCGCCTTTACCCGTGTCGCTTTGTTCTCTCTTTCAAGGACTTGTGATGCGCTGCTGTCACCTGAGGAGTTATTGTAAATCCAACTTCACTAAATTCATTGATTCATCAATCTATTCATCAATATGAATCACGAGGAGGAAAGAAGGAATAGATTTGTTCCGCGCTCCTTTTTTTTTACCAAGTTCTAGGAAATGTTCGAGAATGATTCCTTTCTTTTTCTTTTTACTCATTTTAGGTCAGGAGCTATCTTTGTAGCTCTCTTCCAATGTGTCTCGCAGAACGGTTCATATTCCTCTCTCGCAACGGAAGAGGCTTTGAAGGGAAGCGCCGCGGGCGCTGGAAATGAATGAAGAACGCCACTGTATGTTGTTAGTAGGGGTAGCCCTGAGTAGGGATAAACCAAGGCACCAAGGAGCCGCCCAGACAAAATCCGAGCTACATAACTAAAACTACCTACGCAGTACCATAGTACACTACTACGCAGTAAGACAGAACAATCGACAGGGACCTCCACATACTAAAATCCCCTAGCGCAGCTCAGTGTCCAGGCTGGCACGGGTGCCTTACAGCTCCCAGCTCGGAAGCCAACGGTGATTCGTGTGCTGGCAAGCTCATCTCCACTTGAGTTGCTGCTAGATATGGATCGAACAGCCTATGGGACCCTTGTATTCCCAAATGAAATTCCTAGCCAACCCCTTTTGCTCATATGAACGAAGCGTCGAAACCTCATTTTGAGCTTTCCTCCATCTACGTATTTTCCCAAAACGGTCGCTAATATCTCACTATGTGTTCCATATAGAGCCGATGTTACCACACACACACCAGCCAAAGAGGACAGAAAGAATATCACCGCCAATCAGACTTCGCAGAGAGCGGGATTTTAGTCATTGGCAATGCAACAGGTAGGTATAAGATGACAATTGTTGTCACGGGAACTAGATCTCTATTACTATCGCGGAGTAGCTTAACTGCAAAACGCCAAATAAGGCATCCCCCGCTGTTCATCGTGATAGGCCCACTGCGAGATTGAACGTCATTTTTGCACCTCGTTATTTCACCTAGGTCTGTTAGCCTGTTGCTTCTCATAAATACCCGGGACCCCTATCTCTGCCTATCACGAGAGTCACGTCTATGGCTAGGTAGTTGCTAAATGGGGCGTTAATGGGTCCGGCAATATCAATTTTCAAGATTGGCTGCGGCTCGCAACAGGTTAAACTTGTTTCTGTGTAGTGTAATCACGCGACGGTGGACCTTTGCTCAGGTGGTCCGCGCCGTGCGATTATTGTCCATTCATGCCGTTAAGATGCCCTAGATACCTCAGGTCGGCCCTGGAGAGGCTTTTTTGCAAAATAGGGAATGTGTCTACCGAGCAACTGGATTGATCGAAGGACACGAGGCGGCCACATAAGATTTCGTGCATTAGACCCGTAGAAATGTGAAGCACGCTATTGCTCGGGAAGGTATTGGTCCAGCCATGCCGTTCGGCTACCTTGAACCGCAGTTCCAGTTCACGTTCAAGCCAGTGGTGTTGGACGAGCAGCCCTTGGTGCCGATAGACCCCTGCTAGCCAGGGGACCATGTTATCTAAAATGATCGTCATCCTGGTCATCTTGGCAGACTTGGCTTCAGACGGTTCAAAGCACGGTTGTTTAATCTGTAGCGAGCTATGGGAAGGAAATACGATACCTGCGCATGCAAAAAAGGCAAATATCAAAATCACGGATGAGTATCCAAGCCACCACCTATAATACGTTGCATATAAGGCAAGAAGTAACGGTTGTAATATAAGATATAGGTGTGCAACCCAAGGAAAACGTGTGACAGCAAATGAGATAATAGAGAGAAATACGCCCGAGGCCTATGAATTCTCAATTCTTTCTCCCCTGAGAAGTTTCATTCAGGCCATTGTCTCAGATGTCTTGACTGCACCCTAGATTCGGCGCGAGTCATCATAAGCGGGAGGTATGAAGATGTTAATAAAGACGCCACATCTCCTAAGATAGAATACGCTCCCAAGGAAATTCTCCGTAGTGTACCTAGTTTGAACCACCATGTGAAGCTGATTCTTACCTAAAAAGCACAACGCGATGCGAAGATCCATTGTGTAAGCTATGCTAATAAACATTCGCAGTCAGCATCTTATCTGCACAGAGCAGCAAGAGGTCAATTACACTTCTGAACTCGTGGCCCGTGGTCACCACACAAGCCCCAAAATGCAGTAACCCCAAACTTGCAGCTCACCCCTGGCTAATTGGGGTCTGGGAAATGAGGCTGAACGTTGGTGCGTGTGTCGATGTGCACTCCTGTTGGATCACGATCGTCATTGGCGAGCGAACCTTTGCCATTTGGGGGAGTGGGGTTGCACTCTGATCCAATAAAGTAGGTAGATGGATAGAAAGGGAGTTGCTGAGGATGGTGCCTATTTAGGAATCCCTACCGTGAGCATCACACCTACCTACGTGTCCCTACATCCTCTCGAGCTTATGCTGACAAAAAGATGTTGTTGAATACTAAGATATAGTGTTAGCTGTTAGAAAGGACAGCCGCATGACAAATGAACAAACAATCCCTTAAGTCCAGGAATATCACATGAAACTTCTCTCGCCCCCATTACCGCACGTGGACTTGTTCATCATGTTCTACGGCGCTTCGCAGAAGGCTGTTAGACGTCATCGCCAAATAAGGACCCAGGTGAGAACTAAACATAGTGAACGGCGCTTAATTATACGTAGCACAGCAGCGGTTTGTGATACTGCTCAGGTGGGTAAGTTAGGGGGGAGAAGCGTGAGGAGGATGAAACGCGAGAATACCAGTTTTCGATGAATACTTTCACCCTCACGTCATGCATCGCAGTCACTTACCTATCTAGCCTATCTTGCGAGAACTTTATCTCAGCACGGACATGGGGCTAGATCTTTTGTTGCTCTTCCCGACCAACCCGCGACACGGCAGCTCGGAGTCTGTGCTTCAGCCGAGCTGATCAACGCTCTCAGCCGGCATGCCATCTGCATTGACGATGCATGGCTCCGACATGATATTCCAATCGGATGTATATGGGTAAGCCACATGACTATACACGTAGGCATATGTGCTTAATTATTGACGCCTTAAACAAGGTAGAGTCTCCATATGATCTACTAGATATGAGGTCGGTACTTCAAGTTGTAGATCTATAGTACTACCTTGATGTCGCTAAGGTATTAAAGATCTGGAACAACGACCCAAATTCCGAAGTGTATTCCGTAGTTCCTTTTTACTGGACGCCATATATGGACGGCAACATTCTCCACCGGTTGACCAAGTGACTTTGTAGAGATCGTACGTGAACCAGAGTCCAACGAATTAAGTGTATACGAGAAAGGCCCGAAAGAACTTCAGTCTCGATTAAATAAATCATTTGGGCGTTGCCTTTCATTCATGTTGCTCACTTGGCCAGTCTAGTTAGACTTCATGAACTTGCCTAAATAAATTACCTTCAGTATTTCCAGTCTCATTATAATGTTATAATAAGCTATAGCCCACATACTGCTTAGAAAGTCGTTAACGTATATATATCAACATTTTAGAATCATATATATTGATAGGAAATAGCAACTGGTAGCCGCATCTATGCTCCGTGGAACTCTAATCAAACTCCCTGTCAGAATTATCTAGACCTTCCAAAATGTCAATAGTATACATATAGCTCACAAGCTGATATAACGACGAGCTCGCAATGAATGATGGTGGACATACAAGTTAGAAACTAGTTCAGAAGGCGGCCTCACTTTGCAGGTCATCTCGACCTGTCTACTGATAGGTTCTAGCTAAGGTACTTATTTTGGTGCTTATTCACAAAAGTCACATAAGGCAAAACCCACCTTTTACCGACAGAAATCACCTTACTGAAAATCGGCAACCACTTATACTAGAATTTAAACTCTGAGTATATGAGTTGCACCAGCCATGTAACAGCTTCCTATGCCCGAAATTAATATCTAGTTATGAATCAACAGGCTCTCTCGTGTAATTACCAGCAAGGGAGAACTTCATAGAAGGAGAGTTAGATCCCGATGTAAATATTACATACTTACTCATAAACACATACAAGTAATACGCAGGTGTGTTGCCAGACTGGAATACTTGCATGCAGACCTTACTGGGTGGGAATTTTACTTTCGAGAAGGCCTTCCGAGACCGTTGATTGTACGGAGGTTGAAATCTTCCCACGGACGGCCGTAACAGAGCAAAGACCGAAAACAGCATATTGCATGCATGCTTCGCTTGTCACTTTGAGAGTGAATGGGAACGATTCTCGATGTCCTCAAAATGCTCGAAATATTGGAAGTTGACCGGTGCTTTCAGGTTCTCTTGAGAAGTATCTGATAGAGACTACTGATGCTCAAAGAACTGATTCGCTGGTCTTAAAATGTGCCATTGGTAAGCCATACTGAAATTCGACTTTGCTAGATCAATGTATATGGATTCTTTACTCAAATCGAATAGAGGATATTACCAATTGTTATTATACGTGCTTGCCTGTACTTTCTGGCAGTTTTGTTACAACCCTGTCTGGTCAGGTGATTCAGGTCACGTGACCTCGGGTCAGCGATCTCGCGATCTCGGCGAGATCGCGAGATCACTACATCTAGTGGAAGAACCCCAGACAGTAGGAGGGAGTATAAGAAGGATAAGATTTCCTATGTATCTAGTCATTCATTCTAGTTCCTTAGCTATCAATCTAAGACTACAGTCACTCTTTGACACTATAGTGAGAGTACCTTGAAATCTCTCTGACGAACAAAACATTGTGAATCTCTTGAACCAATCTCAATCCACTGTTACCTTCAAATCAAGAAAACCCAGTACGTACTCACCTGTGAAGTCAGCTGACTAGGAACACACAGGGAGGTTCGTCACAAGTTTCAGCACAAGGTTTTAACCGGATATCAAGTTGCACTTAGGATGACCTTACTATTCCATGTAAAATATATCGAAAGCAAATCCGTAGCTAGATTCGAATATTTTATAGGAATGTCTTGTCCCTAGAAAGACCTTTCTTCTATTACACGATGATCCCAAGTGTGCGTCGTATCACACTGGCCCCTAAGATATAGGGCTACGTAGTAGTTGATACACAATACTTCAAACTAGGCTAAAGCTTCCCACAAAAACGTTGAGCGATATATTGGGGGGTGAATCCCTTCCTGGGAATATTCCACAGGACAGAAACCGTGACTTTCCGTTATTATAATCCCCATTGTATAGCCTCACATAGGTATACTGCCAAAAGGCACTTAGTATGGGATTAGGTGATAACATAGTTGTTGCGCGGAGGACTAGAACTACAACTGCCTGAGATACCGTGTCTTTATACCTGTTTCCAGTCTTTTTATTCCTAAAAAGGTACGTATCGCGTTGTTCTCCTTGATCCCCTATACCGGCTTGGTTCCTGACATATATCAATATATCATGTTGCTCTAGCGTAATAATGGTGAGTTTTATCAGCTATTATAGTATTTACACCTTAGCGAAGGTTACCCTCGAATAAATTGAGTGTCATATTCGTGAGGCTCACAGTAAGCCTTATTAAATAGCTTGAACTTGAAAAAAGATATAGTATAGGATTGATACTAATACGTGATATCCATGATACCAAGATGCTCAGCTCTACCGGGCCCAGTATGAATGGAAAGACTGGTCACAATATTTGGGATGTGAACATATAACAGTGGCCGTCGCTCTTTTCACTAATAATATGAGGAACAACTTAGAGAAGAAAGGTCGGTCGAACTCTGAGTTTCATCAAGCAGCGTCGTAAGATGGTTCTGACACAACAACAAGAAATCAACAGACAGAATACAGAAGCAATATCGGAAGAGTCGGATCACTAGCCGCATCCCGAAAGAGGAGATAATTACACGTTGATGCCAAGGCTGGTAGCACGACTCATGCATCAGTAGCAAACTTAACGATTTCTGGCGAGGAGCTCGACTAGCGCAAGGTATCCATTTACGAGCCTCAATAGATCAAGGTCTTGGAAGCTTGGAAGCATCAAGCGAATTTTACAATACGGTAGAGAGACTTCGGCAGCAATAGCTCAAAGTTTTGAAGGTTATGAACAGAACGTGGACTGTACTGAACGGGACAGTAACGACTTAGGTGTGTTGCTGATTTCGCTATAATTTTGTCAGTTCGATTACGAACATGTAGTTAAAAATGGTTCTGTGTAAATCAACATGTTGCTGCCTTCTTATAATGAAATTTCATGATTGGCACTGGACTACATGTAATAGGCAATGGTGACTAGATACCTACGTACACCGTAGATTACATGCTTAATGTATGTGTTTGTAAGGCACAGACCAATTTACATCCGCCTAACCGACCAAAGCCGGCGTTCCCCTACACGTGCGTTTGAAAGTGAAGCGAGTGTTGGCCGACATCGCCCTATAACCACGCCATGGATTACCCCTAGTTTGTACATACATACGCCATCAAGTGAATTGACCAATTAGAATATTGACAACCCCTCTACCAGCTTACAACTCAGAGTGCATCCTTCAGGGTCTTTTATTTAAATTTTTTTTTTCGGCGGGGCGCACATCGCTGCAGGTCACTCGCCTACGAAGGGGTATCGTGAGTCTTTATTGGTTCCCATGTAACCTGTACACATGTTAAGGTATACGTAGTTGAAGACCACACCGTCTTTCGTCTTTTGCCCCAACAATTGAAGATCGAGGTAGCCCTAGCTCCCGCCGATAAGAGCCTTCATAACCCACTCCCTTGCGCCTTTGTCTAGAAACTAGAACGATTCTCTCTTCTACATTTCCTCTTGTCTGTTGCATTGTGATCTATCTACCAGTGACGGACTGCAACGACTTGGAAACTTGGAAGAGTCTTCCAGCTTCTTCACCCAATCCAAACCGCTTGACTAGTTGATCGCGCTCTCGAGCCGCGGTCACCCAAACCATCAAGACGTTTTCCAATCTCCTCAACTCGTATGTCTTCCTTCTTTGCTAAAGCCGATTGACAATGAAGCTGTGCTGATTTCGCACGCAGCGTCCATCACCCGTTTGCCGGAGCCCGTTGCTCTGCCTCTCCAGGGAGTGCGGCGGACTCAGCCCCTACTAGGTAAAGGGCATTTCGAACCAACAGAACTACAATCTACCAACCCCAAGCTAAAGAAACGTGCAAAATGGCGCCGCATGCAGAGGTAGACACGGGCTCTACGAACGGTGATGGACGTACCAATGGCCATAACTCAACCGACCCGGTAGCTGGCACTAGCCTCTTTACCGTCAACTCGCCTAATGTGACCTACACCGACAACGAGATCTTGTCTAAGTATACTTATCGAACCACCAGCGTCACGCGGGATGCCAATGGTAAGTATGTGGCTACTCCCCGAGCAACTTTATACGATTTCAAAGTCGACCGCAAGGTTCCCAAGACTGGCATGATGTTGGTTGGCTGGGGCGGCAACAATGGCACGACCGTCACTGCTGGAATTATTGCCAACCGTCGAGGCTTGGTCTGGGAGACGCGTGAGGGACCTCGTGCCGCTAACTACTATGGATCTGTGGTCATGGGCTCTACGATGAAGCTCGGCGCAGATGCCACGACCATGAAGGAGGTCAATATCCCGTTCCATGATGTGCTTCCTATGGTTCATCCGAACGATCTCGTCATTGGCGGATGGGATATCAGCAGCATGAATCTTGCCGACGCCATGGATCGCGCCGCCGTGCTTGAGCCGATGTTAAAGACACAGGTCAAGAAGGAGATGGCACAGATGGTTCCTCTTCCTAGCATTTACTACCCCGACTTCATCGCAGCGAACCAGGAAGACAGGGCGGACAATGTGATCCCTGGGAGCAAGGCCAGCATGGCCCATGTTGAGAAGATCCGCCAGGACATTCGGTAGGATACAAGTCAGATCTCTATAGTTTAGGGCGATGCTGACTATTATATAGTGACTTTAAGGCGCAGAATAATCTTGACAAAGTCATTGTTCAGTGGACAGCTAACACTGAACGATATGCTGACATCATTCCCGGTGTCAACGACACTGCAGAGAACCTGCTCAAGGCCATCGAACATGGCCACGAAGAAGTCTCTCCCTCGACTGTCTTCGCAGTGGCCTGCATTCTCGAGAACACACCATTTATCAATGGGTCCCCACAGAATACCTTTGTTCCGGGTGCCATCGACCTTGCCGCAAAGCACGAGGCCTTCATCGGCGGTGACGATTTCAAGTCGGGCCAGACCAAGATGAAGTCGGCACTGGTGGACTTCCTAATTAGCGCGGGCATCAAGCTGACGTCGATCGCAAGCTACAACCACCTAGGAAACAACGACGGCAAAAACCTAAGCTCACAGCGGCAATTCCGGTCTAAGGAGATCTCTAAGTCCAACGTCGTCGACGACATGGTCGCGGCCAACGACGTGCTCTACAAGAATGGCGAGCACCCAGATCACACCGTAGTTATCAAGTACATGCCCGCTGTTGGCGATAACAAACGCGCCCTCGATGAGTACTATGCCGAGATCTTCCTCGGCGGCCACCAGACTATCTCGTAAGTAGCGCAGCCTCCCTAGACCTCCCCACGCGGTCGTATCATCCCCTAGCCAGCTATCTAGTACTCAACTTGTTCTCATGCTAATTATATACACAGTATCTTTAATGTATGCGAGGACTCTCTTCTGGCCTCGCCGCTGATCATCGACCTCGTCTTAGTCGCCGAGATGATGACGCGCATCCAGTGGAGGCCGAGCAACGCTGCCGGGGCCGAGTACAAAGGCTTCCACAGCGTCCTGAGCATCCTCAGTTATATGCTCAAGGCGCCACTGACTCCTCCGGGAACCCCTGTCGTCAACGCCCTCGCCAAGCAGCGCGCCGCACTGACGAACATCTTCCGCGCCTGTGTCGGTCTCGAGCCCGAGTCTGATATGACGCTCGAGCACAAACTGTTTTAATTTATAAGCAGAGCTTGGGAGGCGTGAGTAAGGGAACTTGGAAGGTGAGGTTAGTGGATATCTTTGGGAGTCTGATGTATTTACGCGACGTCTTCACTCACATACTCGCTCCTTCGTCGCTTGCCATCTTGGCGTTACTTTACTTCGAAAGGACTTTGTGCCTTCTACTTTTGACCGCCAGCATTATCATTAGGCTAGCTACCTAGCCTTTTGGATTTCAACATCGCTGGTGTCTCTCCCCGAGGGACTTCAACATCCCCGGTTGGCACCTTAGATACCTAGTTTATCTAACAAGCCTAAGTTTGGAAAATGGGTGTGTTTCCTATATGCTGCGTTTATATACTGTCTATCATCTGATAATTGTGACTTGTGACTTGAGTGTGATCGTGATGGGAGTGAGGTGGTCAAGATTAGCCGACCCTTTAGATGGGATGATTCAGGTGCCGTGTTAGTCGCGTTGTGACATGAATGCCTATATATCTGCACTCTACCTGTAACAATGTGAATAGGCAGGGGAAAAAAGGGTAACTTGTCGTTCTTAATAAGCGAGGTGGCAGCTATACCCTATTGATTTCCTGTGATGTTAGAAGCATTTCCAACGTCGCCCATATTAGGTCCCAATAAACTTGACGACTTCCTTGTTTCTCTGCATCGTCCTTTTCGCATTATTTTGGTACCAAATTAGTTGGTTCTAGAACAAGTGTTTCCGATGCCGTGCATATATGGCTCTGTCTAGGCTTTTGTCACACGGAATGGCACCTGTAAACGCCGCCAAGACCAGTTGATCATGAGCTTGAAGGCTATTGGGGATAGATACGAGTGCAAGATGCAATGGTACCAACGTGCATAGGACGATAGCTGCAGGCAGAGAATAACGTGTATATATACGCAGAAGATTCCTTGATGGAGTCAGGGTTAAACTTAGACTTCTAAGTCCCTTGAGACCAAGGAGAATTATTAGTTGAAATTAAATCTTAGTTCCAAGCCTAGCAGCCCTTGTCACAGCTTTTGTCAAGAGAGTGAAAGGGAGCACAGTAGACTAAGAAAGGATATATTTGTTGGTTATTATTGGACTTAGACTAATCGACAGGGGATCCATCGAGGTATTCCGAGCGGTCACGATCAATATACACCAAGTTTTCCTTCGCATCCATCTAAAAGTGTCCTAGTCTCTGAATCCCGAGGGCTAGCCGGTGGCCCCTTGAACGTCTCCTCGGAGAACTCCCGTCCTCATCCACGTATGGATTCGCATATATACTCATGTCTGTATATAACAGAGACCGGGGTATTATACGCAAATGGTATTAGTCTTTAATAGTACTCATTATTTTCCCTTTGTTCAACGAATACCAACCAGTAAGCCAATTTTTCGTTCCCGTATTATCAAGGGTCTAGTACATAGCCTGGAAGTTCAAAGGTCTCTAGAGGGTTATTTGGGGCAAAATTGTGCATACATTACGTACATCAACATGTTATGACAACCTATTAGTATTTCGATGAGGTTCCTTTAGCGATCAACCGAGTCAAATAGTCGTCCCTATCTTCGCCCCTTCTTGCTCTGTTGCCCACCATGAACTCCATTGAAGTTTGCCTGGTGCTTTATTAGGCATATTATTAATTGGAGTATGAGACAATGAATGCGATATACGTGATACAAATATTGCCTACCTAAATAGTCATTTGAAGAGTCTATATTGATTTGTAGGGTGGGGGCCTTCATTCAGCCTGCTATTAATATACCTCGTAAGCCTGACATGCATCGTGACAGGGTGGTTTGGCGGTTGGCCCCTTGACCTCATATGGTGATTGGATGAAAAGCACATCAATGCCCCTGGTGTGTTGAGTACTTTACGACCCCAGCTGCCTCAGATGTTTAATTGACCCCTTTTTGATCCTCCCGCCCCCGGTTGAGGCTTATCCTACAGATTTATAAGTGTTGTATTGACAGAGATGAATCAATAAAAGGTCGAAAGTAAACGAGGAGATCAAAAATCCATAAGTAAATCATATTGAATTTCGAGGAGTATCGGTCGCTTTAAATGGAGGGAGGCGTCATACCAAGGTCGCCGGATAGGCGACTACGTCCTACTCGAGCGAAGTCTCATCAAAGGACAAACCGAATAAACCAACATCGACATTTAAGACAAAGTCGACGTCAAGTTCACATAACCTTCAGAAAAGGACCAATCATCTCATCCAAAACATCGACTCACAATAACCCTAGTCTGCAATGTTTATCAGCAAACGACACAAATAAAGAGGACATCGCCGCTATAATGCAGGCAGTTTCTTATATGAGCCTGAAACAGGAACAGCTGCTGGTGGCATTGACACCTCCCTGGGGCAATACTCCAGATAACCTCTATAAACAGCCAAGCACTCCTCGATACGTACCGTCCTTTGACCTATCAATTTCTTCTACCTTACACAGATACTTCCAAGTAACCGTACATCCTGATCCCCTTGGGCTCTGCGACTTCTTCCTAGCGAAATATAGCTTACCACATATCCTATCTGGTTCATACGATCCAATTGAGCTTATCCATATGCATGGCTTGGAACCCGAAGATAGTGCAGATACTTTCTTGGTGCTTCAGTTTGCCGATGGAAGGGACATCGAAATACCGTGGAATTACATCGACCAGGCCAAAGAGCCACACCTCGCCCTGCGGGTAGCCCAGGTCGCGTGGTTGATAAGGGAGCTATGGTTGCAGCAAAGTAGACCGGTACGAGCACAGGACGAGAGTGATGTTTCGCTCGAAACTGACGAGTTTGCCGACCCTTTCTACTTGGACTGCCCAGCGGACACCAAGGTGATATTGTACCACTCGACTTACGATTCCTCAGGGGCCCATACCGCTCGAGAGCCTTGGCTCAGCCCGAAACGCTCTCTTCTATGCCAACTTCAGGTGGGAGCCCATAGAACGCAACAAGTGGTTTGAGACAGTTTCTATGACGACTAACGCTACGCGATAGCCTTGTGATGACCGGCTTACTATAAGTGGAAACTGTCCTTGGGAACGGCAGGTCTTTGGTCGCATATAGCAAGCAAATCTGTTAATTAAACCCCCGGTCTACGAAAGCTAGCTAACACTGAGGAATCAATACAGGCAGGTGTTCCATGACACGGGCTTGATAAGCTTTGCCTGTATCTATCTGGTTCTGTCACAAATGAGTATCACCGGCGATATTAGCCAGAGAATCATGGGGAACAAGAAGGCCCTACGCTTCCTCAGCCGCTACTCGTCGAAATGCCCGCGCTTTATGCCTACCAACGAAATTTGGGTCTCTCCCAACTGGACTCACTTCCATTTCCACCTTCGTGTGCTCTCTATGGGGAAGAAGTATCTGTCTAAGGAGTTCCAACGACGTCCATATAACGGATTACGTCCTTCACGGGTATCTGGCCGACTGACTTCTCTCGGCGGCACCGGAGACCTCGGGATCATCGAGGAGAGATTCGCCATAGCCTTGGTGACATCACAGAATCACGAGTTGCCCATCTTCACAATCGTTTACCTAAGCGACTCGGGATACCGCAAACTATTTATTGAAAGTGAGAGAAGCCTTGATATCCCCTCGCGCGGGCAATTTACCAGTATCGCGGTATACTTAAGGCTCCTGCGTTCGATACTCCCTTTGTGGAAGCGCAAGTGGGTCGGCACTCTCAACGAGGTGGACAACCTGGTTGGGGTCAAGGCCAGTGATGAAGAATCAATATTACTTACGATGATATTTACTAACATCTCCAGATTGACGACCTGTTTAACCCGGAGCAAGAGGGTGCGATGTTCGACAGCACGTTTGAGAGATCCCGTCTGTACTTTCGGGTCCTAGAGACTTTACGAGTCTTTTCTGAGTGGATCCAGGAAAGCCAAAGGGAGCTCGAGCGTCTCAGATCCGATCACAACGCCATAGCGTACCCTGAATATAAACGTAGGGGGGCTATCGGCGAAGACAATGGGAAAAGACCCTCGACACCGTTCATGAAGGAGATCAACGACGCGTGGGAGGAGCTCATAAATTTTCACAGTGCTACCTCAAAATCTCTCCTAGACCGCATAGAAAAGAAGAATGAAGAGATAAAAAGCTACAAAGACGGGGTAAGTGTAACTTTAACGCTACTATACCTACGAGCTTAGAATTGATAAATAAACTGTATGTAGCTCTTCAGCGCCACCTCGGCCCGAGAGGCTTCTCGAGCGACGGTCTTAAACCAATATATTCTAGTATTCACCTTTGTCACGATATTTTATCTACCGCTTAACTATGTTTCGGTAAGTCATCTTCTTCCTCGCCAGGGTTGTCCTTTTTAACTGATGATTTTCATTAGTCCTTGTTCAACATGGACATTTTTTTTCACGATGACCCACAGCGATTCCAATCCTCCTTTTTGATATCTACCGCGCTGATAGCGATTATCACTTGGATAGTTTCTGGTCTCGTACTCTGGGTTGTCCACGACGAGGAAAGGCTGCATACGTTTAGGGAGCTTTGGAATAGGTTTGGCTGGGCAAACTCACCTCGACGCCATGAGGTCTGTGATGAAAAGCAGACAACGCCATTTCAAGAAGTATAGAACAATTTACAAACTTCGTACTTCTCTAAAACACCATAATTTAGGTCTTCTAGTCTAGAAGGAGTAAATAAGTCTTCTATTTAATATTTAATGAACCTATCAAAGGATTACGACTAGAATCTCTAGTGTGAATAACAGTGATGTAACGAGAGCTAATAAGCTCGGAATAATAATTCAATTTCATCTAATAATTCTCTTTAGTCTCAAGGGACTTAAGAGTCTAAGTTTATTTATGAGGTCCCTAGGAATTCTCTGCTTATTTATACTTAATCTATCTACCTGGGGCATTCTTCATCTTATGCACGTTAGTACCATTAAATCCAACATCAGTATCTATCTCTAATAACATTTCTGGCTCATGACTAACTGACATTTGCGGCGTCTACAGGTGTCCCTCTGTGTGACAAGTGACTAGAATATAATTAAGAAGCTACGTAGGAGTGAATTTCGAATATGCCGAAAACCAACTAGTTCGAACTAATTGGTCACTTTCTACATTATTGGAATCGGAATATTTGTTTATTTTACATGTGGGATTCCAAAGATAGGCGTCCACAAAAAAGAAAGATCGGTGTTAACTAGGAAAGATTATCGCGCTGTTGAACTTAAGGGAGGATCCAGTGTTGGAACTAGAACCGGAGGCTATCATTAAAAGTTTAACCTATTTTCTAGAGACAAAGCCTTGCCTCTTTCCCAGATGATGGGGCACTGTGGTAGCAAGACATCGTGCTATGATGACGTGATAGAATAATAATGCTCAGCTGAGAGCCGCTTTCACGAGATGTGTAGTGACTTTCCACATAGGTACTTAGTTCCCAAGGAGAAACAAAAACAAGATGATGCTCCTGCCCGAATAGGAGAGGGCTGTAGAGGTTTAGTGCTGAAAAGTTTTCCTGAAGGAGTCGGATGTGTTGTCTTCTCGAGTCGATAGAGCTTTATCGTCAGTGAAGTATCGGAACAGATGGACGCTATGTAGAAAGGAGGGAGGGGATACTCGTGACTTGACCCAAAGGAAAAAAAAGAAGGCTACGTAGATTCGATAATAATACGGATCCAGGGTTAACCGTAGTCACGCACAAATGCGAAGATCTAGCATGACAATCAAAAGTCCAAACCCGTGCTAGTTGTCAGAGTCATCAGATCACATACTACGTAAATTATCAATTCACGAGTGAAACAAGACAGGTTAAGTTGTTTCGTAAATCATACCACAACACACCCGAAATTCTACGTATGCTTAATTGATTATAAAAGGTTCTCTACAAGCCTAGAAGCTACGGGCCAGCATGCTCTAATAACCCCTATCCTCCCTACTCGAGGGCGTAGCACTTCTCGACGCTCTGAGCATCGTTACCCCACCAGTTCGGCATCGTGATGACCTTGCCGCTGCCGAATATGAGGAAGATCAGGAGCATGTTGAGGTTGAAGCCGGCGTCGAAGGCGGCAGCGAGGATGAAGTTGTACTTGGCCCAGACCTGGTACCGGTACCGGTAGGCCCAGTACATGACCACAAAGCCGCCGATGAAACGAGAGACATACCCCGTCGACACGTTCCCGTAAAAGATCGATGCTCCGCTGAAGAAGATGGTCGTGTTCCAGAGGTGGAACTTGGCGCGCGGGAAGAGCCGGTGTAGTAGGTAGATGAGGGCCGGCAGGAGGGCGCCCACGAGAAAAGCGTACGGGATCGGCCGCCACTGCTCTTGTTGGAAAAGTTTTGTTGGCCCCTTTTTACGACATGTTGCGTTAGTGACCTATATCTCTGCCCCGCGAGGGATGGTGATGTGGGAGAACTTACAATGAGAACATATTGTACGCCCATCGTCAAGTAGCCCGCAAGACTCTGGCCGGTCCAAATATGTGCTGGGTCCTCGACAGCACCAGTCAGATAGTCAAACTTGGTGTTAAGGACCCAACGCATAGCAGCATAGTTTATAGGTACACCGAGCGTAATGCCGAAAACCTGCGAGAAGAAAACTGCTCGTTGCGGGACGTGTAGATAGTGTCCGATTTTTTGATCCTGGAGCATGTATTGTGCTCGATACCATGCGTCACCAGCTATCGAGCCATAAACCTGGAAGTAGTGTTAGTCTATACATGGTCCTACCCTTCATAATAGAATTACTCACACTGGCCCCAATAGGGTTTCGGTGGTGACTTAGGCCTTGAACCATAGTGCCATAAAGCAATTCGTTGAAAGTACCAATTGGCAACTGGAAGTTGCTCACGGCATAGAGCCATCCTAGCGGTATAACAACCACTGCTCCTGTCGCAAGGGCCACGAGGTAGGTCCACCAGGGAATAAAGAGTAAATCCAAGCCCACGATCGTCATGATAGACACAAAAGCAGCCGTGAATAGGGCCACATACCACCACAGCGGGACTTCTTCATAGGACCGCATGAGAACATTGAGTCGGTCGGTATATTGGTGATTGATACCCTGACCCGGATTGTTCCGCCTCGCGCGGAACTTCTTGTAGGCTTCTCTAATCTTCGAAGCGCCGAAGAATGCGATCCAGGAATATGCGGAAATGTAGGAAGCATAGTCAAAGAAAATCGACCACAGGTAGTGCTCCCCTACATAGATCGGCCCGTTCTCCTCGTACGCAGTCTGGTTCAAGACGTTTCCGGCCGTGACTAGCGAAGAGACGGGGTATTTCTCCCCGCCTGCGGTACAAGCCCGATTCGTCATTAAGCAATGATGGTAAGAGCCCAAGCCTCCCCATTTGGCCGCGGGCAGCAGAACCCAGCAGCTCATGACGAACGAGCAGAACAGCACGACCTGCGACCACCAAGGGCTCAGGAACAATGGTACGCCGGCGTTGTAGTTGGAGATGTTGGCCCAGTCGAAGCTTAGGTTCAGGAAACCCATCCCGCCGAGGCCGGAGCCAATGAAGTTGGCCACGGCGTTGTGAGGGGCGACCCAGCAGAGGAAAGCCATGGAGGAAAGCATCGGGAAGGCATATTCAGGCAAAAACTGCCACAGCGTGATGCCGAGGAGCACCAACCAGAAAACACGCATTTGCTTGCGCGCAGCGGGCGTCGGGTGCTTGTTCTGTTTGTTCTGCGTCTCGAAGAGCGCCGTCTGGCAAAGCGCCTGGAACCACGGGTACGCGGGCTCGTAGAGCAGCACCTGGCGGGCGATAGCAGCGAATGCGTACCCCGTCGCGTCAATGGACCACATGAAGAAGATGGCCGCCGCGGGGTGGAGTCGCTCGTTGAAGTAGAGCTCGCCGACGGCGATTGGCGTCGTGGCGAGATTGCCAGTCGCGCCTGACGCCGCGGTGATAGTTATCAGCACATGTTCTTTGACGGACCACGGGCCGGGGTTCATGTTGAAGTGCGAAGTGGTGAAGGGGATGCGGATCTGACGGTTCGGAAGAACACGGGCGAGCCAGAGGCCGAAGTAGTTAGATGCGATCTGGACGAAGAAGACCGAGTACGGGGCGTACGTCGTCCGGAAACTGTTCATCTGAGATAGGAAGGCACCTGGTACGACGAATATGACGGACAAGACGAAGTACCGGAAGGTTAGGGTAGGTAAACTAGTATCATCATGAAGACTGACGACTCGCCTGACTTCGGGAGGGATCTGTGAGATTTCTGGGTCGTCCTCGGCCTCGAGATCTGCATCTACTTCGACGGCATCTTCAACAAGAAGCTTTCCTCCCACATAATCTGGCAGTTTCGCGTCTCCCCTTTCGTCCGGGCCTTTGCTCTTTTCGGACTCCAAGTCAGTCGAGGCAGTTACTCGTTGGTGTATATTATCAGTGTTTGGATGCCCAGTCGTTGCCAATGCGCTAGTAAACTTGGCTTCAGTCGTCTCGGGATCGCTGCCCCTGGGGTTGCGGGAAGACATTCTTGGCTATCACTTGGCCCTGCAAGTCAACACCGATACTGTCACGCTAGAGAGTCAAGCGGCATCGAGTCCTCTTTTCGTAACTCCTGGGTTAGGGTGGCTGCTGGTTTAAATACCGAAGCAGTGAAGATGCGCATTTTGAGGCCTTTGAGGCCTGTATTACTCCGCCAACCGCCGGAACTTTATCCTGTGAAGAGCCAATTACGCCATATCCGCTCACAAACACGTTTCTGGGAGGAGTAGACCATGCCCTGTCAATCATAGTGTCTGGCCCGTCGCAGGGGGTATAGTATATTCGATGATTGGCTTGCTAATGGCCATCCACCTAGATGGGTGAAACTTTCCAGGGCCTATCACGGGAAGATCCTCGCGTTACTAGATACTATGTAGGTAGGTAGAAGAAAGAGTATCCTAATACAGTTAGATATGGTTACCTTGCAGTAAGATGCGCGAACGATGAGCTTGAACTTCACGCTAAACAACTATTAATATACTTTGTATTGTGCTCAGATTATGTTTCTTGCACTGCGGGGCAAGTAAGTGTTTAGAACACCGTCTGTACTGTAACGTTCACATCTTGAGGGGTTCAAAATCCCAGTGGCGTACAAACTCTCACACCACTCCCTAGATTCATTATGCCATACTGATCTGTGCGAGCCCATCACGGCAACCCGTGGGCTTACAGTTACCGCCAGTCAGGTATGCAACTTTCTAGGTTTCCTTAAACGGCATGCGGTGGTAGGACGATTGGGGTTGTTCGTGTAAGTACTCATTCTGCGAGAAGCTGAACATAGGTTACGACCGATGGTCTGGACCCCAGAATGTTACATGATCCACATGGACCTTTCCTCTCTGGTCTTCTTTCTCGGCATGAACCGGTTATAGTTGGACTATCGGCGAGTTCAGGTTCGATTCCTGTTAGCGCTATTGGTACCTCGCTGTGTTCTTTTCTTTATCTGTGTCAGCGGTTTATTATTGCTCCTTCTTTAATGTAGATGGTTACTAACACCACGGCGGATTAGCTTGGCAATATCCAGTCTAATGACCAATTATATCTGACTCGTTTAATACAGTAGAGCAGGCAAGACATAGAGACAGTTGGTGTAGTCGGCATCGGTATTGAGAATTAAGACGTTGTGTCATCAACAGTAGTACAGGTGCGATAATGATAGTAGCGATAATGAGAGTGCCGGTGCAGAGGCTGATATAAAGAGCAAAGCGGCAATTACGGCATCGGCATTGGCGTTGGGGTCCGCGGCGGCAGCGGCAGTGGCAGTGGCAGTGGTAGTGATAGCTACTGGGAAGGACATAATAGAGGATCTTAATTTGGCTCCATCCCATGTGTCCACTCAATTAGGGATGGACCTAATCAACGGTCGGTTAGCTCAGTTGGTTAGAGCGGTATGTAACAACAAGTGGTGTAATTTCGCCGTTCTAAAAATTACTAACTTCTCCTAGTCGTACTAATAATGCGAAGGTCATGAGTTCGACCCTCATACTGACCATTGAATCTTTTTGCCCTTCCCCGGCTTATACTAGTTAATAATAAGCACTCGCGGCTCGGCTTAGGTTTAAGTTCGTGAATATTAATAAAATAACAAACTTACTCACTTATTTACATGATTATTATGTGTTTTGTTTTATAACATTTAATTGAATACGTGTATGTTCTCTTTATACCATTGTGTGTCGGTAATGCCTCCGAGATGGTCGTGGCCATCAGCTCGGCAGGCGTTCTTTACTCATAACAAATAGGAGTTGATTACATTGTGGGATAGTCTCTTGAGGGACATATCCCTCACTTCAGCTTACTTTTAAGTAAGTTGCCCGGTGTCTTTTGTTTTGACTTCAATATCCCTTTGCTTGAATGTGGGCAAGCAATCTCGAAGCTATGGTGTCGATCTGTCGACTCCTCTTATACTGTCGAATTCTCTTCAAGGGCGCTTGAGGGGATGAGCCTCCGTATTGAGCACATACTCATTTAAGTTGACCAGCTCCAGTGGGGAGAAAATTAGATAAAAATATTTCAGAGTCTCGGAAAGCCAGAAGCTCTTCTCACATTTAGTATCCAGGTCTCGTCAACGGAATATTGAGTTAAAACTAATGCTTACCTCCATTGTGTCTATTTTCTGCGTCTTTCCACCGCTGACAGTAACGTCCGCGATTCCCGAGAACGCTAGCTCAGTCTCTGTCGCTTTGCGGATAAACTTGAACATCCGCCAAGCCATCTCCTGGTAGTCTGGATTGCCGGTCATGCGATACATAAGGAAGATGCTTTCGATTGCTTCCGGACGTAGTAGGTATCGAGGGTCTCGGGCGTTTTGAAATCCTTTCTTGAGGGACTGGTCGCCTTTGGCCAACCACTCTCCTTCATCCCACGCACAAGCCTTCAATGAATGACATGGGATAAGGCCAAATATCTCAGGCATAATACCAGTATTCATAGCGTCGTAGGCCCAGAAACATCCTCGTGTAATCTTCTCGCCGATATGAACATGCTCTTTGATACCGAAGAGTTTGCCACCAAGACCGAACATGCCTAGGCGAGGCCAAAATTAGTTGCTGCTAGAATATCGAGTCTTGATACTTTATGCACAACGCTGATATCAGAAGGAATTGGAAAGTTCCTGGCTCAATCAACATCTATGGCCACAAATACTGTCAAATTTACCTAATAGAAACTTACCACCAGCGAAGCATGCTAAGTGCTGACCCTCGGGCTGCAAGTCGACCGAGCTATCTTCATTTACGAAGGCATTGCCAGTGAATAGTATATCCGCATTATCTGGAACCATTGGCCTAAACATAAGGTATTTTGTCACCGCTTCCATATAATCACGGTAAAGCTTTTCGTATACTGGCTCGAGGCCCCCCAAGAGGGCGTACGTCTTTGGAAGTAGCTCGTATAAAGAGTCTGCCAGAGCCCCAAGTGTGAAGCCGTTCTCCTGGTCGAATACAAGATTTTCCATGTCGAAGAATGTTGGCCACATTCCAGGTAGCTTTGTAGAATTCTGGGTCTGGTCTAGAAGTCTCGTTATCCTGTCGACGGCATCGTAATATTTATTATCTCCTGTCAATTGAGCAAGCCTGGTGAACTCCAGTGACGAGGACGCAACAGACGCAGATGGATCATGTGTGCCGGGTCTCAGGAGCCCTTCCTTTGCTTTGTTGAAGTCTAGCCAGAATGGCGGCATGCGGTTCGGCGTATCGAAAGCCATAAATAACATATCGCCAAGTTCGATGGCTTTGCGGAGAAGCACGGATTCCTGGCTTAAATCGTAGGCGCTTAACAAGCCCCCGAGATGGCGTATGGTCGTTTCAAAAAAGTTGCAAGCTGACTCTTTTGTATCAGACCAGTCGATAGTCGCTACGATGGCCGTGGAGTTGTAAAACTCATCCTTTAAGCCCATTATCCATAGTGTGTCTAAGGAATCGACGAGAGTAGCTGCCCACCCCCCAAATGTATTTTTACCTTCACCAGAGACAGGCGCTAGCTCGTCGAACAACCACGCGTAAATCTTGTAGCTCGACCAGCTCTTGACAAATGCATCCTTCACTTGCTCCCGCCGATACTCGAGGGCTTGGTGTCGCACCTTGTTATTGGCGCGGAAAGGAAACTGGACCGCAGGCAGTTTTCGAGGTTTGCCCTTTGGTAGTGCTGTCAGCTCTGAAGCCGGAATAGGATATTTCTGTGGTAGTCTCGACCAGTCGAAACTGCTCGTCACATAGGCGAAACCAGGGACCTTTGGTATGTTATCGTATTTTGAGTGAAGGTGGGCAATGGTGTACAACCCTAATATCAAAGCCAAAGATGTCACCAATCGCCTTGGTCGCTGTATCGTGACTGTCTTAGTGTTGGTCCAAGTACAACGTTCGCTATAATTTCTTTGATATCCCACCTGAAAGTGCAATAAGAAGAGATAAGTTTTCGATCCGTAATTTTCAGAAAATACGAAGCATATGCCGAGAATATTGTCGGTTAGGTGTTGCAAACGTCATGCTCCAACTTATTACATTAGGATTGCCAGAAGTGCAGCCGGGAGGAATGCTGCTGGTTACACTGGGGAAGTTTTATTCAATTCCAGAACTATCCAGATAGCAAGGGTATTATCCGATCAGTAGAATAGTTAATGTGCAGATCTCAGTTCTCGAGTTTGGTCTATATTTTGGGGCCGCATGTGGGTGGACGAAGCCGACGCTCTTGACGGCTCTTATCGTCTTTGGCGGGTTTGATCAACAGAAGACTATTAGACGGAACTATACTCAACAACTAGACTTTAGTAGCTCCACCGGTTGTTGGACTGGTATGAAGGTTCATATCTCAAGCATAAAGCTCAATGTTCGCAACGGCGATGAAGTCGAAATACTTCCTCCCAATACCTCAATCGACACATGTATCGTGCCACAGCGCCACCTTCTTCTTGAAGCACCGGGGACCGTTGTCGAAGCTTTCGAGAAGGCCACAGGTATGCTGAATCGTGGAGTGTCCTTCGGTCTTCATTGGGGCTCATTTATTTATGATGCAACTGATGCGTAAGTTGTGCTTTTACTCAATGCTACTTCAACACCAAATATTTTCTACCTATTCGATTAATTAATTCTGTCCTCTCCAGCTTTGATGGTGACTTGACAATATCTCTATCTATTGGCCTAGATATACGCATTCCCAATAGTCAGTTCTTAGTTCCCCATGTCGACATCGACCTAAACGGCTCTCGTGTATTCAATACAACAGAACGCGAGCTCTTAATCGCCGCCTTGGCAGATCAACCAGCAACACTAGGCCGCTATTTCCTCACTGCTGCATGTCTAATGGTGGACCTAGACTCATATAAATTTACATTATGGCAAGCTAATCCCACGTCTGAGAGCTCACTGGTACCAATTGTTGAAAACCCCAAGGCTCGCTGCAGGAATGAGTCCACATCTAGCACAAACTCAACCGGGTCATCCTCTACCAGTTCATCATCGTCGCGGCTCTCAGGGGGTGCAATCGGAGAAATTGTGATTGGAGGTGTTGTGACTATTGTGGTAATTGCGTTGATGCTATTTTATTTTTATAGGCTAGAACGGCGAAAAGCTGATCAAGTGACTCACCCGGAGACGGGTGTCCTACAAGATCACGCAATTTCTGAGGCTCCAGGGTCAGTTAAATCATCTTACACGCCGCTTCAAGAATTGCAAGGCTCCCGGCCACTAGTATCGGAGGTGGCAGGACAGCAGCAATTTATTCATAAAATTGATAGTAACGGTAATGTAGATAGAAGAGTATATTGAAATAGCGGTGGCGTGTTCTACTATGCTGTTGTGCAATGATGCTGATATGATTATCAGAATATTCTGTAAGGAAGCCTTTCACATGTCCTGGGCATCTTTCCAGTCCAACCCTAAATTAACGCTCATCTGAACAATCCGAACTGCGACGCCGATGACACTGATTATTCCGAATGGATCGGCCATGTCATCTGAAGTATTCTCAACCAATGTTAACTGATTTCAAGCCAGAGTTTGAGGGACGAGAGGGGGAAGAAAGGGGAGGGAGAAACCATATTTGGGGTGGTATTAAGCTTCGGGTACCACTGGCCGATCGATTGCATGATACACAGCCACGGACCAAAGTAATAGAGGCCATACGTAAGTAATATGTTACACAAATCGATGGATATTCTTCATCTACTTGACGCCGACCTAAGTAAATATACCTGGACTGCGAGGGAAAAAAAAACCAGATGCATAGTCATTTCTAGTATTCATGCCATCAAGATGCCTAAGTGTCGACCCCATAATCAAATCTCCGAAGAACCCCTACGCTGAAATATCCTACTCCCGGGGCATCTTAACGCCCACGACTCTATAAACCAAAAGCCCAAACCCAGCTCCGAACCGAACGAAGCCCTTCCTCTCCCCTTCCTCTCAGGCCGCCTTCCGCAACGAGTTATAATGCTCGCCGAGCCCGTACCCATGGCGATAATACGCGAGCCAGATAGTTCTCCTCCGTCTTCCCTCTTTTCTGCTTCCCCCCTCTTCCTCCCCTTCGTCCTTCACCTCTGAACCACCACCACTACTACTACTCGGCTCGATCGTCTCCGTCCTCCCGTCCTGTATGACCTTGATCTCGACGCCGTACGCGTTCGCCAGCGCGAGCAGCTCCATCTGCCCGCCCCACGCAGCCGTATCCCTGATCTTCTTTATATAGCTCTCCAGCCCCCCCTCTTCCTCGTCGTCTCCGAGGAAGGGCGCGAAGTCGTCCGGGTGCGCCCACATGTAGTCGGTCGCGACGCCGCGCACGATCCTGTACGGCGGTGGGGTATCGTTTTTCTTTTCCACTACCACCACCTCCTCCACCTCCTCTTTCCCACCCGCCGCTTCGTCGTCGGTATTGGTCTTGGTGGAACGGCCGGGATGTAACGGCACGTCCTGCTGCTCCAGCTGGTCCGCGACCGCCGAGAACAGGCAGTGCCCGTCGGGCCGGATCTCCCGCTCGACGAGCCCACGGGCCCGGAACTCGCGCTCGAGGTACGTGCGCTCGCGCGTGCGGTGGTCCGTCATGTGCGATGCCTCCTCCTCGGCCGCCGCTGCCGCCGCTTCCTGCTCCGCGGCGCGGCGTGCCATGCGTTCCTTTTGCCGGTTGCGCTTCTTCCCTTGTCCCTGTCCCTGCGTTGTCTGCTGTTGCTCTTCTTTGGATACGGGTTCTGTCGAGCTCGATATCGGTAAGTCGAAGGAAATCGAGGTTTCTCTTAGTTTCTCCGTGACTATGTTTGTCGTAGATGTGCTTCCGTCTTTGTTTTCTATCCCAGGTTCGTCGTTGCCTTCCGTTGCCGTAGTATTGACCTCCCCTTTCAGCGTGGCAAGCTCTTGTTCCTGTCTCTCTTTCAGTTGACGCTCGAGCTGGGCACACTCGTCGTTGATCCCCTTCCGGTTCTTCTTGGTCGCGTTCTTCTTCTTGTTGGTGACGCGCGATTGTAGGTCTCGCTGCTCCTTTCGGTGCCGGCTTTGCATATCCTCCAACGTCACCATGGCCGTCGATGTTATATATGGGTAGAGGGACAAGTGGTAAAACAAATCGTCTTCTCGGATAGGTTCTTCTCGCGCTCTGCTACCGAGTGTGCCAACGTTTCTGTAATGCTAGGGGTTAAGAAAAATAGCAATCCTTTTTAAGGTACGGACGTGGGGGAAAGAAGCTGCAGTTTATTTCCTGGTGGGGTGAATCGGTGGGTGTGGTGCTGTCCTGTGACGTAAGTTTATTTAGCCTTACTTTAGCTACCTACCTTAGGTACCTGCCGTAGCTACGTAAGTACAAACATGGCGGGACAAAACACTTAGAAATAGGGGTAGGTCAATCCCAAGGGGCTCGTGATAACACCATATATGTAGGTACTTCCCACCGCACTTACACGGTCCGATTCGAACCTCACACGTAATGGTATTTAAACATCGCTGGCATAGTTTCAGCTGCACGCAATCAAACAACGCTCTCGCATTGAACAGAAACCCACAAAGACACATCTGAAGATGAGCTGAATAATCAGTTTAAGGACATTAAGAGTATATAAGGAGAAGTCTCGAGAACGCCCGAAGCAATGCCACTCCATTTGACGAGCTAACCCGCCATCGCCATAATGCTGCAATACAACTTTTCTGTAGTTTTCTTCCCATCTTCCGAACCAACCCCTCCTTCCATCTATCCAGTGCAAATATAGAGTTGGTGACGCCAGGTCCTGGAGATGAGTGAGATGTGTATACATGTGCATACATGTGCGCCGCTGGACATAAACCCTGTTCTCTACCGTCTCGCAAAGCAGCACATGATTCCGGTCTTGCCCAAGAACCAGCAGCATCCAATGAAACGAACCAACGCAAGCAGCGCTGTGGCAATGAGGAGGAACTTGAAGTACTGCGCAGTTCTGTCCGAGGTTTTGCCCTATTAAGAGTTAGTTTATATGCACCAGCTTCCCGCCCGCGACAGTCTGAACTTACACCAATACCGAACAACGCAAGACTATCGCTAGTCACACCAACAATAAGAGCCATGTTCGAGAACAACCATGAGATGACCAAGGAAGTTCTGAAGGACTTGTAGGAATCCTCAAGATCCGGTTTCGAATCCTCGGGCTCGGCCTTGAAGGGAGTCAGAGCACGCTTCACCGTCTGTTCAAACTGACTGTCGATATCCTCCTGAGGCTTGTCGATTTCTTCAATTGCCGCTTCACCCTTCTCGTCCTTTATAACTTGAGCAGTTGGCAGAGCCTCGGCCTTGTCAGAACCCTTGGTACCCCAGGAAACATCGTGCCAGTTGTTGAAAGCGTAGACCATCAAGATGTTGATATATGTAGACATCAGGATCAGGTAGGCCGGGTATGAATGGAACATGTGCCATGGGTCCAGGTACATGAACGAGGCAATATAGTACAGACCAAACGTAGCCAAGAGAGCCAATATGATGATGGCAACCTCGGACTCTCCAGTAAACATTTGCTTAAGCGCGTCGCCAACATCCCCATTTACCTTGTTCACCGGGTTGGTGAAAGCGGAGACGACAAGGTAACCGGACATGATGAGGATGTAGAACTGTATAAGACCAAAGAGACCGAACGAAGCAATGTACTGCCACTTGGAACCTTTCGGACGGTTACCGAGCGCAAGAACAAACTGGAGGATGATGAAGGCAATGTAGAGATACTGCAGAATGACATTGACAATCGGCGTAGCCGTGTCTCCGAAAGGCCATCCATGTCTACCCGTATTGTCATCAGGATTTCCGACCAAATCCATGATAACCGTAGTAGTCAAGTAGTAGGAGGCTAAACTGAACCAGGTGAACAAGACGTTGACAACATTATAGATGAGCTGGACATGGAAGAAGAACATGCGGACGATGTTGTGGCCACTCTTGTACATTCGACCGAAGTGCATAAGCGAATACAGCGAGGCCGCGAACGAACCGTTCAACCATCTTCGACGTTGACTGATGAATTCGGGTGCTCCTTCCGGCACATCGGTTTCACCCTTGGCGGCCTTGATGTAAGTCAGATGCCACTTGGAACCAGCCTTGGCGACCAGCTCGAAACACAGAATACGATCTTCGGCCAAGAACATGTTCTTCTTGAAAATGTTCATGCCTTCGATACCCTTCTTTCCGAGAATCTTAGAGAGTGTGTGGTCACCGTGGAAATACTGCTCGAGGGGCCGGCCCATGATCGCACGGAATCGGTAGGCCGAGAAGGCACCGGGCAACACAGAGACATATCCGAACGAACTTTCCAGAGGCTTATCGAGAATATTAGAGATCTTATACTCGAAGTTCTGGACGGCGACAAGAGGGTTGATCAGCTTCTTGCCGCCCTTGCCCAACATGGCGTGAATTTCACCACAAGCTCCGCCTAGATCCTTGTCATTGTAGAACCCTTCCCAGAGCGCTAGGAGCGACTTGGTGCCTGGCTTGGTACCGGCATCAAGCAAGATGCAGACCTCAGGGTTCAGAATGCGGCCGAAGGCATTGAAGAGCCAACGATGGGAATTGATCTTCTTGGTGTTCTTCTGCTTCAAACAAAAGATCATCTGAACCGGTGGCAAAGTCTGGGGGCTATCATCCATCGGCCGAATGAGCTGCTGGTTCGGCGTCACGGACAGCTGAGTGGTGTACTCAAAGATGTGCGCAACTGTCTCCTTGCCATTGACATCCTTCTTGATAACACCATCCTGGAAGACACCAATTGTAGCCAACACATCTAGGGTCTCCTTATCTGTGTTGCCGATACCATCAAAGACAAAGCAGACAACAATCTTCTGCCAGGCGGGGCCGCCCTTGTTCCAGAAGGTGGACTTCTTCAAGTTGACAATGTCACGGATGTTCTGCATAACACCGTGGCAGGTACGGGAAAAGAGCTGCTTGTCTTCATTGTAGTAGGTAATGGCGATCAGCAACTCCGTGTGTCTGTTGTACATCCTTGGGCGCAGATCGTAGCCGTTCTTGAGGGTGAAATCGTTGGGATCACACGTGGCAGCCGTGTAGCGCATGTTGACGAATTCACCGGTGCCACTCTCGGCATCGCGGTACTTGGCCTGGACAGCGTTCTTGATAGCGCTGGGCACGGGGTAATCGACACTGAGGACGGAACCCTGGACGAGCTTGACCTTTCGAGTAGCATAACGCTTCAAGCCACCGGGTGCGCCACCTGGCTGCTGGCGACGAAGCCAGCTCTCGTCAGAGTCGACGGTGGATGCTGGCCTGCCATACCCGAAGCCGGTATCCTCGAGTTGGACACCTCCATAGCTTCCACCAAATTCGGGGTTGTACTGCGGAGCGGCAGTGGTTGGAGGAGCAGTGGATGCATATGATTCGGTAAGACTGTAGGCGGAGACTGGGCGAACGGGAGGCGTGCCGGTGCCCAAGCGATCCTGCTCGTACTGGTTGCCAGGAGTCTGGCCTAGAAGGTGACGCTGAGATTCATCTTCGTCCTGCTCGCCGGGCGGAATATGGTACTGTACGGTAGTAACAGGTCAGCCGTGCAACCCGGCGGGTGAAAGGGATCGGAAATGAGGTAGGTCAAGCTTACAGTACTGCCCGCAGGCATGTCTTGGAGCCTATGGCCGTCGTACTCATTCCCATAGGGACTGTGCGACATGGTTGCGGTCGGCTGAACGCGCCGTCGTCAAAATCGAGTTGAACAATGTGCTTTGCGACGATTCTGGAGAGACGGGAGCTCTTCAAGCGTTGGTTGCGGAAGGTTGGGCAGAAGAACTAGGGCAAGTTTCCTTGGATCAGGGGTCCCCCACGAAAGAACAAAGAACTTTGACGGTTTAAAAACAAGCGAGAGGGACTGTTTGCAGGAGAAATGCTAGCCTGCAAATCAGTATTGATGAAAGAAAGGGAAAGGGAAGACTACGATGTGATGAATCACCCGCTGGTCAGAAGCATCAGCGGTGGTGAATTAGTTGGTTTCAGAAGTTGAGGGCAGAGAAGGGGGGGAGGACGAGAGAAATGGCGGTTCGTATTTTTTTCTTCCTGATTAGTAGCATGGATCGGCGTCGGAATAAGAGCAAAAAGGAGAGGCCTCGCAATGACGAATCAGAGCTGAGGATGATGGGGCCGGGTCCATGTGTGGCTTAGCAACGCCGCCTAAGAGATACGTTACTGCTCTGTTTCTAGCGCACTGCAGCACCACGGGATACGCGCTGCAGGTGCTAGGGAGTTCTACACTACCTACCTACATACCTAACACTAAAGTTTGAGTCGCGTGCACTAGGTAAACAATCTCCCGACTCCGATGGTGCCATTCGCTAGGTTCCATCACCCATGCGCCTGGGCACTGCGTAACCCACGAAATGCTACCTACCTCACCCTTTTTCACACTCTCTCACCTATAATATCAAGCAATACCTACCTAGTGCTACGTCATGTGAATTTTTGGCTGCAAAGTTGCTTAACTGCTAAGTAGCTATGTAACTATACCAACCTACACTACCTCCTAGTCAGTTCTATCAAAGGAAAGCAGAAAGGGACATGTTGCGGAGGCAGGGGAACCTGACGGGAAGAAGGAGGCGCTGAACAATATGAAATTCAATCCTACTGGCCCAGCCTCTTCATCAGCCACAGCCACACATGAATCGCATGAATCCCCGGAACCTGGAAATTTAGCAAGTTACGTACTAAGTAAGTACCGAGGTACCCAAACCAATTAAATGGATGTGCATGTTCTCCAGCAATTAGCAGAGCTATAACCTACACTAATGTCAGCGGTAAGGGGCGGTGGGTGAGAGGGCGATATACATCAACATGCGAAGAAAGCATCGGTGAAGACACCTATGTATGTATGTATATTACTCTGTGTAAAAGTAAAAAATAAAATAACCCCTTTATTAAATATCTTGTATCTCCTAAGTGATAATAGAAATTCCTCATTCATTGTCATCGTTGAGATGTCTCCAGACCTAGCCTCTCCCTTTTTTTCAAGTGACCTACATTTCTGTACCTCAAAAAGTATTCGTCTGTGCCTTAGCCTGAAACTTCTCGGCCCCTATCCCTGAAGGTTGGTCCCTTAAACAGCAAAACTGGAATTGAGGATAAAGGGGCTATTGATATATCTTTCGCTACTTGTCCATCCCACTAAAGTCGCAATAGCAAAAGCTCTTGCAAACCATGTATTACAGAGTGCGTTCCAGTAAATAGCTGAAGGGAAACTATATGAGGTAAGATGGGGAACTGCACAAATACAAACTGATGACTTGTCTTCGTATAGGATATTTGTCTATGCCGGAAATATGCAGGTCATGCAGCCCTCCAAACGTCAAACAGGGAAGAGAATGAACATCAGGGACTTGCCCAGAAACAAAAATAGCATCCCCATAAGCATCATCAGCACACTATGCCATATCTAGAAAAGGAGGTGCGCCGGCTCTTCAGCCTTTGTGGGGTTTCACATCTACATAAGTGGGGACGCAGTGAGGCTGTGCAATCGAACAAGTTTCTCTTCACCTGCGCAGAAGTAGCCTACTATGTACTACCTACCTACATACCTAATAACAACTAAAGAGGTACAACATCTGCATACTAGCCTTCTCTCACCAAGAGCCTTGGTGTCTCACATCATCGCCATTTCAATTCCTTGCTAATATCATACGGGAAACCTTCCCAAAAGCGAGAGGACTAGCGAGTCTTCGTCTTTTCCCCACGCTACCTTTCCCAAGCCTTGCATCAGCCTCACCTAAAGATACGTCCGTATAGGCATACCTACGATCACACATCAACGCGGCGCAGCTCAGAAACCGGCCAGCTCGAGATTTATGTAGACAAAACGTGACAACCAAAAAGAGAAAATTGCCAAGAAACCGCTTTTAATAGGTATCAGAGGAACTAACTCCAACAAAGCTAACAAACTTAGATACCTGCGTAGTAGGTTATACGATTCGGACGATGCAGGATGGCATTTATGTACCTAGTTTAGGACGGAGTACTAGGTATATCATGTACGCTGCAAATAGATTAAAATCAGGTTTGGTATATAGTTTTCTCTCTCAACGATACATGTAGGGCTCAAAACTGTCAACCCCCGGAACAAACTGCCAACTTCACATAACAAAACTCAATTCCCTTGTCTTGGAATACAGGAGGTATCGAATCCACGAATGACAGCTCGTGCTGGCTGGCTATGAAAGAGGTTAAGCAATGTTATTGTGTAGGTAGTCAATCACACAACCCCACCATTCCGAGGGGCTGAAGCACTATCAGTTCAGGTGAACTGCAGATATAGAGAGTATGGCTGAGGAACTATCATGATGTAGACATATGCGATATGACACAAAGCTCGCAGTCTGTCATCCCAAGCATTATGTGCTTTAGAGACTAGCCACTTAGTTATATGTTTCGGTTCCAGTTAAGCATATGCAGAAGAAGCATTGAGCATTGATATACAACCGAACGGCTTCCTCCTCTTTGGCTCGGTGAGTGCGTGTATATAACTTCGATTTCTCATTAAGCTTATCCATGGTATGGTACCCATAGGGAATGGCATTATATCCCCTCAAATCGGACCAAGTATTCTAACCGGTTAGGTGGATACTCTCATATTAACTACCTACCGAGCCGATGAGAGAAGCGGGAAGACAACGACTCCCGAACGTCTAATCTACTCTTTGGTGCTAATAACCAATTGCTATATGATGAGAAACAATGGCGCCAAACCGGCCTTCTGGACAAGATGTAATATGGTGCTTGAAACAAGCCAACAGCAAAAGAATTTCATTGTGTTCTTCATTCTTACTTTTCAGGTACGACAACCAGTAGCAGACAACAATATCGACGGGCAGCCACACGCGGGGACGACGCGACGTGATTCGTCATCAGCCTATTTGACCTGCTATGTTATCGCCGCTCCCTAAGACGCAAACTGCGGTGGTTTCTCCCTCCCCTTGCTTGCCTCCAAGGACCCCGCAAGACTCCAAGGTGGAGGTGGAGATGAAGCTACCCGTTCAAATTGCTTCCGACACCACCAAAACCGATGGCGAACTGTCACGAGAGCGGGATCGCAATGATTCACATAAGGAGAGGGCACAGGGCGAACAGAGGGATTATATATGGCATGGAAGTCCCTATGTAGGGATTAACCAGTGTGGCCCTGACCGTGGCTGCGTGGTCCCGATTGTGGGCCATTCTGCCGATCTAAACGGTCTCGCCCAGCCAGTCGTCTTCGATGCTTGGAGGAGCAGATCCAAACTCGGCAGGTCTGTTTCTCGACAATGCTTTTATTAGTAGCAAATGATGATAATGCTTTTAAAATTATTTGCCCGTTGGTTTTGTGATGCTGCCTGTAGTAGAGATCAGATCAGATCAGATTACCCGGGTTGCTTAACAAGTGCCAACTTTGTGGTAGTGATTCAGGTTTAAGTCCGCCTGAGATCCTGAACGACTTACAGTAATACATGCAAGTCCCTTTGCGAGGCGTCTAGACACACCCCCGCCCTCGCCGACACCCCCCTCCCCAACGCAACCATCAGCCCCTCGGCGGGCCAATGAGAGGGCAGAGCGTACCCTCCGCCCCTCCTGCACTTCCCCTGGGCATTTCGCTAGGCCCTTACGTGCCAGTCTTTCTACCCCCCGATTTGTGTTTCCTGCGTGGATTTCCCTCTTGTTCCTGATGTGCCGTGCTGGGGTTATCCCAGCCTATTATCCCTCATTAAATCAACCGCCTACGGTAAGACGGTGCCTGGGCCTGTGCCTTGCCGGTGCCTTGCTTTCCCTCTCTCTCTCTCTCGTTCTGCTGGAACTCTGGCCCCGTTCCCGTTTCCATTCTCTCTCTATTCAGCTACAACACGTCGACGTATCGCACAATTCTCCCACTGCCACGCATCGACTCGACGACCACTTGGCACTTCTGTTCTCGTCGCACTGGATACTCGATGTTTCCCATGTCTTTTCTAGTCGCCGCATAGGTCGCGATTAGTATTCCTTTTCTTTTCTTTGAGCTAGTCTCTCAGTCACTCGTTTGTTCAAACCATCAATCGCCAGCACACACTCACACCCACTCCCGCCCGCGCCCGACAGCCCTCCTCACGACTATTTTTTCTTTTCCCTCTCGCCGTAGCACGCCCTCGTATAACCGGAAGACGAATTCTATCATCGCCCAGGTCGATTCCGCCCCAAGTTCTTGTCGTTCCGTCTGTCAATTGCCAATATAGACATTAGCTGCATCACCAATCGGAAAGATCTGCAGAGCACTGGTCGATCTAGCCCCAAGCCCATTTCTTCACCACATTTGTCGATCTCCACGCATAAGGCGGGATTCAGACAAGCCTCAAAGAAGCATATCCATACTGTGACATCTGCCTAGAACATTACCCTCCTCATCGCGAGATCACCATGGCATCTCTCCCGGGCTTCGTCGGGTTCGCCCTTGGTAAGTCTCGCATCCCGACTGCTCGGCCTTCTCCCGGTCGTCTATAGATAAGGGAACTAACCCTCTGGTCGCTAGACGAAGACACCTCATCGCCGTTGAAGAGGAGGCAGAATGGATGTGTCAAGTGTTTAGATGCCTCGCCGGAATGTCCCGCATGTGCCGATAACGAGAGGTGCCAAGTAACGATTCCGATGAACTGTCAAGAATGCCCTCAGGCGATCTGCGTGAAGGACGAGTCGGCAGACGAGTCGCCTGCGACTAGCAACGACCGTCCGAATGTTGGGGCTATTGTGGGTGGTGTGATAGGAGGTCTGGCTGCGATCGCAATCATCACTTACCTGGTTTGGAGGTTCTGCATCAAGAATAAAAGACAGCAGCTCGAGCAGGAGCGTTGGCAAGAGGAGTCGATACATCATACCAAGGAGGGCATGACGGCCGATTTTGCTTCGAGGCGATCACAACGGGAGTCGACACACACCGTACACTCGATTGCCTCTACCGTCCTCACGCGCGCCTCCAACATCATCCAGATCGCCTACATCCCCGGCGTCACCAACCGAGCTACGCCAACTTCTCCGACTCTGCTGGTCCCTCCTGTGCCGCCAATTCCTCTGGCACATTCCGAAAGTGGCAAATCATCGCCGTACGAGGAGCAGCACTTCTTCGTCCCGGGTGACCTTCGTGATTCCACATATTCCGGTATCTCAAACTACACTGACCGCACCTCGTACGCCCGAACATCCTACGCCCCACGATCCAGTGTCGCTTCCACCATCTATGGCAAAAACGTCGTCGTATCTCCGCTACCGGCCCAAAAAGGCAACTTCCTCAAGCCGTCCATTGTCAGCGTCAAGTCACGCGCTGCCAGCAGCAACAGCGGCGATTCCACACCCCCCGTACCAGCCGTCGACTACGATAAATATGAGAAGCCGCCTCCATCTCCGACCTTTAGTATTGGCGCCACCTTCTTCAAGAACGCCAATGCTGCGACGGCAACGGCTGTGCGGCCCCAGATAGTCCGTGTCGGCAGTCTAAAATCCAAGGCCTCATCGCCAACCGTGGTGGTTTCGGATTCCGATAGCCCTACGCCGCTAGAGCAGGTGCCTGAGGCCCGTAAGGAAGAGGGGCCGCGCAACGAGGACACGCAGAAGACTGATCAGGGCCCTTTTTCAGACCCGCCACCCAAGGGTCACCACAAGAAGAACAGCTCGATCAGTTCACTGATCAGGGAGTCAACGAGAAAGATGAAAGGGGGCTCAAACCAGTCACGAGAAGCCAGTCCGTTCGGCGATGAGAATGCCTTGCGAGATTAAGTTGACAAGCAGATTCACACCAAAAAAAAGTGACTGCTGCTATCTAACATGATGATTTCGTACAAATCATGACGAGATGCGAGAAATGCGGGAAACTACAGGACGTTCTTATTATTATTATTATCTGGCTATCTAGCCTGTCTGTCTTATTTATCTGCGTATAGCTCTGGATGCCACGGATTTGGGCTTTCCTTCCGAAATTATTTTCTTTTTTTTAAACCTTTCTGAACGACGACCTAGAATATATGGGTTTTGGTAACTCTCCTTCTTGTTTCTATTTATTCCCCCTCGGTCCTTCTTGCGCAAGCAACTTCGATCTCCGTATTTCTCTTTTTTTTCTCTCTTGGTCTTGCTTTGTGTTATTATGCTCCTTCGTGTCGTTTATACTCTTCTTTCCTTCAGCCACAGGACACAATACGCAACAGGAGCGACGCTGGACCGGGTGTCTTCATCTTCTCAATGGACGGCGTCTTTGGGGGTGGGGGGGGGTTTACTCTTGAATGAGACGACATGTATGTGCTTGTTGATCGGAAGTGAAAAGAAGGTGCGGGATTTGCTTGGAGAGGCAAAGGGGTGTGAAAGGTGGACTGTCGAGAGGCGGAAGAAAGGTTGGCGAGATGTCATATCTACCTAGGTGTCTATCTAGCGATGGTGTCCCCATTTGAAGAAAGGCCGCTTAGTTATCCGGCGAGGAGAGAAGAAAGAAAAAAATCAAGAAAAAGAAGGAAGCAGACCATGATTGTACATAAACTCCTTACCTACCTTGCCTAAACTGTCTGGCTATGTACGCACTTTGTCGTTCCAACCTGCTTAGCAGCGTAGTAGACCTGCCATTTTGGTTGTTGTATCCCGAACAACGCTTAATCTAAGGCTACTACTCTTATATTCTCTAGAGTAACACCAAACTCGTATTAATGATAGACGAAACATAATCATTATATGTATTGGCTGAACCTCATGTATTCTATCAATTCAGGTATTCAAGGCCCCCTTATCCGCGTATCTATTCTGTTAGGTATCACTAGGTACTTATTTCTTTTCGTCTCAACACACAGAAAATATCTTCTTCATCTCGACTTTTCCCCCAAGATCATGCAATTCAATTTCTTCCTCGTCGATTCTGCAGGTATAATCAATCCCCCCCTTACGTCATACGAAAATGATATCGCGGTGGAGAGAAAGAGGGAGAGATAGTCGTGATATATAAGTATATGTAGGTAGATTTACCTAATGATGGATGGATGGATAGGAGGTAGATGAGGGATTTATCCTATGTACACTTCTCGTCGCGACACGCACTGCATATCTCGTATGGACGGACATTGATTAGGTGCGTGGGTGTGGATGTGGGTGTGTAGATAGGTTGTACACGTAAGGGATATACCGGTCAGCCTGCTTTGGCTGTCGTGCAACTATCGCCACCAGCACCACCCATCACGAAGTACCATAGTCCGTTGCCAGACGGCGTCTCCGGTTATCTCGGTCTTGTTGAAAGATCTGAAGAAGGGAGGGGGGGGAATAAAAAATTCTTTTATTTTCTTCTAATACACACGTGTACGAGCATACAAGTGGTCGAAGATTATGTATTTATGGAATAATGGACGGAATAGGTTGGTAGGAAGAAAAAGAGGTTAGAAAGAGTCATTATAAGACACGGCATGTCACAAGGTTCTTGCTTCCTTGTCCTAAGGATGAAAAGAATTACAAATAATACGCAGACTTAGCTCGATGCTGGACTGGACTGTCTATACGGGCGTTCCTATTCTCCTTTTCTCTTTCCTAATCTTAGCGAGGAGGTGAGGAAGTAAGGGGAGACACTTTTGCCTTA
Organism: Biscogniauxia marginata; assembly: GCA_022695795.1. NCBI lineage: Eukaryota > Fungi > Ascomycota > Sordariomycetes > Xylariales > Xylariaceae > Biscogniauxia > Biscogniauxia marginata. The sequence goes on along the minus strand of MU404097.1, from coordinate 210,851 downwards.
AGTTGTCACGGATAGACAGAGCTATCCCATCATACTTACCAGAAATCATAGGTCATTGTATGATTAATATATCGCACCTTTTGTGTCCAACTCCCCGCGTAAAACACCAGTACTAAAGCCTTCTCTAAAATAGGGCTGCGTGAGGATGTATCCGATAGTTAGTCATATTATTTCACTCTCTCGCGTATAAAATAAATAGCTGACAAATAAGATATCTTTTATTCCTATCACGCGTAATAGGTTGTATACATGTTAAACGGGCACAGGCATATATTCAATGTCATGAGGTAGACACGAGCATCGTTAATACTATTCTGGGGTAATGTAGAGTCGTTGGAAGCTGTAGTGAGTAAGCAATGAGTGACACTATCAGAGCCTTCCCACTGTACTCAAGCGTTTCCCGGTGTTAGTGAGCTAGATTTACAAACATGTAGTTACACTACAAGGGGGAGGTGCTGAGAGGGGAAGTAGGTAAGCACAACGAGGGGAGATAGATATTCCTAATGACGGGTATATAGATAGAGAGGGCAAGTGAAACGATTCTATCTCCTACATGATCAAATAAGAAAATGAATAATGGTTTACTCATTACAAATTAAATATCAATTTTCACATACCTGTTACCTATTCCAAGTATAGGCCCGGAATACTTATACGAATTATCACTGTACTCCTGTTTCCTCCTACACGCTCCATCTATGTCAAGGTCATACACATGCCCATTCTTTACCAGCTCAGAAATGTTGAAATACATAACCACAAGGTTGATTGGTTAGGAAGAGAATAGGAGGGCCTGTCCCTTATACACATTACAGCTAGGAATGCCTTGTACCTGTACATGACAGGTACGCCCTCGATACCTATTCCAGCAAGAGACACGATATTAGGCCTCTAGAGAATCGCAGAGCCAGTTGCATATCAGTAGAAACATACCTGCCTTGATCGAAGTTGGCCCCTAAGTAAACCCGGGCCGACAATCGCCATTGAGAGACCCTCGATAGACAGCCTTATCATGTACATAGCACATAGTCACGGAAGTCGAGCCCATACAACCATCGAACCTAGGTAGTCGAAGTCTGGCACGGTCTACGTCCCAGCGGAGCGTGCCGATAGCCAAGATAGACTCGACCAAACAGACATGCAACCAGGATAGCTGCCAGTATCCCCGCCTCGTCCATTTCGTCCGATTATATCCTATCTAGTCAGGCACGATGCCTGAAGAGCAAAGCTATATGGATAACTCTCAAACTGCGGCACTCAAGTACATAGGACTCCCAGATATGAGGCACTCTTGATACGCACGTTCCCGGCGTTAGCCGTCAAGTATTTCTTTCTTCTTACGCCAATATCTCTTGGTTGGTTATCCTAATCTCTCCCCTCCACCCCCTTTCCCCCATTTTTCCCCGTTGGTTGCAACACATGTAACCCCCTCGGACTTAGCCATTGGGTTGCGGATGATAACGCCCTCGGCTCGGCAAGGCGCGGCGCGGCATGATGTGGTGTAGTTCGGTATACACGTCGGCTTTCCGGCATGGATATGATAAGCTTGGCCGAGGCATTACACGGATAGGGGCGGGGGATGGAATAGTTTGGGGGTTAAGGCGTGGGGGAATGGAATATGCCGTTAGCTGGAGGGGAGGTAAAGTACTACTCGTCGTAGTCGAATAGCTTTGGCCAGCTAGGGAGGTAGTCGACGGACGAACGAGAAACGTTACAAATTCATTCGTTGGGATTTGAGTATATCTAGCTTGGTCTCGTTCTTCTAGCCCTGGCAAGAAATCCATGTATCTCTAGATATATTAGATACATCGCGTCTGGGCATCAGATCAGATCCAAGATCTAGGGCCAGTGCCTAGCTAACTAAATAGCTACGCGTCTAGATCTCTAGACTACACCAAATCAGATCTATTCAGACCTACCCACCTCCTTTATCTAGTTAGGCAATATGCAGTACACGTGATAGGTTGTCTGGAAGAGGAAGCGAAGTTAGTTCTAGTAGAACTAGTAGTTGACAAAAGGGGGGTAAATGGACTGGAGTGAGGTAGAGGCTATTTCGGCAGTTGTTAGAAAGGATCAAGACTGAGGGACGAAATATACCCTCAGTATTCCTGTGAGAGATGACGGGTGAGTTGACAGGAGTTTGCTTTGACAAGATAACTAACATATACTTCTGCCCTGCTCAGATACCTACCTACCTTAAGCATACGAACGTTTTTGCTTACAGAAGGTATCCTCCCCCGTCCCCCCCCCTCATTATCAACTTTTACAAGTGTGAGCAGCAAGATACAACTAGATAATTATAGCCCACCCGTCTATTTCCCCTTAGACTAATAGGTCGCCCGACAAGTTGGGTCAACGACGATCAGCTAACATTAGTCGACTTTGGACCTTGAGTAGACCCTATTTTACCCTAGCGTCCAAATAGGCGCTCAATTCCGTCTCCGAGGAAAAACTTTTTCTTATACTTCTTCTGAAGCTAATATATTTCTGGCATACTTTCTCTTCGGTTATCTCTCAAACCTTAGCAGAGACCCCCAATCTAGATGCCTATTAGATGTCGGCTAAGCCAAGATTCGACCAAGACCGACAGGGGGCCTCTAAACGAAACGAGAGCAGCAAGACGACGTCGGTGAACTTATCTCGCATTCTGAAACTATTGGGCCATAGCTTCACTCAACCTTGATGGTGTTAAACCCGTCTCTTACGCGCACACGCTCTGTAACGTATAGAAGGTTATAATATGGTTATAAGCCTTTCAGGCAACTATCAGTCAAGACAGAAAGAGAGAACCTCGACGTTTCGCTGCACAAGCGGAGTCAGATAAAACTAGGTTAGTCCTCAGACTTACCTTCGACTCCCCCAGGTTTATGTGTAGTCTAATATAGAAGGACGACTATAAATAATGGTTGTTGAATAAGAGCATATCATGGAGCTGCAGGGGAGTTACTCCGACGGACACGATGGCTTAGGTAAACCTTGTCGAGCGCTGGGTAGGTAATATATTTCGAGGGAAACAACTTGCGACCCCCATTCGCTTGCTTGCATATGATTGCAATGCAAAATCAGTGTCCTCGTATGTTGCTTGCCGATACTATCTTCTATTTTTGATGGAAGTTCGAAGACAGGGGAGAGTCCTCCCCACACCAACCTTTTTACTCAAGGGGATTCCTTTGATTTCCCATCCGCATTGTTGCCATATTTAAAGCGATCTGCTTCAAGAATAGCTGTAACGGCAGGCGAAAGTCAAGGTGGTAAGTAATCATCCTACTTCTGTAGTGTGATGGTTAGATAGACAGATACACGTGCAGGGCTACGGGGCGCCCACTTTATGCAATGCAGTGTCCTTTTTTAGGTTTCAGTTTCCCATGTGGTAGGGCGCTGGAGAAATTAATGTAGGCGATCTTTTCTGGTTCGTTTCCGAGCCTCATACGACACTTCTGGCGTCCTCGACGAACCTGTCAGGAAAACCAGCTAATCGAGAAGTAGGATAGATCGCTTGCTATCTGATTAGTCTAGTTCATCCTCGTAGAGACTGAGTGTCCTAAATGGACACCGATGAAACCCGAGAGAGGAAATCTTAGCCGACGGCATTGACACGTGCAAGTTCAATTGTATGAAACTAACTGCATGACGAAAAGGAGAGGGCCCCCCACGGTTTCACGACGCACATCGACATCCCACGCCTCCCACGTGTGGCTCAGGTACATCCTCGAGCCTGGCGTTTGCCTGTGGAAGAGTTCTTAGACGCCACACCGGTTACTACACCGAGTCTCAAGCCTGAACCACACGACAACGATATCATCACAGCAGATTGGTAATGAAACTGGGAAGTAAGTGACGAGTCACTAGGACCAGGTGATAACGGCAGCAGCTTAGCGAACGGTAGTTCTTGAACAGACCGCTAGATAATTTACAGTGGATGATGAGCTGTCAGACAAGCAAAGAGCTAGCAATCGGGAAGGATCACGCCCCCCTGGAGACGCCGATGCTGTTCGCCGATGGAGATATGTGGCGACCTGACGGGACGGGCCGGCCGAGACAGGAAGGAGTAAAGTCTTCGAGGGGCAAATTCTCCCCCAGAAAAGTTAACAGAGTGTTCTCATATAATACCTAATGCGTTGAAACAATTGAGTTCAAACTAGGTTCTACAGAACAGCTGCAGGAATCACCGAGAATGCGTTTGAATGCTGCTCCCCCCTCCCACGTGCTGACGTTGCAATGCCGGGTTTGGTCTACCACTAACCAAGCCTCGCGTCAATATGCTTCGTCGGTTACCTATGTGCCGATGGGTCTTAAGACATAGACAATAGGACACAGGTATTGCGTCTACAAGCCTGGCGAAAAAGCGGAAAAGATCGACCTCGGTTTATAGGATCGCATAGGTACGCAAATATTTTTTCTTCGGGAAGCGATTGCCGCACACCATGCAGTCAGCAATAGAATACGACGAGATCTACCTACCAATTGGCGACTACAGCGCTTAAACGGCAATCACACCGCAAGGGGAATCAGAGAAACAGGAGGAGGAATACGATCCATGGCCTTGTCGGCAGAAGCGTATCGGCCTATTATCAAACCGTGGCCATGGCATTGGTAAGTCCCGGCTGTGGGGTTGAGCGTACGTACAGTCATTATGGAAATAAACCAGTAAAAGTAAAAGCATGTCGTGGGACGAGGTATAGTCAGCTGTGGGGGTCAGTTCCGTTCACGACTCTGTAAATAAGGCTACGAAGAGCCGTCGAGCGGCGGATACTTGACGTCTACCGAAGTCTAGACGAGTATGGAAATGAAGCATATGACTTCCGCATACTGATCGGCGCTAAGACCTGCGAGAAAACAGAGAGGACAATCGTAGTGGTTGCCGGTTTGGACGATTTGCCTTTCTTGACGGCAACAACCCACAATGGGGGGTTCATCAGATGCGCTTCTAGTGTAGTTACGTTGCTATCATGCACTACTGCATACTTAGTGTGCAGCAACGCGGCTTTGTCGATGTGGGAATGGACAACGCCTAGCAAGTAGTCTGGAGAGCTATGTGACTTAGCCTTGGATGCTAAGGCAGACTATGTAAGCTACTGCCTACCTATGGAAGCTTTGAAGTAGGTAGGTCGTGGGGCCTGTTTTTGTCTCGTTAAGCGCTGCTTCGGTTACTATTAGGAGTAAGAATTGATGCTATACTCTTATTCGTCATAGGGCTGATGATCAAGACCCGTCTTGCCAAAAGTTGAAAGTTTGATACTTGGGAAGGAGTATTTCTACCTTCCGCTTTGGCTGATGTCTCCATCTAGAATACCATATTACCTACCGTAGGATGATGTATGGAGCTGTTCTGATGATAGAGTAGGTAGGTAGCTTAGGGATGTCGGTGAAACGTTATATTCGATCCTCGAGTTGTATTCAGGAGACATTGAGAACCATTTCAAAATTAGGATCATCCCTTCAGGATAGCATGTACGATGCCGACTCGCCACCAGCGTCGGATCGAGGTAAGAACAATATAAGAACGGAGACGCAACGACTCGTTATGTTGGTACGATATGGCGACAAGCAGCCGAGCAAGCTTCCCCCGGTTCCCCCAACCCCCCTCCCGAGACTTTAAGTGGCTCGTGCTTCCTGGAGCTGACAACTTATGTAATCGTTTTGTCAGCATTGGATATTGCCGAGAGGATACCTACGGGATTTCCACCACCATTAATCATTCGGGCCGAGTATCTCCGGAGACGAGTCTCGAAACGGGCTAATGAGCAGCAACGCAGCCCGAGTGGTCCTACTAGATTGAAGCTGTGACCGTTTTTATAATTTGATATACATATCTACAGTACTTTAAAATGAATGAGTCTCAAGTCAAAGGTCCTAATCTAGACCCCGTCTGCTTTAGATTTGCGGAGACGGCCGACGACAAGCTATGACAGCGCAACGCCTAGGTAATTAAACGAATGACATTAAATAAAATAAAACAAAATAAAAATGCCATTGTCGAAAGACACGATAGTCGATTGGGTTTAATAGGAACTCGCCGCCGTCGTAGCAACGGACCGTATCAGTTTATCGAAACGGCCGGCCAACCCTGCTGACAGGCTGCCGCGATATGATATGTAATATCTACCGGAAGACAGCCCAGCCCAGCTGCTGTCAGTCATTCCCGTCGTGCTCCCTCGTGGCACAGCAGCCGAGACTCGACTCGAGACGCAACGCCTTGACCTTGGTCCGGCCTGCGCTGCTGGTGCTACTGCACGCAAGCACGAACCAAGACCAGGCCAAAGTCGAGGCCCGGGTACGCATTCCGGTTTCCGACAGACCCAGAAAGCAATCAACACATTAAACATTTATTAGGTATTATGAAAAAGGCCAAAACCCCAGGACACGGCTCATACACACACTAACACACGAAGGCCACGATATATAGGTACAATAGGTAAGTGTATGGCCGTCGTTACCTATAGAAATCTTCTAGAAGGAGGATGTGAAAAAAAGGGTAAGTACCTAGAGAATCAGACAAGGGAAAGGGAAAGGGAAAGCAATTAATGTATGGAACCGAATCCTTGGTGTCGGCTTCTTTTTTCTTTTTTTCTTTCCTATCCCTCCCCCCTTACCTTATCCTAGTTCTTCGTACATACATAGGCCGTGCTGTACCTAATGTACGTAATTCACCACCCTGTTGGTAGCATCTCCATTCCGGCAATCGTTTTTCTGGTAAGTACAGATTAAAGGGAGGACGGCGTGGTTCGATTCCTATGCCGAACGTTCGCCCTAAAATTCGCTCTACCGCGTAACCCTCAAGTTTCTACAACACTAGTGTTGTTTAGTGAGAGGAGGTCGTTTGTTAAATAAACCTCGAGGGTACGTGCGCGCGGGAAAGTGACTGAGAACACTGGGTCTCGATGTCCACTCCCCCCCCTCACCCTCCCCCGGTAATGGCATCATGAGCGGTAACAAAGACACGAGGGAGCGTTTTCCTTTCCCTAGCCTAGCCTATTTTTCTTCTCTCTCCCCTGCCCGTAAGAAGATTTGCTACCTAGCTCTGCCGCCATGTACAGCGAAGCGAAGAGAGAGACCCATCATTGCCGACAAGCGAGGTGCATTACAAACATACATAGGTTACACCACTCAAGGGTTTCATGTTGTGTGTAAGTAAGTAAGTAAATGCTCAATTTACGAATATTCTCACGACAACCGTTCCCCCTTAAAGATTTAGATAGGTATTGTCTGTGTAACGCACGTTCCAAGTACGGGTTATGTAGATCCTCTTAATAAATGGGGTCGAAAATAATTAAACCGTATTTGTACCTAAAAGCAACTTCAAGCTTAAAGTACCTAGGTAGTTTTTAAGATAAGATGGGATAGAGTAAGGAGTAATAATTAGATAGTGTGACAGCAAGGGGATTAGAAAGGAATCAACAATACTTGGGTAGTTCCCCTCAATGGACATGACTTAAAGTAATGAATCTGTAAGAGCAGAGTCAAAATGACGAGATGTAGATGTAGATGAAGAAGATGAAGAAGAAGAAGAAGAAAGAAGAAATTGAATGCTGACCGTAGTCGCGGCGCCTGTCCCGTTGCCGTCTGGCATACCTAACCTAACCTACCTTGCGCCCTGAACCTTGCGGGAACGACACAAAAGACATCCTAGCGTAGGCCTAACATAGTACCTTACCAACTATTCTACATCTGTCCATATCCTAACTAAACGTTCCGCCCATGTTACATGTAATAAGCCTACCAGACTACTTGCCTAGCTAAAAACCAACCAACTACCTAAAAGCATACGAACTAATAAGCCAACTAGCTTCAACGTGCTACAATACGCTGCCCCGGGTAGGCGTCCGGCGGGCAACGGCAAGCGTACCGGTCGCCCTTTTTTTTTGTTTTTTGTTTTTTTTTTTAAGATGGACCCTCCTTAATTCTCTAAGTTTACCTACTGCCGACTAGAAAACTAAATAATCGATACCTACCTACCTGGTATGTATGTACTTACCTAATTAGTGCACGAAAAGGGAAGAAGAAAACTAACGTGTAAGACATGCATTTTGCATATGTATATGTATAGATATGTATGATGCATGTAGGTTTCTTTTTTTTTCCTTTTATCATTTCGGACGACGTGACGTTCGACGCCGGGGCACCGAGGAAAGGCCATGGACGACATCAAAGCAAATTTTATAAGAAATATCTCAATCCAAAGCCAAAAAATTTCGAATTTCGAATTCTTTAAACTTGGGAGTACCTACCTACGAGACCACATATACTATAGAGATAGAGTGCTCTTAAATTTCCGTCTACTACAATGCTACCTGCGAATACCAATGCATTTAATGTGGTTCTTCTTCGTCTTCTAGTGCTTGTTGCGCCTTATGCAAATACCTAAACTTTGCATATGTAGTTAGTTACTAGGTTAGGTTCTGCAGATTTAACAGGGTCAAGGTCATGTATAAGTGTGTGTGTGCGTGTGTGCGTGCGGCGCAGTGCGGGTGGGCGATGTGGGGATCTATTAGGTAGTGTATATATCAGTGCTAACTGGCAAGCTTCATGTCACAAGTAACAGCAGTAGCAGCAAGTATATAGCGATTGCTATACATATTACATAGCTCTAGAGGGGGAGTATATTTATACGATATATCTATGCTCTCGAATATATCGTAATAGTTAATTATAGCTATGTATCATGTATGTAGGCAGCTCTACCTATAGTTTACATTGCAGGTTTAGGTAAGTTACCTGGTTAGTCTAGGCATCCGATTCTCTAGCATGGGTAACCTAGTTTCATTATGACACTGGGACCGGGAAATAGGGCGACGGGGGAGAATAAGAAAAGAGATAGAGGTGACAGAAACGACAAGGTATAGAGAACCACGATAAAACACCTCTTCGTGTACATTTGTACCTCTTTCCTTCCACCTTGCTGGCCTCCTATGTACTACTCTTACCGGTGGACGAATCCGCTCCCTCGGTACGGGGTATGAATGTAGTGTGTAATACATATACTACAAGCACTCCCGAGCACCTTTACTTATTTATCCTCTGCTTTCAAATCTTGATTATTTGGTATTTATTAATTGATGTTATAGTTTCGACTATCTTTCTTTTATCTCGTCTTCCGATGCGCTACCTGTTCCTTGGGATTGCCCAGCCCATGCTGCCATGGTAAATAATCGAGCCTTAGGATCGGCCAAGCCCTTCTAAACTTCGCATCGAATTTCCTCTTTTGTCGATCCCGGTTGAAAGGTTCTCTGTGATTTTTTCTTATCAACTTTGCACACAAGGGAGAAGAAGGTTTCTAAGAGAGAGAGAGAGAGAGAGACTACCTAGATTAGTCAAGTGAAAGAACCTTATGTAATGTCTCTAACATGAAAATGGACCCTGAGGATGTCTAAGGTAACCTGTACGATGATGTATGTATTAAATGAGGCTTTTTGCACTTATTAGGAAGAAAAGTAGCCGTATACGAGAGGTGATTGGTCAAAACTTTTAGTGTGACTACCATGTAGGGACCATTAATATGCTCTGCCGTGGCCCAAGGTGAGCTCTACATGCACTTGTATGACAAAGAAACCCCTCTAGAAGAAGGAAAAACCAATGACACTTTATAGATAGATTTGTGTTGCATTTTAGTGGGCTATCTGCCTATGGGCAAAAGTCTCGTTCTAGCCCACGAACGTCGTCGATACCGTCGGCATGGAGCTGCCGTTCCGCTTTGCCCTGGTGGCTCGGCGGAATTGTGTGACAATGAACTAACCTAGCGATATCCAATGATATGTCTAGTACCCGGGGAGGTCCAGTAGCGGTAGCTAGGTACGTAGGCGTGCTGTGCAGTAGTGGCAGCAGCAGCAAGTTGCATCGATCCATAGTTGACACTTCAGTGTGTATAAGGTAAGTGACTTGACTGTATAGAGAGAGTTCCGCACGTACGTGCTGCACTCCATCTCCATAGGGTACCCTTCGAGAATTTCCCATCCCAGCCCTGCGGGTTTTTTACTTTTACTTCAAGCTGTTCGTTTATTATCATTGCCGCTTCGGGCCGCATGCGGGCATATTTCCATGCGGAATAATAACGTGCGACGCATAGGTAAGGTCCACTAGGAGGTAGGTGGTAGGTAGTAGTAAGTAGAAAGTAGCATCGGACCACATGGCGTTCAAATTTGGTACGTGGTAGGAAAGAAATATGTATATGTACGGGAGGTCGAGCTTTTCCCTCTTTACACTCACTACGTGCCATTTAGCAGAGCAGCTTGAGCAGCAATGCGCAAGCTACGTTATAAGCCAAGAGGAAGAAAACCCCACGCAATTACTTCAGATAGCTAGGTAACGTACCTAGGCAAGCATGTATAGGTAGGTATGTAGGTAGCTAAGGTAGGTACTAAGGCAAGCAGGTAGGTCTCTCCCCCACCTCCCGATTCCCAATTAGTTGATACCTATAACAGGCGCGATACCAAGTTTGGAACTCCTCAATATCTTATTATCCCGAAACGAGCGTTGAAGAAAAAAAAAAGTACATAGTAGTACACGTAGGTAGTAGTAATCATAATAAATCTGTGGAGTCAGTCGAAGCGCACACGTACGCGCGTGAGGTAAGCAAGGGGCGACAACAAATAAAAAAAATAAAAATTTATAGGGGAACAAAAAGATCGCTGAGATGGGATAGTAATAGAGTATCTAGGATGGTCGAAGTCCCCCATTCCTAGAAGGCCCCTCAGTTCAATTTTCTATATACATAACTTCGCTACCTACCTGCTATCGCACTCCGTTAGGTACCTTAGGTAGCTATAGTAAAAAAAAATAGAAAAAGAAAAAACAGAGAGATACCGGTCCCGAAGGAACGGGTGACTAAAAGGAGGATGTGATGCCAACTCGTCGCCCGTACCCACGTTAGTGTAGAGTAGATAGGCAGGCACACTGCAAGGAATCGCCTGATAAAATACCTAGCTTGCGGGCTCCCTGTCGCCCACCCGTTGCTCTGGTTGACAAGCGATGCGAGCACAGGCTCTCGCTCGGCCGGTGGAGCATGTTATAATGGATAAGGCATGGTGATCCTCGGACCCCGGTCCGGCTCTCGCTAGCTTTGCCTCAGACTTTCGAATGTTGCGATGAAAAGGTGGGAAAAAAGAACATGGTCTCCCGATATGGTGAGGGAGTCTTAGGTTTTGAGCTCAAGGAGTAACAAAGTGAGTGTCATGGTTGCGAGGACCAAGGCTTAAGGAACAAAATAAATATTACTAGCCCGAAGACAAATTTAATAGATGATAGAATAGTCTAGTATGACGAGAACACCGGCAAGGATCATGAAGAGTAGATGGACCATTTCGGCTGAGCATTAGGCTCTCTTGAGAGGTTTCGGTAGGATAGTTAACTACCTACGACACGAGGTTGGAAAACAAAAGTATCAGAACCCCGGAACCCCAATTCCATCAGACCCTGCGCTTTTCTTTTTTTTTTTGCAAGACCTCCAACAAGAAACTGACCATTCGTGACTAAGATCCAACAGTTATGGACATCTCGAAGCAATGTGCATGTGATAGATTGAGGAAATCAAATCTTGATCTGGAGCAGGGAGGTATGGTTCAGGATTCCAGAACACCAACCTACTACCCGCCCTCCTTCTCCTCAGAAACGCATCTCTTCTTCCTCCCTCTCCCTCCGTGCAAGGAAAATAAACCTAGGTACTTGCGCCCAATGATGCCGCTTTTTAGTTCGTACGCCGTTCGCCAGATTGGAAGCCGGTTGTTGATGCCCGAAGAGCAATGCAGAGACGAGATAGGATATAACTCTGATGTGTATGAACACAGCAAACACCGACGCATGAAGCTTTTTTTGATCGACGGTGCCCTTCTCACGGCAATGGGGGCATAGAAGGCTGTCTTTTTTTTTTGGACACAATACACATGAACCGAATAAGAATGATTGCTGCCGAGGTATCGTTCAAGCGTGCGCAAGCTTGCAAAGTAACTGTCGTATTATGGAAAAGGAAATTTGTTTATAATATCACGCAGCGCCCGCTACCACCGCGGCCAGCGCGATTCTTTCTGCGTCCATCGCCAGGATCCCGATGTGGATGAGGATCTCCGTTCTGGGCACGCTGACGGCCACTTTGTTGCAACGGCCGTGCGGCAGCTTCTCGTTGCCTGCGCAGTATCCTAACGACGTCGTAAAATGCCTTCTCGACGTTTATGCAGTTCTTGGCCGATGCCTCGACAAATTCGCAGCCGAGCTCCCGTGCCAGAGCATGACCTTCCTGCGTCGACACCTCTCTTTCTGTCACGCGATCGCTCTTGTTGCCGACCAGCATGATGGGTACGGCACTCGGGGGTAGGGGATTGGGAGATATCGGCGAGCCAGGGAAGGTTGGCGAGGAATTGAATGACTCCTTGACTCGTTGGATCTGGTGATGGAACCGCTTGATCCGGGAGAACGATGACCGCGACGAGATGCTGTATACTAATACGAAACCTTCGCCGTCCCGAATCCACTGGTCTCGCAAGGCTGTGTATTCTTCTTGGCCAGCCGTGTCCAACACCTCGAGCATACACGCCGAGCCATCTATGACAACTTGCTTTCGATACGAGTCCTCGATTGTCGGGTCATACTATCGGGCCTAGTTAGCGGTGGCTGACAGGGGACGGCGAGGGGCGGCGACGGCGCTGGGCCCGAGAGAGTAGAAGAGCGGAAAGACGGAGAGACGGAGAGACGGAGAGAAAGGGGGGGCACGTACGGTTTCGACGAAATGTTGTAGACACAATTGAATAGTTAAAGCTGTTTTGCCAACACCTCCGTCGCCGAGCACCACCAACTTATACAGCACCATTTTGCCCGCCATGTTGAATTAAGGGACGGTCGGCGATGGGACCAGACGACCTATCCGAGTTGATGATGCGATGGGACAAAACAACGGACCAGTGCGAGCGCGGTGCGTGGACGAAAGGGCCGGGGAAAGGCTCGAAATGGGGGCCGAGGGCTGGGTGGCCAGGCGGCAGAAGCTGGATCGGAAGTCGGGAAGAGCTGGTCCAGCGGGAGACAAGAGAGATGCAGATGGGGAGTAGAGAACAGGAGAGACAGTGGTGGTGTTGACCTCTGGCCGGGTTATGATCACAGCGTACGCTCGCAAGAAGAAACGGAGATTGATTGGAAGGAGAAGAGGAGGGACGGGGGCGTAGGCCGATTGTTGTGGTGGATTGTGGAGAACGAGTTTTGGGGCGGGTCTGAGCTTTCGAGGGTAGCGTAACGACTATCGCCAGTATCGCAGAGATGGTAGTTGTAGAGGTGCAGACAACTAAGGTAGGTATGGGATGGAGATAGGTAAGGTAGTAGGTTTTGGGAGCCGGCGACTTTTAGCACTAAGGTAGGTATGTGGTAGTGGTTTGTTGCTAGCCAAGGATAGCGGCAGAGAGAATAAAGTGTGTAAGTGCGTAGGTAGGTATGCATGTATGTATGTATATATGCATGTATGTACGAGTAGAAGTAGCAGGAAAGTAGCCGACAGGGACTAGCTGACTAGGACCTTGGTCCGGAACCTGGACCTGGACCTGGGCCTGCGAGGGGCCTGGGATGACGAGTTTGGGTGTTTGGGTGTGTTTAGGTACTGGGATAAAATGCGTGGCGGAGATGGAAGGCCGAAGGAATAGAAGAATTTCTTGAATAATCTTTTTCTCTCTCTTATTTCCTCCTCCTCTCTTCTTCCTTTTTCTTTATAGAGAAAGACAAGCTAAGCTGCTGCAGAGAGCTGGGTCGGGATAATTGCATGTACAACAACAGCGAAAGAGAGGGAAAAAAGAACACAGAAAAAAAAGAAGAAGCTGTGAAGTTGATTGCGCCGCCGATGAGAAGGCGGCTATCGACTATCAACGTTTAACCAATGGACGAACGAGCAGATAGATAGCGAGGGATATGTAGGGATAGGTGGAGTTTGGATAGGACATCCGGAAGAGGTGAATTCTCGCCAAGCCCACACAGTACCAGCGTTCGTTGCTAGAGTTGAATGATCTCAAAGTCGGCACTGTCGGTGTTGACAGCGATACAAAAGGGAAGGGAAACGAAGGGAAGAAGAAGAAATCGAGGTTTTTAAAACCGGATATAGGTAGAGGATTCCAATATAGGTAGGAAGATAGGTAGAGAGAGAAGAGGAAACGAAAGAAAGAGAAAAGGGCGAAGTTTCGGTAGAATTAGCTGATTAGGGTTGTAGCTATGGGATCTCGTTGGATCTCGGCGACCGGGAAGGGGGGAGGGAAGCGGAGGCAGAGGGGTGGGTGAGAGAGTAAGAAAGAAAGGTACGTCCGTACCTGAAAAAAAGATATCATGTGGTGTTTTTCTCTCTCTCTCTCTCTCTTTCTGTTAACTAGGCACCTAACCTAGCACTTGTGAATATAAATGAAGACCAATGCTTGTAGAGGTTGCACTTGTAGGAGGCCTATTAGATGCTATGTAGCTGGTTGCCTACGTGGGTACATATGTACTACACACACGCATACATACATACAGTTTTCATCGTTGAAGATTATAGGGAGGTAGGTACCTAACGAGATACGATTGATAGCCGGAAATGCAAGAGTTATTTAGATCAGAGGTTGTTAGATCCTTTCCTATTCTGGGGCTATTTTAGGGATAAACTTGGGACAGCTAGAGGGCTAGAACGCCTTATGAGGAGGGATCATACAGTGCTATGTCCTCGCTCTAGGGCTCGCATTGACAATGACATGAATGTACCCCCAGGCTACCTAAGTAGGTAGTGCACTGTACTTATGTCCGTATGTACATAGGTACGCACATATGGGCATATGGACATCTTTAATTCTGAGGGTACGGAGTACAAGTACCTAGGTACCTAACTTTATAGGTCACTAGGGCGGGCTCTATGACAAATGATGGATTATTCATTGAGGTCCCTTTTAAGCATTTTGCCAATTGAAATTATAATCATTTATCATCCAGGTTCTTTCTGATTTTCCCCAGCTTTCAGAAATTATCAGATCCCAGAATCCCTACCACCCCCAGTCTGTCTTTGCCGGCACTCCCTCCAGCTTCTTCATCACAGCTTCATATCCATCAGAATGCATTGTGCATGAAGCCCAAGCAATCCACCTTCCTTGTTATCTCTTAATATATTGTATCTGTCGGATGCGACATGTCGCTCTGGACTGTGCATGTCATAGCAGACAGGTCGATCGTCTTCTTGCAGCATTTATGCTAGCAGAAAGAAGACACATTGATAACATGACTACGAGGCCTTGTTGCTGTGTCGAGACCCTCGTCCGGCATCTTCATCTGCCATCATGCAGCGGCTCCAGAGCAGCAATGGCCAACCTCAAACAACTCCGAGATCCAGACCGGCTGACCGGGTTGCTACAGCGCATCATTTTCGACATATGGCCGCGATGCCTGCAGAAATACATGGCATCTGAGCGGGGGTGATAGGATCAACGGTGCATTCTATCACATTCTCCAGCGCGGTTTGTCCGTCCCGATGGTTGGTTGGTTTCCCGGAGCGCTGGGAATGTTGACGGACGAGAGTCGAGGGACATCCGATGGACTGTCTGCCAACGTCACCCAGCTTCGCAACTGTAATCAAGTCTGCGAAAACAAAGTCTTGTGCTGGTGTTGGTCATCATAGCAAAGTAGCCAAGAACCAATGATGCCTACGCCTCAACAGCCGGCCAGCATACTAACATCAAACAGCCACTCGGTATCTCAACTTAGACGCCCGTTCTCGTGCCAGTCAGTTGCAATTACACGTTTGTAACATAAATACCCTAGCTACCGCCATCATCAGTGGACCTGGACCCTGATAATAGTTAGCATACCCAAATCCATTCAGCGTAGCTCGTGTGCTTCCTGGCTACGACTACCCGTCGTTGTCTCGGTCGGTCTAGTACGGAGTACAGAGCACACTCTTCATTCCCGACGATCGTCCCTCTATGCGCTGTGACCGGATCCTGCGTCTTTCATATCTGTATTGCAGCGGCGCTTAACGTGCTGTGCCGGCATAGCGGACTAAGAAGGGCGCGGCGTTCAAACGCCCTCCGCGAGTTCGTCTCGACAAATGGGATCGGCTCCCTGAAATAGAAGCTTTAGTGGCTTGTCGTAGCGGCATACCGGACACTAGGCCGCTGGCGCCCTATGCGTTTGTCCCATAACCTTGCCAGTGTGAGCGCGGTGACGTGACGAGTCGCAAGAAACCTCCCACTTAGCCATGTCAATATCTGATCAGTCCTTCTCGGCTTCGGAACCTTCACCATGCAGTCCACCTTGCAGATGCTAGCTTCCCGAGCATGTAGTAAGGAGGCAATGCATCAGTTTTGAAAATAACGAAATTCTAACCACCCAAGCCACCCTACCACGGTGTCATAGTACTAGCTAGGCAACATGCTCTACTCTACTTCCGGTTCAGAGTTATTCCTCAGTTAGATTCAAATTCTTAGCCTTCTCGCCAGCTCGGCGCCGCTCCCGTATTACTAGGTAGAATATCGATGCGGCGGCACCGGCCTGGTTGACCTAGGTACATAATATGGAACCTCGGTCGTGTTGCGTCGCCTTCATAACAGAGGAGCAAATAGGCATCGCAATTTCACATTTGGCGCCACAATCAATTCTGCATCCAGACCCCCGAGGGTGGCTATTTACCGTACAGAACTCAGGATACCCCATGAAATGTAAGATCCCACTCCATCCGAGCTGCACGTGGACCCCCGGGATTAATTGTGCAATTCCGCACCTACCTACCTACCTACGTATCATATCACCTTTGACAGCATCACCGCTACTCCTTGAATGACTAGACACCGCCATAGCGTTGCGATTCCGATTGCGACAGTGGCTGATTGCGTGGGGCATTCCGGGTATGGTCTACCAAGCCTAGCTAATCCTCGTTGAGGCTATCCACATTCATGATATTTCTCTTTGATAGATCATCTATCGGTTGAGAAGACGTCTACAGCCATTAACCCGCAGCGGCAAAAATTATAGAAAAAGTACTTGAGCATCTCAAGTTTATTAGTTGATGGCAGCAATGAGGAACATAATTATCGCTTATTACAAATTCAATCTTGGCCCTCGGATATGCCAAGTCGTCTTGCCACTTCAACAAAGCCATTCTCCTTCTCACCAACCCATAGATCTACCCAGCTACGAGCGTCCTTGTAACGGTCCTCGTCGCGCCCCCACGCCTCTTCCTGGGGTCTCTCCACGTAAATCGTCCTTAGCCCGTGCGATCTCGCCGCTTGGAGATCCCCAAGATGTGCGGCGACCATGGCCACCTGCTCGGGCCGACATTCGAGGGCCTTAACAGCTCCCAGGTATGTACTTGGATGAGGCTTATATGTGCCAAATTCGGCGGTAGACATAATCCGCCGAAAACCAAGGCCGCCATGCTGGTCTAGATCATGTAGCAAGGACGGGTTTCCGTTTGAAAGCGTAGACGTGACGAGCCGAGTCCCGAGGATCCGGATACCAGTCGGGGCGTCATCCCACGGCTTCAGGTCATGCCAGACTAGACTAAGCGAGCGGACCTCGTCGTCGGTGAAGACCCCGGCGAGCTCCCACCTACTTAGGAGCTCGACGAGACTATCGTAGTGGTGCGTGTCAATGTCCTTCCACTCTGACTCCCCCGGCACGAAGGACCTGGTGAACTCCATGTAGCTGTCCCGCCATTCCTGGGCGAACCTGGCCCAATCGTCGTCCGTCGTGGCCCTGAGCCGGCTCTTTAGCGCGTCGGGGAGCGTTCCGAAGCTAGGGGACCGGATCTTCGCCCGGGTTCGACTAACGAGCTGCCCGTGCACGGTAGAGCGCCAGTCGACGACCGTGCCGAATACGTCAAAGGTCAGAGCTTTAATGTCCTTGAGGGGGCCCGGGATTTGAGACGACATTGTGTAGCCGGCTAGGGTTTTTTAATGTCCTTCTTCCTTTGAGATCGGGGTTCGGCATCAAGTTTTCTACCTTCTCCCCAGTAGGTGCGTACAAATGTGCTGATTGATTGATATATGACTGGGTTGAAGATTATTATTAAGTTATGTTCATCAACCATGCGATGTGGGGGGGGGTTTTTAAGTGGCTGTCATCCACTATCCTCCCCCCCTTTTTATCACTAATTCAGCCGAGGAATATTCCGTATCTGAAATATAATAGTAGGTAACGTCATACCTGTATGTATGCTTATAAGTATACCTGCATAATCTCCTCGGTAGTTTCAGGTACAAGCTAGCAAGCTCTTGTGGTCGTGGGAGATATCAGCCTTGTCGTAGTCACTCAAACTGTCATTACTGCTGCCGCAAGCTGACAACGATAAATCCGTATCTGGGGATATCCGTACGTGTCTCTCCGCATTCCTTCTACGGGGGATACTTCTTGCACTTAGATCAAGTACATCTACCTACACTGCTTTTCTAATAGGATGCTTGATAAATGAGGCCGTGGGTAGTGAGTCGGGGTAAGAAATGAAAAGAAAAAGAAAAAGGCCATTGGCCCACTTACACGAATAAGTGACCTTATGAGATCTTCCAGTCTCCTAATTAGCACTGACACGTATAACTTATCAAGATTGGGGTTTGTTTTACACCTACATATTATGTACATTCCAACACGCGTGCTCAGACAATTAATATGCTCCCCTTTTCTCATGCTCGACGTAAGTGGTGTCGTATAAACTATTTATCTTGAGTACATACCCCTTGGCGCATAGCGATCGATCGAACCCAGCTCAAAGACGCGATCCGAAGTGCACCTGTACAACCTAGGTCTAGATATACAACGGGCCTCGTATACTGACCAATACTGTACGTTGAATACATGTTTCATAAAGTTACTGTTGTATTCGCTGGGCTATATAGGGCTACGTGTCTACATATTAGCTACTCATGTCTATGCGCGACATCTTTAATTTCCAAGATCTGTCCTTGATATTCGTATACTCTGCATACAACAACAAATGATGACAATTATGATACATCATTCTAAGACGTTGAATACGACATAATCAAACAAGCACGCCCTCCTCTATCATGTTTTTTCTTGTTCTTCTCACCTTTGCTAGCCACGGTATGCAGATATAAACCCGGGGGCCAATTACGTTAGTCAGCTTTCCGTTTTACACAACACCTATCCATTATGTTCCGTAAGCTATATATTGAGTTGAGAGCGTTGTGTCCCGAGCTTCCACCCCCCCTCCCCTTCTCTCCTCCACACACGCGCGCAAGCACGCATGCATGAATACACAACCAGGTCAGGGATAGTTCTTTTCCACGCTTATCTCCGCCGAGGTTGACATCCGTGCCGAGACAAAATTTCCAGGGTAGGCGGGTTAGCAAGAAAAGAAACCCTCCCCCCCAAAAAAAACCGGCCCGAGGCTCTAGGTACAATACCTAGTTGCCGAACGTAAAAACTAGGTGTCTATGTACATAATTAGCTCTTTCGTCGGCTCGGCGGAGATAAACTCCATTCCGGACAGGGGCGCGCAGTCAGTTATGAGGAAATTTATATTAGGCCATGCGCATTGATAATGTATAGGGGTTGGTACTTGGGCATAGGGTCTAAATATGTTGGTAGTTTGTTGGCGTTATATAATGCGTGGTATAGATACGAGGCCTTCTCCGGTCCTGCCGGCGTAGTTGGGTGTCTAGTGTTGAGGCTACATTTACGGTATAGTTTTGACTGGAACGTAGTGTTATATCTTTTTGTGTTACTGTGGTATATAGAATCGAGTGGTGTACAACGGGCTGACCTACTTATAGAGAACATGTATTCCTAGTTACCTGATAGCTTGAGCGCACTGGCTGTTACACTACGACTGACTCTCCTTACTTCATAACTCTAATCAAATAGGGAGAGAAAGGGATGTAGAAGATGTATCTCTAAGGGATAGAATTATGTCTATATCATTGGTTTGGTATTGGCAGATAATCCACTGGATATCTTTTAACTGTGCTACCTTCCATATTACCCCTTTTCATTCTTAGGGGTCGTAAGTTCTCATTCTAATCTAGACGAACTCAGGCAATTATCAATGGAGTGGTTGGTTTGTTCACATTAGACTAAATCGAGTAGTCGTTAAATTCATGTCCCCATATATGAATACATCCTCTCCTCCCTTTGTTCATACCTCTTCTTAGCTCTTATATTAGGTATGAAGCCTCCTAGTACCGGTGTTGGTATGATAGCATTATAGAGTTATATATTTTGACTTACTGCCATCATCGCTTGCCGACGCCTGAGTTGGGGTTAGGAGGGAATTGGGTATGATTCGCAATTTAAGGGGACGGGGGTTGATTCGGGCTTAGGCCTGGGGAGAATGCGTCTCGAGGAGATAACCCCGTATGACGACGCCAACCCGGCCTGAATAGGAGTCTGGAAGGGTAAAATACTTACAACATCCTTCCCTTACATGTATTTTGCTGTAACCCACTCATAAGCTGGCTTAACAGGTGGTGCTTACGTATTTGATTCCAATTAGTTCTCGCACCTTCTCATCAATATTATAACTATCCATTACATTGGAAATGAATTAAGAACCCAACCGAAAAGAAATATAGCCCCGGTTGGGAGAAAATTATGTTCTTCATGCTGAACTCTCACTCTGATACTCCGGAACTTTCTCACCTGCCCGCCACTTGTATTTACTGCCCGGGTGATCGGCTGGGAGCCTTCTCTCTCCCAAGAAAACCTCTCTTGCTGTTGCACCCTCCTTCTCGACCCCTTTTCTAAAAACGCCTCGACGCTGAAGCTCAGGCAGCAAGTACTCTATGACATCTTCGAATGAGCCCGGATTGGTGATATGAGCCACGTTGAAGCCATCTACCCCCGCAACTTCTACCCAACGTTCTAGTTCGTCCGCCACTGTGGTTGGACTACCTATTACCTTGGCTTGCAGCCCACCCACACTTATGAATTCAACGATCCTCCTTTTCGTCCATGGAAGGTTATCTGTCCCGGGCACAGATTCGGACCACCTCTTCACAATTGAGCGCACACGTGGGGCATCGGAGATGCGGAAGTCCTCATCGTCTGAGTACGTCGATAAGTCGATACCCGTCCACCCCCCGAAGAGCGCCAATGCTCCCTCCTGATCTGCGTATTTAAGGTAGTCTTCCCTTTTGGCCCATGCTTCTTCGTCTGTCGCCGCGACGATGATGCCAATTCCCACGATGACCTTGATGTGACTCGGGTCCCGGCCCTCCTTGGCCGCCACGGCCCGAATATTGTCTACTGTCCCACGAGCAATCTCGGGGAGCTGACCACCGATAAAAATCGCCTCGCCATGCTTCCCCCCAAAGCCGTTGCCGGCTTCCGAGACGCCAGCTTGGAACAGGAAGGGTGTGCGCTGCGGAGATGGTTCGCAAAAGTGAGGCCCAGGCACCTCAAAGTACTTCCCTTTGTGATGGATCTGGCGGACTGCGTCACTGGCAATGTACACACCCTTCTCGCGATCCGCGAGAACAGCGTCGTCCCGAAAACTCCCTTCCCACAGCTTGTACAGAACCTCCAGGTACTCGTGCGCAATAGCGTAGCGTTCGTCATGGGGGATCTGCTCCTTCAGGCCGTGGTTGCGCGCTGCGCTGTCGAGGTACGACGTCACGATGTTCCACGCAAAGCGCCCTTCGCTCAAGTGATCCACCGTGGAGAGACGGCGCGCAAGTGAGTAGGGTTTCTCATAAGTCAGGCTAGCGGTCACGCCGAAGATGAGATTCTTTGTTGCTGCGGCCATAGACGGGACTAGATACAGGGGGTCGTTGACTGGAAATTGCGCTCCCGCCGCCAGAGCAGGCACAACGTTCCTAGGCCCTTTATACACGTCGTACGGCCCAAGTGTGTCGGCGATGAACATGGCGTGGAAGTTCGCCTCGTCAAGCAGCCGCGCCAAGTCCGTCCAGAACGATAACTTTTTGTACTGATCGGTCTTGTTGCGTGGGTGTCGCCATAGCCCTGGGGCTAAGTGACCCGGCGTATTCATCACAAAGGCATTTAGAATTATTTGCTTCTTGCCATTTCCAGCCTGCCCGTCTGCGGGTGTTTGCGTGTCTTGAGCCATGGTTAATTTGCCCTATGATTTCTGACTAGTTCCGAGGTAACAAATGAGGCAGATCTCAGATACAAGCCAGCATAGAGGAGAGCATTATTCCACTGGGAAACTACGCGGGGTTATCAGCAATGGTCGACTATATCAAGCCTATCTCCAACTGCACTACACGCAGGTCTGATCTCATATGTGTGACCCATCACATCATACGCATTCTCGATTCCGATGGGATGCCGGTCCGGAGCCGACCTCCGAATCAATTATCATTACGGGCGAGTTCCAAGCCAGGACATAGGGACGCAGTCAACGTTGCTTTCAATTTCGCCGTGCGGAATTGAAACCCCAGCCGGTCTCGCCATATCGCACTAAGTGCACGTATAACACGCCGAAGCCGGCCGTTGATTAGCAAGACTGCTACATGTTGATTCAGGTAAGCATAGGTAGCTTTGCGATAATGCTCGAGCGCATGAGTTCCTATGAAGGCTTATCGGAGCATTGATATCCTGTGGTTTTGTGTTCCAATGGCTGAACTTGTATCTCCAAACGTGATCCCAGAGGAGGATGACGTGACGTATATATAGGCGATCGCTCCACACACGCACTGGTACCCCTGGGATTAGGAAGTTTTGTGGTGCGAATGGGGACAAGACGTAAAGGGGGGTTTTGATAACACTTCAGATAGAAATAACGGCCAAGCCCACGGCGTCGGGTTCTTCGAAGCTTGATTCTTCTAGTGTTTCCCATTTCCACCCACGTACCAAGACACCATCGCCATGTCGCATGTATCAGGACTGAATCTAGTCCCACAGGGGACAGCTTATGGCCTGCTCATCGGTCTAGGCATCCTCTTTTGTGCGGTCATTCTGATAGCCGTCAAGGTTCAGAAGGCTTACCTTGCCGAGGATTCTGGAACATCGGAAATGTTCATGGTTGCCAATCGGTCGGTTGGCATAGGGCTGACGGCGTCTGCGGTGTTCTCTTCTTGGATGTGGATAAACGAGACGGTGTTTTCTGCCGCAATGTGTTATCGCTTTGGATTAGCAGTTCCCTTGGTTCGTATTTGACTTGCTTCTCCATCTTTATAATCATCACAGTGCTGGACACTGTTAACAGTGCAAAATGCACAATACAGTGGTGGGCAACCGGGCTCTCTTTCCAAATTGCTATGATGGCTGCCCTTGGTGTAATGGCCAAGATCCGAGTTCCGTATGCTCATACTTCTCTAGAGATAATACGAATACGCTATGGGAGAATCGGCCATCTTGTCTTCATTGTATTGAATCTCTGTAACAACGTATTCGGATGTGCGTCCATGATATTGACTGGATCTCAACTTATTTATGGAGTTTCTGGAATGCATTTTGTCGCCGCTACCCTTCTCATCCCGCTAGGAGGCAAGTAACCATAAAACAACGAAACCGAATGAAGCTAACCATTATTCTAGTTGTCTTATACACGGCAGTTGGTGGTCTCAAAGCCACCTTCCTGACAGACTATCTCCACACTCTTGTGGCTTTAATCCTCATTATATACTTCACATTTGCTACTTTGACACATGACGCTGTTGGTGGGCTCGGCGGGCTCTATGACAAAGTGATGGCAACAGCCTCTGAGAACTTCATCGCTGGCAATTATGAGGGATCGCTGTTGACGATGAAGTCGAGAGAGGCTATCATATGGGGCTTGATACTGAAATTTGGAAACCTTGCTCTAGTTGTGATGGTAAGTGAACTCAAGCCGTTTCACACGTTCGATGTAACCACAACTAACCAAAATCCTCCGCCTGAAGGATACCGCGTTTTGGCAAAAGTCTTTTGCGACAGAGATTAATGCTACAGTCCCGGGATACAATCTAGCTGCTTTGGCAATCTTCGGTATACCGTGGGGATTAGGCACTGTTGTTGGGTTGACGGCCAGAGCTATACACAACACTCCCATATTCCCTACCTATCCAGGTGAATTCACCCCGGCACAAGTGAATGCAGGTTTGGTCATGCCTTACACAGTGAAAGCACTTATTGGCGATCAAGGTATCGTCGCTTTCTTTGTGCTGCTCTTCATGGCTTTAACAAGTACGATATCATCGTCTATGATCGCTGTCAGCAGCATCTTATCATTTGATGTTTATAAGACCTACATCAATCCCAAGGCCTCGGACAAAAAACTTGTCAGTGTCAGTCACATTGCGGTCGTGATACATGCCGTGTTCATAACCGGAATATCCCTTGCGCTTAATTATGGCGGAGCAGACATGACTTGGATTGGATATTTCCGACCTATTCTCTCGTGTCCCGGTATCATTCCTCTGGCTCTCACCCTCCTATGGTCAGGTCAGACACGAACGGCAGCCATCGTCTCCCCAATACTTGGTTTCATAACCGGGATAACCATTTGGCTTACTACTGCGAAATCACTATACGGAGAAATCACCTTGACCACTACCGAGCAAGGCTTGCCAGCGCTATACGGGGCTATCGGATCATTCTTCTCGCCTGCTCTCTACTCTGTGGTGATTTCGCAATACAAACCGTACAAGTTCGATTGGCGGGAGTTCCTCCGTATCGAACTTGCAGAAGAGGCACCGATACATCCCGAGAACATCAAATCTTCTACTGCGCCTCATAAAAGAGAGGCTGAGGTTTCCCAGAATGTTTGCTCAGTTATTGACACATCTCCTGAATCAGATCAGGATCCGGACTCGTCCGATCCGGAGAAGTCAGGAACTGCTAGTGGGAAGATATCAGTACCACTCTCACCATCAAAATTAAGTCTGGACGACATTCGGCACCCATTCGACGAAAGTACCCTGAAGAGACTTCACCACTGGCACCGAATCGCGTGGATCATGTGGATCGTTATCGTGCTTGTCACGTTTGTCGCCTGGCCGATGCCGCTCTACCGGGACTACATTTTCACCAAGCCGTTCTTCTCGGGCTGGACGACAGTTGCGATAATTTGGCAATTTGTCGCTTTCTTTGCCGTCGTCGTGTACCCTCTCTACGATGGCCGCCATGATATTTCCAAGGGAATAAGGGGTGTCTGGAAGGCCACATCTACTTATTTCAATCGCAAAAGGGATAATAAGACATAATAGAGGGAATGCGCAGAATTAGATCACGATACACTTATGGAAGTAATCATTTTGAGACTGAAGACAGCTTATAGTAAACCCACCTTGAATTGATTAAATGTATCTATAGCATCTCTTACATGATTTTCCATCTCCACTGCTTTTGGAAACATACTGACTTCCTATTCTTGGGCCTTTACGGCCCTTATATATGTATAACTTGCTGGATTGTTGCTGTAAACCCTCATGAATTTCTCAATGATCTTTACGATTTCTTGTTGGCCTTTTGGCATTTCGGGTTACGGATCTTGATAGATGTATTCAAGACACTCTTGAATTGCTTCTTAAGAGGAAAACAAGGCGAATATCTCATATTTGCAACATCTTCTATATGATGCAGCATTGGTGATCAGATGGTCGTGAGTCCAGTTTTGATTACTGCGACGTGGGAAACGATTGTTAGTATTGCACCGCTCCTACATTGATAGGTGTATACTATTAACATACGCAACTTTAGGTACTAATTATAGATTCACTAGATCTATATGGGATAGGACTCAGAGTACTAAACAATGCTAGGGGAGTTAACTCGAGTAAAATCTCAAACTGAACGTTACTTTTATTATAATATGTAGTACGTTCCGGAAAGTGACTGGTATCTTACTCAGTGCTGATTATAAGGGGGGTTTGGTCTCTTCTAATTAGGCAGTGAAAAGCCTTGTTGAACGTGATTTACTAGTGTACACAGCATAGCACTATTTATAAAGAGGCTAAGATATGGGATGAAAAGACCTGGCAGTTATACAAACCCTTAGACCATTCACGAATGGAGATCAGAATTCTTAGTGCTCAAGAATACGGCGAACCCAAAGTAATGATCCATTGCAGTCTAACGATAAAAAGTTTACCCAATTATTTCACCTATGGTATGGTTTCGTACGCACGGGAAGACCTGACCAAGACGGTAGAGCTGGCCTATATCTTCGCAGTTGTTTTTGTGAGGAAGGGCCTGCATTCTGTTCTCGCGAACCTAAGAACGAAGCTTAAAACAGAGAATATTTGGATCTGCGGATTGACTGGCTCTGTATCAATCAGCAGGACCTTGGTGGGTGAAGCAGCCAGGCCCTCATTATGGATATAACCTTCCGCACTTCCTTGATTACCATTGTCTGACTCGGAGTGGAAGTGGATGACAGCTAGCAGAGAACTTCGCGATGAAGGGTCACTGGGATCCTTCTGATCCCGAAACAATGGTGTAGTTCCCTGAATTATGGGATATCAAATTATGAGACGCACTGAACATGTTCTTTAGTCGTCCGCTTTGGTCCTGAACGTGGGGTGTTGTAAGAGATTTTGGTATCGCCGAACATAATCATAAGTTATGGAAAGGAAGAAGTATCGTGACCGATGCTAGACGTTGCTCAAGAGTGCTGGTCCGGGTTGATGTGGACCGAGCCCTGCTTCCCCGATCTGATCGCCCTTAGGATAACTACCAACGCTAACTCCATATAAAATGTCTTTAAAGGCACCAGAAAAGTTGTATCTACGAACGGTGAAGATGACGTCCCTATTCTATAAAGGTTCTGTAGCCCCCTTGATAAATACGATGTTGCAGCCTCGAGACAAGATTTATAGTCTGTTAGGAATATCCTCAAATAGGGACTTCAACATCATCCCGAACTATAATAGGACAAGCATTCATGATGTTTATACGAACTTCATGTCGAACAAATTTGTCGGCAGCTTCAACAGGATAATCCTCTACCCGGTTGGTACTGGCATGGCCCGGCCGGAAAATCAAACGTGCGATCTGCCTTCTTGGGTGGGCAACTTTGCCACTTAGAGCACGTGCGATGAAACGCTTGCTCCTTTGTCTTCCTTTTTTCCTTTACATGCGTTACTACTTCACGGCAGCCTGTGTCTCAGAATCCACAACCCGCACCGAACCTGGATCGGGTATTCTAAGACAGTCAATAAACAGGTTACAGGATAAAGGTGAACGGACCAGATAACAAAGAGGCATTATACATATAGTAACCTCAAAACCTCTAGATGAGACCTAGAGGCTCGTGCAACAAAATTATTATCTGATCACCTCTACTTATGGGGACACGGTCCTGTGATATGGCAAAGACTAAGGAAATAATCTGTGACAATATCGTCAGATGTCAAGCGGGAGCTATTCATCGCGGGGAATTATGGGAAAATTTTGCGGGAAGATAATTGACCGGCATTCCACTTCTTTATGCTGCCTTTCGAACTCTATTGCTCGACACAAAATGCGGAGAAAGGGAGCAGCTGGAGAAAAACCTTGAACTATTCTTACATATACTTGCTGGGCTCTTTATTCATTTGTATTTGGATCCTTTGCCTAAGAATGGATTGGATGTTGCTATGCTCCCATATGACAGGCAACTCGGGACCATAGAAGCCCTTCAATTTGGCAGAAACAAGGCAGAGAGTTTTCCCAAAACAAGATATTGACAGCGGAGGAGATCCTCCTCGGTGGAGACCTTGATCTGGGGTTCGTCTATGATGAGCTATCGCCTATGATTTGCTTCGCTCTAGCTCAAGATAGGTTTACAATGAATGACAGAAACTACACGTTCTTCCAAACCGAACAGGGCCATTCCACTCTTAATCCTCTCTTCACGGACTTGAATACGCCTTTCGTGATGCGTTCAAAAGGCATCCACCGTGAAATGGTAGAGTCATGTATTGTATCTCGGCTGATGGAAGGAGAGGCTATGAGTCTCATTAATTCCGGGGAAAGATCAGTCCAGGAAATCGTTATTGAGAGCTTTACGTTTTTTTTGGGCAACAAGACGTAGAAACATATAAAACTAGCAATCAAGATTCCTTCGGTCGAACTTGCTTGATCTTGTGTTACAACTTAAAGCATCCCAGAAAGGGATATAGGAATAACGTTATTGTTGCGCAAAGAAAGATCCTATACGAAGGCCCCTTGAAGCTCATTATATACGATAGGGCTTCTTTGTTCACTAATGCCGGACCTTCTGACTCTAATCATATTAGACCATGCTGGCAGCAAGCATCTCACCTAGGACGAGTAGGGAGCGTGAAGCCTAAGTGACTCAAGCCGGTCGGCCAATGAGAACAGGAGGGCTGTGGGAAGATTCAACCCAAAAGACCAAGCCTAAATGAAATTATAGCCATATTTCTTGAAATCTCACACTGGGGAGTCAAATAAGTACTTCGTCTTATATATTCTTTTCGACTGACTGCGACAAGATTCATTTGATATTTACTATATGGTCCCCCTTCCCATCCCCTTTTCACGTTACATATATCCCAGTATAATGAGGACTACTCGGGGCCTGGATATTAGCAATTATTCCTTTCCTTTCAGCACTCCAACCTTGGAGACTATGGACGTAGGAGAAGGCAACTACTCAAAAAGGGGGTTGAGAGCAGCAACACCCCCGGAACTGTGGTATTATGCGGTACGATACTGCTACACTTGATCTAGTGAGTAGGTTAATGGACGTCGCGGTTTGCAAGTCAATAATGAAGTCGAGCTGGACCATTCTATGCCCTTATTATTGCATAAGCTACCTCAAAAGTGTTTCGATACTTGTAATTCCGTTTCCTGTACCTGGGCCTTTCACAATAAATTTGTTGCGTGTGTATAAGAGGCCTCCGAATTCGGAACAAGTCTCTGGTAGGCATGCCTATTTATCTGCTAGACGAAAGAGAAGGTGATTAAATAAGGTCAGACAAACAAACTCATGTATATCCACATTCAACGTTCAACATGAAACGTCAACATGTCGATACTGGACCCCAGACAGCGAGTACGCCTATATATTAGGTAGTGTGGTGGTTATGTTGACCTAAGCGCCCGTTCCCAGAATGCTTTCAAGGATGATACTGGCACAGACCGTTGGTCCGTGATGATGTGTTGGCAGTTTATCACGACCTTCTGGCCCGAACCATGGGTCCTTTGATCTCCCGGGTGCATCCCGCAGTCGTCGATCCACGCTGGTTCCCACTAATGATATAGAATGTTGGCCATTGCAAACAACCTTATGAATTCAATTGTGCTATTTCGTGCATATGTTTCATGTACGAAGGATAACTGCTGAAAACCTACTTGCAGCCGTCTCGTTCCATCTACGAGCTTAAGGAGTTACCCTAGATACGTGGAACATGCGGCTTACTAACAAGCGACCAAGATTTGGGGTCTTGAATCAATAGTTGCAGGTTATCAAAGTTCGCGTTTCTAATAGCTTACATACGCTCAATTACCAGACGATGCGGACGCATTTGTTTGGCTCTATATGGCCTGATTAATAATGAGGCCGTACCCACAATAGCAACAAAGATGCATTGCTTACACATGCGGGATGCTGAGCTTGTATAAGCATATCTATAGGGTTGTAGGAGCTTGGAGGATAAGGGCATATGAGTAGTTCCGGTTGTATTTTTTCCGTACACACAGACACGCAAGTATACGGGTACGTTCGCTTGTACAGGTCACCATGCATGCACATCCGAATGGACATGAACCATGGAGAAGGAATAAGGCGGCCCGGCAGAAGAGCCAGGTCAAGACAAAAACAAACCTACATACATGCACATGCGTAATGCAAATACAACGTCGCAAAATTACCACACTCCCCATCGATGTGATCTCCTTGCATATGCATGGGGTAAGAATGATGTCGATTAAGAAGCTCGTAGACCGGAGTGCACTCGCAGGCGGGACTGGAGGGTGTAGTGTAACTATATCACGGTGCTGAGCTCGATGATACGACTGGATAAACTACCTCGTGAGTTTCTGAGGGTAGAGGCAAAATACAACGCCCTCCCGGATGAAATAGGGAGTTTCGCTGAGTGCAACGTGAAATGACATGACTTGTGGCCTGTTTAGCATACCGGGGAGAGGAGAGCATTTGCGTATTTGGCCTTTAGGCTGTCTTGGCGAGACTGGAGAAAAAAGAGTAAAGTAGAAAAAGGAAAAGGAAAGGGAGAAGAAAGGAAAGAAAAAGAGACTGTACGAGGTTCTTGACCGACGCGGATCAATATCCGGCGACTGCGAAGTTTCTGCGACAGAAAAGGGCGTAAGCCACGCGCGGGAACTCACTACGTATGGCGCGCCAGGCTGACGAATTACCTATCAAGGACCTATGCACGGTAGTATCTTGTTGGTGAGACCGTTCATAGCCTAGAAACGGTGCGGATGGCCCGCCAAAGTGAACAGGCGTGCCAGTGTGTGGTACTTGCTTTTAAGAATTTGGCGGTTCTTTTTCCTGATGGCTCTGGCCCCTGACCAAGAAGACCACCGTCGTCTGCTAGAGAGGCTTCGTATATACTGTACAATGTATAAAATTACGTTGTTGACGGTTGTTGCCGTGGACCGGACCGCCTTCGTTGTATCTGACTTCTCCGAGACATAGTGAGTGGAATGAGAGGCTGACGTTGTTGGTTGAACGTCGGAATACCTAGCCATCAGGCCATTGCGCGGGAGGTAAGGTTGTTGACCTGTGGAGAAAAGATCGAAGCCTCCGCTTCCGTGGGGGCCTATCAAAGACCGAGGGCGGCGTTCCATGGTACTGAGACAATCCTAGCGGCTATCTATCATGGCTCACTAGGCCGCGGCAACGGATTCCCAATTTACAAGATGACTAAGTTGGATAAATGAAAGGTGACAGGATGAGTAATTACAACGTTCTTTCGTTAGTTAATTGGTGCGTTTCGAGCCTCAATAGACTTCGAGATCTCTGATCGCCGTCAAGTCTTACGATTTGCTGATCAGTGAGACCCAGTTTCTCGATCTGGTGTCAGCTGGAGATGTGACACCAGAAGAGACGACCAAGCCTTATTATCGTGGAGCAGACGGTGTCCGTTGTGGCTTGGACTGGTTCTAGACAGTGTCGTTTCGTATAATACATAACTAATTACCGAAGCCTCTTCGCTAGCGAGTCTACATCCCGTTGACGCTACTATTGAGACACGAAGAAAAACCCTGGCTTGCGTGGCTTGCGTGGTCTGCAAACTGTTCTGGTATCTAGTAGGATAGAGTAGAATAGCTCTAGGGTTTGAAAGTTGATTAGGAATAACCAAGGATCGGGCTCATTTCCACGATAGGCCTCAAATCCTCTTGTGACGCTAGCCGGCCTCGAAACATGATATCAGGCTGTCTGCCAAATCCGAGGTCACAAAGCATGCAGTGGCTGCTTCTCCCCTATGATTACTCGGCCTCAGAAAGTTCATAACCAAACCTGTCACATTCTCGGATTGGCGGCCTAGCTAAGGGATTGGATGAGGATGGCACCGAGGAGAAGCCTGCCGAACCAGTCAACAGGACATGTTGGAGTGAGACAAGCGCGTCATTGCTGCGTGCGTCTTTCTACCAGACACAGCAACGTAGGACTGTTGCAGACTGTTGCAGGCTGTTGCAATAGTCACCGTGACATTTGCCAGTCACTGCCTTTAGTAGTACGAGGGGAATTCCGATTGACTACTCCATGCATCGGAGCCCAACCTTCGTAGAAGTCTGCTGACACTCTATGAGGGAACTTCGGCTATTGAGTTTTTCATCCCCCTTGGATGGAAGTGACCTGGAGCAGCAAGATGCAAGGGAAAGCTCGTGGTAAATTGCTATGTATATCGCACCAGGCCGTTGGGTCGGCAGTGTTGGCCCCAAATGGTTTTTACGAGGGACAATCCAAACAGAAAACCCCTGAAATGTTTGCCGAGAGGATGCTTATATTAGGTTTTATAATAAGTCGGAGAATATATCAGTTACACCTGTAGTTAAACAGTTATAATATCACGTTCAAATAAGGCCAAAGGTAGGTTATTCGGCAGGATGCTGATAGTTGGTTTGGTGATCACGTTCTCCCCCTTTTGAGTTGGTTATGTCCCTTGCTAGATGAGTACAGTTGGCTACCTTGTCTTGTATGAGAATGAATCAGAAACCCCGGAGGAGAGACAGCCACAGTGACATTGAGTGACAGCAAAACAGGTTCAGTCCAATGACCAATTGTGACCCGTCAAATGTCTTCGAAACGGACGGTTTACAAAGTTTCGTTCAAGCCGAGGCCCTCAGTCGAGGCAGCATTGTGTGCTTAGTGTTTAGTGGTGTATATCAAATGCAGCTCTAGAACCAAAGCACACACTCGTGGCTTACACATCAAACATACCTCGCACTGCAGGGTCACAACGAGGCTTTCGTCACGGTCGGGAAAGAAGAAAAAGGAAGTTCGAACAGTTTTCTTTTTTGGGCGTTTCCCCCACTCAATCGACCCAGCACTGTGAAAAGCAACAGCCAGCACGCAGAACCCCTGTCCGCTGATGATGAGAGGAATTCCTAAGTGGGAAAGGAGATCAACGTTGGAGAGATTACAGAAGACCAAGTTGAGCAGGGGTCCCCTGCCACGGTCCCTGTCCTGGGTTAAGCTACCTACCGTATTCCATGAGTGGTCCATATTCTCCCGCAGCACTGTCTTAGCTTTGTGCCCCTAACTGCACTGGCCACTGTCTCTCCTCTTCCTTTTCGTCCCCTGTGCTTCTTTTGACAGCTCCCGCCCAATCGAACGGTTCCCATATGCAGCTTTTCATCCATCCAGTGTCTAGAATACTACATACAAGAAAAATACGACCGAAAGACAACCATTCACATGCAAAATACCCCATGCAGCCAGCGGTTCTTCTTGCCTTGACAAATTATGCATTAGACAAATCTAAGGTTGCCTACTAGCGCTTGTTGCTCTCATCCTCCAACTTTCACTAGAAGCTGAAGCCCTGACCTTTTGAGGCTTGAATGTTGATGAAAGAGATCCTCCTCCGCACCCACGAGCTACTCCTCCCCCCTTGCCCTTTTACATTGGCATCGCTCAGCTATTGCCCACTAGTGCAAAATGGTCGGTGGACCACAGGTAGATACCTATCTAAGCTTGGTATGGTAGCTATCACAGCTTGGAGCTATCTTCGTCGTCCTAGAGAGAGTAGCTCTTGGCTTACCATCTTCGGTCGTCGTTCTAATGTGATTACATAGAGACTCGTACTAATTCGGTATCGTTCTTGGCCCGTTTCACCCTGACAATCTTGTCTGGTCACCATTCGAAATGGCAGCATGTAGACTGCATGGGCTTGTCTTGTCTTGAATAGAGAAAATTATACCGTATCAACGGAAGGAAATACTTGCGAAGATACCTGTTACACCTCGGGGTTGGTACTAGACACGGTCCATAGATGCAAAAAGGAGCGTGACGCGCATCCCATCGCTCCGGACTCCCCATGTCTCTCATCTCATTTTCCTAGTGCCTGTCAATCATCAATCACCTTGCATCCTTGCCCACTGACAGACAACAAGGTGGGTACTTATCATTCGTTATGTCTAGCCCTGAACTTATCACACATTTTCTCTCTGCCCTGGACTATTGATTTCTTCGTGATCTCAACCCTCTTTTTTTAATATCTTGTTTCCTTTATTATTATTCTCGTCAAGCTCTGTCGAGGTAGTACGAGGACCCCTTGGGAGCAACGTGGTCCCTGTCTGGCCGTTGGGTTCGTTACCCTTTTCGTCGTATGCATGTCGGTTCCTGCATGCTCCGGGGAATCCTTGCATTGACCAGCAGCGTGTGGAACAAGCATCAAGTACGTTAAGGGAGGAGGGCTCTTTTAAGAACCAGGATGGTGACAAGCAAGAGCTTGTGATGGTGCGACAAAAACCGCAAATCATCGATCTCGGCCGGCCTTTGAACGACTGCATCTTTCCGGTTTCCCCTATATCTATTCATCTATCCACGGCATTGGTAAGTAACCCGTGTGCGGGATCGCATCATTTCTCTCGAGATCAACCTCTCTGCAACTCTGTCGCACATCCCACACCCTTTCTGTGGTATTGGGTCAAAACACCTGCAAGGTGATGGATGGCTAACGAGGCACATGCAGGTACTATTCTTAAATTATTGAACTTTCCGACGCTCCTTATCTGCTTTATACATATATATATCTTATTATCGTTACTTTCGATTCGGTTGACCTAGAGGCTCGAGCGTACATACAATCAGCTTCATAGTTCCAAGGGCATGCCCCCCTTTATTAGGCGTTGATATAGCATAGCCCCTCGACGACCCGTGTCAACCTTCGCGTACACGCCGACCATTAATTGCAATCAGTCAAGACGACAATTATTTGAGGGTGTCTTAGAGTCCACTAGGTTTTTGAACCTGAGGTGAGCATAAATTAGCACCTTATTTTCCCGATATAATTCGCGGCGGTTCTTAAGATTCGCACATTTTTATACTTCTATGTTGGCGAACCTTACACCTTATCCAGCAGTGACTGTCGATTAATCACAAGGCGTGATCCCTAAGCAGTGTTGGTTTGGGAGGTGAATGCTAGACTTATGACGACTACTCACAATCTCATTGATTCCTAATCTTCACCTTGTAAGCTGAGAACTGATCGAACTTAACCCTGTTTCACCTCGTGCATTCCATGTCGTTTTTCGCTATCCCAACACGAACTTATGCTAATGGTGGGTCCAGTTCTATTAATGCAACACGCACACGCACATGCGGCGTTATTCTCCTACTTAGATAGGTCGCCACGCTGGTAGGCAGGGGCCCATGTGGTAGAGTCCGCCCTCGGATCTTTTCCCGAGATACTGCGTAGCCTGGTAGACTACCGGAGAAAGCGGCCGCGCCAGATGTGAGCCAGCCATCTTTGCACTTCTATCTTATAGAAGGTCTTATAGAAGGGTGCCGTCGGTCGGTCGAGAGCCTGGAGTTGTTCTCCTGGATAGCAATCATGACTGCCTGGGAAACGGACGACGAGTTGAGCGGCGCCGCTGTTGCCTCTCTGCCAACTCCAACGGATACTCCATACCGTACGCCATCTCGAACCTCGAGAGGATCTCGTCGTTCGATTACGCCACCGGTTATCTCGTCTTCTTCGCCTCCTCCACCTTTACCGGCAGATAAGGCCGAGAGGAATGCAAAACGGTCATCCAAAGATCCTACTGTTGATGAAAACATTAGCCCATTGGACCCTCGCCGGTTTACACC
Source organism: Biscogniauxia marginata (assembly GCA_022695795.1). Classification (NCBI taxonomy): domain Eukaryota; kingdom Fungi; phylum Ascomycota; class Sordariomycetes; order Xylariales; family Xylariaceae; genus Biscogniauxia; species Biscogniauxia marginata. Next base: position 175,753 of record MU404097.1, on the reverse strand, counting down.
TACCTTACACGCTAACCTCGTGTCTGAAATACTCGCCCTACGCAGGGACCAGGAAGAAAAGCTCAAGATCATCGAAAGTCTCGAAACTACGTTACATAGTACCCAGGAGGACCATGAGGCCCTACAAAAGAACCTGTCGAATACGACAAAGGAGAGTAGATCCCTGAAGCGACAACTAGCCCTCCTTGAGGGAGGGACCTCGTCCGCTCTCGGTGAACTAGCACGAGAGCGTGATGAGGCGGTCGACGCGATCACTGAGACAAAAAAGCGACTTGAAACGGCGCAGAAGAAAGTTCGGGTTCAGGAAGAAGATTCGCACAGGGTTCATGACCTCTGGGCAAAGGAAAGGGACAGTTGGGAGGAGGAGAGGCGAAAGTTTGAGCGAAAGTTGCACGTCGCGGAAAGCCGGCTCAAGGTTGTCCTTGAGGAGGTCGCAAATTTCGAGGCCGCACAGGAAACTAATATGCAGCATGGAGTTGACAGTGAAGCCGATGACCTGGGCAAGGATAATGATGGTATGAGTATCCGGTCTCAAAGTAGGGCCAATAGTATCCGATTTTCCACGTTTAGCGGCCATGGGACCGGCAGAGTCAATGGTCACAGCCTCGCTGACGAACTCGATTTCGATGATGACGATGATGATTTGACGGACTTTGACGGTCGCCAAAGCGTGCTTTCAAATACGAGGCACAATCGGAACTTGAGCCGGGACAGTATTATGTCGAAATCTCACCGACGCAATCACAGTATTGAAAGCCAGATTCGTCCTGGAAGCGTTGCACGGGGCAGATTGGCATTCATGAATCCGACTGTTCTCGACAGGCTTGAGGGTGGCATCAGAGAGGACGACGAGGCGGAAGACGACGAAGTTCAAGCCGGTCGCGGAAAATTGGATTACACAGACACGGGTGTCCAATTTTCACCGCCTCCCTCGCCCAAGTCAGTGCCCCTGGTACCCTCTACCCCTGAGCGTGTTATGAGAGTCGAGAAGTTCTCAGACCTAGAGAATTCCCCCCGGGGGGAGATGGAGATCGAAGCCAACCAGAGGCGCAAGAGGGTACATATTCAGAAACCAGTCCCAATGGGACTTCCGAAGGCTGTTAAGTTGATGGTCTCAGCTGCGTCCCAAACTTTGGAACCTCTGAGTCCCCCTGAATCGCCAAAATCCGCCCTAGCGATTACCACAGTGATTCCAGTTGTCGACACGGCACCAATGGTCGTTCCAACAAAGTCTATCGCTACTCAGACAGATCCTGCCCCAATCCATAAGCCAATTGAGCCCACAGCCATCTCGATTCCTAGCATCAGCATTATCCCTCCGACTAGTCGCCCACCTAGTCCACACGAACACCGCCTACCCCAATATGTCAAGGACTTTGGCTGCCAGGTCTCCATATTACAACCGAGAGCACCCGCATATTCAGTCTCGGTCCAAACAGACGAGATTAGGGTTGACAAAAGACTCGACAGACTGCCCCGTCATCTTCACCCATCGGCTATTTCGTCTAGACCTTCATCGCCTAATGCTATGGCTGAAGGTGGCAAAGTTTTTACGCCTCTTCCCGGAAACCTTCCTCCTCGGAACCCGCGTCGGCTAGCAGGTAAGCGGAGTTTTACGAGCGACTTGCCTTCGCCATCCCTACGATCACCATCTCCGGACGACTTAGAAACTAGAGATACGTACCCCGGTAATAATGATGATGGTCTGCTGTCAGACCACGGGGCACCTATAAGGCGCCCACCTCGTATCAGCAGCTTGTTTGCCGGTTTTGACGCAGCCAGCTCTGAAGATGGTGATGACTTTGACGGTGATGGAACTGACTCGGAATTCCGCACGGCGCTCTCGGCTCCAAGACCCATGTCAGGTGCGAGTCGGCATAGTAAACGAACGGGCATGCCGACCAGCCCTGCGTCGCCAGAGCAAGTTCGCACAACATCAAGAAAACCAAAGAGCCTTATGAAACCAGTCGGTGGGTCTGAGGTATATAGTAGCTTTAGTCTTGTCGATGGTCGCGAGAACCCGACCCGAAAGTCAGCACGACCAGCCGACAAGCCTGCTATGAATTCAAGCTCGCGAGCAAACGGTATGAGGAAGTCGGCAATGATCCAGAGCGGTATTGCCTCACACCAAGGTCGTTCGCAAAGTCCCGGCCACCCCGAACCACGGGACCCTCCGTTTCCCATTCCTACGAGAGCGAGCTCCAGAAAGCCTCCTTTCAGTGCTAGTGCTCCTAGCGACGGCTCGAATAGTCCCACACGCGCTGGTGGGAGAGGCCATCGGCGTGGCATGAGAAACAGTATTTACAGGAACAACAGTGTTCGAAAGGTCCGTTCTGCCGCAGCGCTGCCCTGGCACCAGAGGAGCCGTAGACAGGGTAGCCGTTCACCGCCTCCAATGTCGCCCTCCGAGGAGACACCGGAAAGCCCCGGCCTGCCACCACTGCCGAGCAACGACATCACTAGCCCGAGAGGTCGTGATTACAGCTCTAGCAGATACCGTGGCCATCGATCTCAGCCTTCGACAAATACGGCCAATACTGAGAACACTAATATGAACTCTGTTGGTAGCTCCCAGCAGGCAACTGGAGTTGTGGATGCCATAGCGCAGACGATGGTAGGAGAATGGATGTTTAAGTACGTCCGGAGACGCAAGTCGTTTGGCGTAGCCGACAGCAACAGCCGTACGGACGAGAGCAGTAATGACCGTCACAAGCGGTGGGTATGGCTTGCGCCTTATGAGCGTGCTATCCTTTGGAGTAGCAAGCAACCTGTCTCCGGTAGCGCCCTGTTGGGGAAATCAGGCCGAAAGCGTACGTATCGTATCTTCTCTTGAAATTAGAACATCACTAATATGCTGTGCTATAGTGACCATCCAATCTGTCTTGGATGTTAAGGACGACAACCCTCCGCCGAAAGGCACGACTCAAATATTCAATCGTTCAATCCTGATTTTGACACCTCAAAGGGCGTTGAAATTTACTACCGCGTCGGCCGACCGTCATTACCTGTGGCTCACGGCCCTATCGTTCCTCGCGCACTCTCAGCAGGCCATCCCCGAGATTATATCTCCAACCCCTGCTCTGAAACCGAAGGTTGCGCCAGCCCCTGACTTTGAATTATCGCGACCGCGGCCAAAGAAGCCTGGTATCCGCGACTCGATTAGGCTGACTAAAGGGAAGAACCCATCTATGATGGTACGCCAAGACCATGCTATCAACGCTAGCCAACTCGAAGAGGCGCTCGCCTTTAATCCAGAGGCACTTCCGCCGATACCAAGTCACAACCGTGAACTCTCACAAGAGGCGGCCGAACCGCCGCTTATTCCACGATTCCATGACCGGCCCCAAGAGCGCGTGCACGAGCGAGCTAACCAGGTTGCAATTCACGGTCGGAAGAGGAGCAACACGGGTGGTCACGTCCCACCACCTCTTTCATTCCGTGGCTTTTCTAGCCCGGTAGGCCCCAGCAGTTCATACCATGCTTCTACTAACAGCACCGCCGGCGTGAGCGTGGGAACAGCCGGGTCTTCCGATATTTACAACCAGTCTCAGGGGTCGAGCGCCGTGACGTGGGGTCTGAGCACGGGCGGCTCTCAGCGGACGTCGGAGGCATCATCACGACCGCCCGGGAATTTCTTCGAGGCGATAGGGACAGTGCGGATGGAGGCCTTCATAAGCCCGCTGACGTTCCCACGATTCGAAGACCATCCCGACGAGCAGGACGAGTGGAGATACCGGGCGCGCCGGCGAAGCAAAGAAGCCCGCCGCCGCCGGAGCCGGAGCCGGCATCGGGATAGCTATCTATCACGGGGTACCCGGGGCACGGATTCGAACTATGCAGGAAGCAGCAGGACGGGAGGCGAGGAAGATTACTTCCGAGATGATCCCTTCCGGGGATTCTAAAGAAGAAAACCCGCCATTTCCGTCGTAGGACTTCTCAGTATGCACCAGCAACAGCAGCAGAAATACCCCAGGATCGATCATCATGTTTAAGCCGATACCATCTCCTTTATTTGTTGGCGAAGAGCTTGATTGGTGGCTATCTCATAGAACTCGGAAGAAGCCCCGAAGGAGTTTCCGGCGTATTGTCGACTTTTCTCTCTCGGGATAATTCTTGTCCTATCGACAATAAAAGTTATTTCTAACATGATTCATGTACGGACGGTTATGATGCCTTGGGTCTTTGGACCTTTACACCTCCCCTGTCACGGAGCTTTCTACCTGTACTTTTTCTTTTTTAACATTCTCATTGTTATTTTCTTTCTAGCTTGCATTACCCTACGTACCTTTATACCTCTTTTACTTCTTGTGCATTCACTACTGGCCACATTTATCTTTATTCTTCTTTTTTATCGATGCGAGTCTTGTATCTACTTCAGGTACTGCTTCTCGAGGGCCAACACAATATTCCCCTATGTACAGTCTGGATAGGAAAGGAAAGGAACGGAACTTACAGACAACGCGGAGTTGGAACGGACACAAGGGAACCTGGACTAGGGATCGGATCGAAACAAATAAAAAAACAACTACTACTGTTACCTAGGTACAGGGAAGCAAGGTGCGAACCGGGGGGGGGTAGGCCCGAAGGAAATGGGTCGGTTGGGCTTAGGTGTATTAGGCAAGGATATTGTAGGTAGGAAAAGGTTTGCCTAGAGGTAAAAACAAAAACTCGGTCCCGGAATCGGTGGGTGGATGAGGCGGGTTTCGATATACGGCGATTTAGGTTATAAAGAGAGGTAGTGTAAATGGAGGATGATCTCATGTACATGTATGCATATGTCGTGTAGGATAGAAAAAAATAAGGGAATATTGTCATAAGCGTGTTATTAATTAATATGGAGTATTTCATACCCGGACGTGTATAGATTTATACATGTACAACTATGTAACATACTTTAGGTAGGTTAGGTATGCAAGACCCACTAGTGAGTGCCAGTGCCTCAGGTAAGGGTCCAAGAGGCAGCTTAGTAAACCAGGCTGAGACGGTGAGCTGACCCCGCCATCCCGCCATCCCGTCCACTGGCAATGACGGGGCAAGGCTCACAAAATCCGAGCGCCTGACGGGGACTCTTAAACTTGTTATCTTCTAGACCTTTACAAAATAAGTCCACCAACAATCAACACCAGCACTTTCTATTTTCTTTTTCGTTTCCTTTTTTTGTTAACACGTTCCAGTCCGAACTTGCCGCTACCAACCTCCACTCCATCGACGATTGTTCTCCTTATCTATTACTAATCCCCCAGCCATCGCGAACAATAACATATTTGTTCATCCCGTCGAGTCCGACATTTCTAAACCACCCACGCACATCTCAAGCCAGGACCTTGAGCACAATTACCGCAAAGATGTTAAAGATATGGTCGATGGTGAGAGTCTATCACACATTGCGGCTGCTTGCACGAGTTCTCACGAATTTTTCCTGCAGAAAAAAGAGCAACAGAAGGCGGAAAACGCTGATGGCGCCGCTGGAGGGAAGAAAAAGAAGGTTACGGCCGCCCAACTGCGGGTACAAAAAGGTGCGTTGCGACATGGCCCCTTCAACTATCTACATCTCTTCGTTCGTGTCCTATGGGGTGTATCCTAATACAGAAAATCAACCCCGCAGATCTATCCGAGCTGTCCCTAGGAACAACGATGAAGACGGTATTCCCGGATCCCGACGACATCCTGAACTTCGTGCTCGAGATCAAGCCGGACGAGGGCGTGTACCACGGGGGCAAGTTCACCTTCACCTTCAACATGAACCAGAACTACCCGCACGAGCCGCCCAAGGTGCGGTGCCAGCAGAAGATCTACCACCCGAACATCGACCTCGAGGGCAAGGTGTGCCTGAACATCCTGCGCGAGGACTGGAAGCCGGTGCTGAACCTCAACGCCGTTATCGTCGGCCTGCAGTTCTTGTTCCTCGAGCCCAACGCCTCGGACCCCCTCAACCAGGAGGCCGCCGACGACCTGCGCAACAGCCGCGAGAACTTCCGGAGGAACGTGCGCACCTCCATGACGGGCGGCTCGATACGCGGCACCACCTACGAGCGCGTCGTCTTCAACAAGGCCTAGAAGGCGGGGAAGCAAGATGGCCGTGCATTGTTCACAGAAGAGGAAAAAAAACCAAGACTGTGAAGTAGTGAGTAGATGGGAGGCAGGCCGGAGAGGTTGATTTCTGGCACATGGCGTTGTTTTTATTTTTATTTTTTACGCCCCTTAGATGATCAGGGGTTGGGGGACGGGTAGGCATATGGACGACAGCTTTGCGGTTCTAGCAAGGCGTTTGCTTTCAGAGGCGCATGGAAATGCTTGCATCACAAGAGAGAGAGAGAGATAGAAAGAGAGATGTAGGGGGGAGGGGGGAGGGGGAGATGGAGAGCTCTTTGATACCTTGAGTTTTCTGCAGTTTGGTATCGAGTAGTCGTACGTACTTACAGATGGTATGGCGAGGGACACATGATCCGAAGCAGACCTATAGCATGCAAGAAAGCAAGCAAGAAGACCAGATGGACCAGAGAGGTTTTGATTCTTTTCCTTCGCCCCTTTTCTATTTCTTTTCCTCTTGGTTGGTACATACTGGGCGCATAGCGTCGCATTTGATAGCATGGCATTGCATCCAAATGGTGGCCGGGTTTCATGCGCGATAGATATAGGATTCCCCGAATTCACACAAGTTTACATACATTGCCGAGTCTGATGATATAGGTAGTGTGTTATATTGGATATCGGTGATACCTAGGTAGACTTAGGTACTTGGTAGGTCTGCTGTTATGTAAAGGTACGTTAGACGATACATGATGATACCTGCCTGATAAATGCAGGTAATTTACGGACAGCATGTACCTAACCTATGTACCTAATTTCTCACTGGAAGTGTAGGTACCTTTTAAGGTAAAAGTGCAAGCCGGGCGTTAGTGCAAACGGGAAACTTCGATATGTACGAAGTACTTAAACTGGTTATAGTGCGAAAGCGATATTATGTATGTACATACCCATCCATACTCGGTGATATGCACCCTACTTTCCCGCACCCAACCTAATTCCCCGCAGGAGATTGGCTAGAGATGATAGTTCGCTTGCCGCCGAAGTCGCTGCCCAAAGCTCAATAGCGTTTAGCTGCAGAAGCTTGTTGGACCCTGGAAGATGCCTAAGTCGGAGGGGAAGAAAATATTTACAAACCCGGGACATATGAATTGATGAAAATTAATAACCTTACTACCTATTTTTCGGTACAAGCTTAGTTGCTGTTATAAGTCATTTTAACGTTAATTAACTTTGTAGTAACTTATATATCATTTATTTAATAACACTTATTTAAGGTTTTTTATAAACTGATAATACTTGTATGATATGGAGTAGTTGAATTAATTTGACTATAGGAAATCAAAGAAGTAACTTGAATTGATGTCAGCCATGTACCGAAAAATGGGTACTACTGCTAGCTATCCATATGTATTCTAATAAGCAGGGTAATGTTTAAGCCTCCCGGGAAAAAAAACTTTCATGACTGCGCTTGGGTCCGGACTGCTGGACCAGTACATAACAACCACTATTCCTTCCCCCCATTGACCCCCATTGACTCCCATCGACAACCCTTACTCACTATCCCCACTCCATTCGACCCTCGCGATGGCTTCCAGAGCTTTCTCTAAGGCGCTTCGCAGCCCATTGGCCCGTCGATTGGCCTCGCCTGCCGTCCAGAGACGCTCGTTCGTTGCTGCAGCCAACCTCGTCAGAGCTACCGCTGTCCAGGCCCGTCCAGCTCTCGCCGGCGTCGCCCAGCAGCAGATCCGTGGTGTCAAGACCATTGACTTCGCTGGCACCCCCGAGGATGTCTACGGTAAGCTCGACTGGTCGGCTATTAGTTATGACCCGGTAACTTACAAGCAATCTCGCGTGGTATAGAGCGTGCCGACTGGCCCAAGGAGAAGCTCTTAGTAAGTTTGAACTGGCACTATATTGCAAATTATGGGCATGGCGGGCGGTTGCTAATATGTTTGTCTATAGGACTACTTCAAGAACGACACTCTTGCCCTCATCGGCTACGGCTCGCAAGGTCATGGCCAAGGTCTGAACCTCCGTGACAATGGTCTCAACGTCATCATTGGTGTCCGAAAGAACGGCCGGTCGTGGAACGACGCCCAACAAGATGGCTGGGTCCCCGGGAAGAACCTCTTTGAGGTCGATGAGGCTATCGGCAAGGGCACCATCGTCATGAACCTTCTCAGTGACGCTGCCCAGAGCGAGACATGGCCCGCCATCAAGCCCCAGCTGACCAAGGGCAAGGTACGCAGAGTCTAATGAGTCATACGCGAGTGAAACAAATCCCTGACAATGTTGCGTAGACCCTGTATTTCTCCCACGGTTTCTCCCCTGTCTTCAAGGACGTGACCAAGGTCGACGTTCCTAAGGACATTGATGTCATCCTCGTCGCCCCCAAAGGCTCTGGTCGAACCGTTCGATCCCTCTTCCGCGAGGGCCGTGGTATCAACTCCTCCTACGCCGTCTACCAGGACGTCACCGGCAAGGCCGAGGAGAAGGCTCAGGCTCTCGGCGTTGCCATCGGCAGTGGTTACCTCTACAAGACCACCTTCGAGAAGGAGGTCTACTCCGACCTGTACGGTGAGCGCGGCTGCTTGATGGGTGGTATCCACGGCATGTTCCTCGCCCAGTACGAGGTTCTCCGGGAGCGTGGCCACAGCCCCAGCGAGGCCTTCAATGAGACCGTCGAGGAGGCCACTCAGAGCTTGTATCCCCTGATCGGTGCCAACGGTATGGACTGGATGTACGAGGCCTGCTCCACCACCGCCCGCCGAGGCGCCATCGACTGGACTCCCAAGTTCAAGGACGCCCTGAAGCCCGTCTTCAACTCGCTGTACGACTCGGTCCGTGATGGCACTGAGACCAAGCGATCGCTCGAGTACAACAGCCAGAAGGACTACCGACAGAAGTTTGAGGCCGAGATGGATGAGATCCGCAACTTGGAGATCTGGAAGGCTGGCAAGGCCGTCAGGTAAGTAGAAAACTAGAAGAAATCCAAGCGCTCGTGCTTTGGAAAGAATACCTACTAACAAAGCTACTTATAGATCTCTACGGCCCGAGAACCAAAAATAAACGAGTTGGGTGGTATTTTACAAAACTATTTCGGAACGGTAAATTAAAAAAGGGGCTTTTGATCTCCGGGCAGGTGGGAGTAAAACAAAAAGAAAAAAGGGACATGGAGGTTGTTTTGTATTTATACTCAATATTTCCCCAGTACCATTGATCTTGACTCTCATGGAAGTTTTTGTTTACATTTATACCATTCTAAAATCTCACTGCAGAAATTCTCTCTGTTGCTGACAAGCTTCTCGACGTATGCTTTGGATTTTGATGCTCGTAACTTTCTAGTATGCTTGAATGAATCACTGTCTCCGTTATCGGACCTACGACTATTGCACAATGGAGATTTTGCGATCGGTGCGAGCACATGAGATCCTATCTCCTTAGTTGCCGAGACGGTCTATCCACTCGCATTAGCCGATTACCTATCCCAGCCAGCTTCGAGACGAACGGCTACCTAAGTACATACTTTTATGTACGTGACTTGTACTAGTCTTTCTATGCTACCTAGCTATACCACCTTCTTGAGCAGTGGATACCGCGAAGACATAGACTGCATAAATCTTTCGCCTCAGTTTACATCTTACATACTTACTCTCCCGCACTTATTAAGACGAAGGGGAGAAGTTTACAAAGGAAAAGAAAGGGAATTAAAAGAAAAATAGAAAACAAGAAGAGGGAGAGAAAAAGATGGCAGACCCCTCGACCTCGCCCCCGCTGACCCGCGCCTCCGTGCTCGCGGCCCACGACCTCATACGCCCGCACGTGCACCACACCCCGACCATCACGAACGCCACTCTCAGCTCCATGGCGTCGTCGTCGTCGTCCGGGGATGGGGACGGGAATGGGAATGGGAATGGGGATGGGGAGGGAAAGGCGCGCCCCAGGATGCGCCTCTGGTTCAAGTGCGAGAACCTCCAGCGCGTCGGCGCCTTCAAGGTGCGCGGCGCGTTCCACGCCGTCGAGCGCCTGAAGCGGGAGCCCGGGTGGGCCGAGGGGGGCGGGATGGAGAGGGGGGTTGTCACGCATAGTAGTGGTAGGTCCTCTCCCTTTTTTTCCCCTCTCCTTTTGGCACGGTGCTCTTTTTTCTTTCTTTCTTTGCTTGGGGTTTTCTAGTTTTTGTAGTGTTTTCGGGGGGGGTTAGGTGGGGGTTGTTTTTATTTTGGTATATATAGAAAAGGGGGGAGATAAGATGAGATGAGATGGAACCGTCGAGGCGTCATTAATGAATGAAGCTGCTCAAGGTCACAGTAGATATAGATGATGAGTCGGCTTATACTGAGCTAGACGAGTACTTTCTCTCTCTCATCCCCTAACCCCTCTCCCCCTTTTCCCCTTTCCTTTTTTTTTTTTTTTCTATACTCCATATACACAGTGTCCACATACATATATGCATTGCATATCCTGCAGAACCAAAGCCGGTCCCCCAAATTAAGAGAAGAAAAATATCTCCCCCACAGGAAACCACGCGCAGGCGCTCTCCCTCGCGGCGCGCGAGAGCGGCATGCCCGCGCACATCGTGATGCCGACCATCTCGGCGGCGCCCAAGATCGCGGCGACCCGCGGGTACGGGGCGCGCGTCGTCTTCAGCGGCAGCACGAGCGCCGAGCGCGAGGCCGTCACCGCCGACGTCGTCGCGCGCACCGGCGCCCGCCTCGTCCCGCCCTACGACCACCCCGACGTCGTGCTCGGCCAGGGCACGCTCGCCCTCGAGATGCAGGACGACGTCCGGGAGGCCATGCTTGCTTCGGCCTCCACCTCCGCCGAAGAAGAAGAAGAAGAAAATACGACCGGTGGTGATAGTGGTGATGGTGCGCAAGAGAAGAAGCACCAGAAGCAGACGACTTTCACCTGGAGCCCCGCACCCGCGACCGCGACCGGCGCCAGCGCCGCCGCCGTCCCGCAGTCCAAGCTCGCCCGCGTGCGCGCGGGTACGCACCCGGGGCTGGACGCGATCCTGGCGCCCTGTGGCGGCGGCGGGATGCTGTCGGGGGTGGCCCTCGCGTGCGAGGGGACGGGGATCCGGGTGTACGGGAGCGAGCCGTCGTTCTCCGGCGCGGACGACGCGAAGCGCGGCTTCGAGTCCGGGACGCGGGTGGCGGCCGTGTCGAGCCTGACGGTCGCCGACGGCCTGCGCACGCCGCTCGGCGAGGTACCCTGGCGCGTCATCTACGAGCGCCGGCTCGTCGCCGGCTTCTTCGCCGTCCCCGACGACCGGATCGTCGCCGCCATGCGCCTCGTCTACGAGCGCCTCAAGCTCGTCGTCGAGCCCAGCGCCGCCGTCCCGCTCGCCGTCGCCCTCTACGACGAGGACTTTAGGCGGCTCGTCGAGCGCGAGGCCGGCGAGGAAGGGTGGGACGTCGGGATCGTGTTTTCCGGCGGGAATGTGAGTTTGGATGCGCTAGGGGCGCTGTTCGCTGAGGGGAAGTAGGGAGGGGGATGGTGATGACCGGTAAAAAGGAGGGGGCCTTTGGGTTAGTGGTAGTAGTCGTGGGATACACACACACACACACACACACACACACACACACATATATATATATATATATTTATTTATATAGCAGCACATTCCACTGTGTATATCATTGAGGTAGAAGAAACGAACAGGTTACGAACTACATTGATGACAAGAAGGGCTTTTCCTAGGTAGGATAAGATAATTAATAGTGAAGCACGCTCATGAATAGAGAGACATACTGGTGCGTAGGTATTTGAACATTCTTGAAGAAAAAGCGTGTTTATATCAAATAACGCTTGGTGTAATTGATAAGGCTACGCGAAACCCATGCTACCCGCTAGATAAATGTGTATATCCGTTTTCCACCATAATCCGTTTTCCACCATGCATATTGCCATCCAATTTCATAAACTTCATACGCTTCGTGATAGCCATATACGCTCGCATATCCACGATGTCATAATTTAGATATCATCCAGATGCCCCCTTCTTTCCCCTCCTTCCCCTCCTTATATTATCGCTCATCGGCTCTCCTCCTTGAATTGGCGTATTCTCTTACCTGCTCCATAGCATTAAGAATATCATTATCGCCTTCCTTTATTAAGCTTCTCGTCCATCTGGATCCGCCATGCCCGACTATTCCTCCTGAGGAGCCATATAGTAAAGTTTCCGGATACCCAAGCGATGACGGCCACCCCGGTCGCCAGCCACCCGTTGCCTATGGCGTCGATAAGCGGCTGCCCTATCACACCGCCGATACAGCTCAGGATATTGCGGCAGAAGTTGTTGAGCGCCACGCCGTAGCTGTTGCGCCCGGGCATGAACTCGGTGAGCATCGTCGTCGCGGCCGAGAAGACGAGCATGCTGCCGACGCCGAAGAAGAAGTTGGCCACGGCCGGGATTGCCCAGTGTACACCGTAGTGCACGCTCCAGCCGAACCAGATCAGCGCGGCGGGATACATAGACGCACTGATCCAAGCATTCTCGCACATGCGGTCCTCCGGCAGAACGACGAGGCGGCCACGGCTGTCGTACCGACCGGCCTTGCGTGCCTCGCGATTCATTATGTGATCAATCCACGGCCCTCCCACAATCGAGGCCAGGAAGTAGCCCAGAGACGAAGGCACGTACAGGAGGCCGAGGATGAGCGGCGGGAACAAGTAAGGCGGTTTCGAGAAGGCCGACTGCACGCTGATGTTGAGAATATATAGCGAACCGAACGTGATAGATGCGTAGTATACCGTCAGCAGGACGGCCGGAAAGCGCAGATACGTGAGCACTTCGAATGGGTCGATGAGGAGGCGCTTCACCCAGACCCCGGCTTGCTTAGTCTTCACTTGCACGGCCGACCGGCGAGTTGATACTCGCGAGAGGTCTGCGCCCCCACCGGTACTAGTACCGGCAGGGCTGTTCTCCGGGATCGTTACTGCGGCAGTCGCCTGCTGCTGCTTCTGTCTCGCGAGGGTCTCGGGGACACCGAACAGGACCAGTACGAACACCAGTGCGCCGTAGACCGAGAGGAACCACATGGTGCTACGCCAGCCGAACGTTTCCGTTAGCGCACCAGCAATAATAGGGGCTAACAACGGCCCCATGAGTGGGCCTAGATAGAATATCCCCATTGCACGTCCGCGCTCCCTCGGCTCCCAGAGGTCGGCTACGGTCCCCGCACCCACGGCTTGCACGGAGGCCGCCGCGCCGCCGGACAGCAGACGGAAGATCACCAACATGGCGATGTTGACGCTCAGCGCGCCGAGCACCGAGAACACGATGTTTAGGAAGAACGATACAATGTAGATGGTGCGGCGGCCGAGGGTCTCCGAGAAGGTCGACCACCATAGCGGGAATATGGACATGGCTAGCATGTACAGTGCCACTGATAAGTTCGCGATTGTGGGCGAGACACCCAGTTCTTTGGATAACTCAGGGAGGGCGGCTACGAGGTGTTAGTCGGTGAAGCATATTTAGGCACTAAGGGACTGAAACGGCGAGGTGACGAGTGACTGAGTGAATAGTCTCAAGCAAAATAAAAATTACGTACGGTAGAATATGGCCGAACCCATGGGTGCCGCGCATGCGGCTATCGCTATGAAGATGGTTAGAGTCCATTTGACCTTGTTGTCGTAGTCGAATGGCCGTTCGACCTCAGGTAGCAGTGTTAGCTGGGCGAACAAGCCTCTTCGTTTTGACCTCGGCACGATCAGCGGCGTCCGAGATCTCATCGAAGAGGTGAGTGACCGTGTTCGTCGTTCCGGAGCTCCTGTGACACCATCCTCTACCCCTTCAGCATATTCGTCACTGGGCGGCACGTCGCTTGTTGGCGGTGGCGGGTACTCTGGCGCCGCCTCTATGCATTTTTTCTCCGCGTCCCGGAGACTCGTGTCAGTAATATCCCCGTCGCTTGAGCGCCGCCCGCGCTTTACAGTTAGATCGTCGGGTACTTCGTCCAGCTTATAGGATTCGCCAGGCATGTCTTAAAAAGCTGTTGTCCACGGCTATAGAACCATACGAGTGAGTAAGTTACGGCGCCGAAGAAACAACTAATAAGGGTGGTTTAGGAATTGCTAAGTATCGTATACTAGTTTTTTAATGAGAATAATGATCTCCAGGGTGAAATCTTGCAATGGTTAACAACTGTTGCGTGGAGAGTCTTTTCATATATTTTGTTGTAGATTGCCAAGAATATATGTCACAGACGTCCTCTGTGGGAATACATAAATATATATACTACACCAGAGAACAATTAAAATTCAACCGCCAAATAGTGAATGGGCCTGCGAGTGACTCGTAAATACGAAAGTGAACAATAAGTGGGATTAGCCTAACCTAGGGGAATAAGACGAAAACACCCCCTCTTGGGAGACGACGGTGTAGATAGTGGGTCTCTCTGATGCGCCGTATTGACTTATCAGGTAGTTTTCTACCCAGCAATGGTGTGGGGATCGATTATCAGATCGGGTGAGGGACTCGACCTTGAGATGATACCTACTGTCATAATGGCCTTGGAACATTGTATGCAACGTAGATATGTGCTATCGGAAGGCCGAGGAACCGAGGTGGGAGACTACCGATGTTCGGACCCTCGTCGGATAGGGGTTCCGGATGGTGGAGCTTGGAAACAACCTATTAGGCCACAAATATAAGATGTGATCCATCTCAACCAGAGCGCAGAAGATAGTTGCAATTTGTTGTTGTAATTTTCGGCATATCTCTACCTAGATTCGGCAGCATCGCTGGAACACTTCCGCCTGCGCGTGGTACGCATGGGTACGTATGACTTGGCCATCCGATGATTGTGATGGTAATACGCATATTGCGTGTCATCGCTTTCCAGTGAGCTCTCCCAATTTCAGAGTCAAATCAACGAATTGCAGGATGATGATTGATATCGTATGCAGGTGAGCGACACATCGTTGGACACCTCGGTGTAAGAAACCACCGTAAGCTTAGATGACGAACGAGGTGACCGATTATCGTCTTAGTCCGGATAGGTAATTTCAGATGTGTCCATTGAATGTTTAGTACAGCCTGTCAAATACTGGGATGGCAAGTTACTCGCAAGAGTTTTGAAACGGCAACGGCAGTGTCAATGATAGCCATGACGATGTTGATGAGTGAACCTTGAAGTAGACGAAGTAGATGAAGTAGATGAAGTAGTGGAAGCTACGTAGCGATTGTGGGGGTTGTTTTGGGGGCCCATCTATGACTGATTAAGGTTCTGTGCCAGCTGATGGCCAGCTGCTGAGATATGGTCCGAGCGCTCATTACATGTACCTGTCCAACCTAAACCAACCACATGCAATGAGTCAAGCCCGACAAGACGACGCTATTTTCAATTGAACAACCCCTCCTTAAATACCGACTAGTTTGACCTAAAGTAGGCGGCTTACAACCCCAAATATGTCTTTGACAAATGCATCTCCCGCTGATGCTGCAAAGTCAGCAAATAGCGCGTCGCGTATTCTTGCAACATTACCGACATCTGCCAGAAATGAGGCCTTAACCGCCATACACGCCGCACTCGCAGAGGCCAGGGATGAGATCCTGGCTGCTAATGCTCGGGATCTCGAGCTTGCCCGTCTTGCTGCCGAGAGTGGCCAATTGAGTCAGAGCTTAGTCTCGCGGCTAGATCTCGGTAAGAAGGGCAAATGGGAAGACATGTTAAAAGGAATCCTGGATGTCCGAGAACTCGAGGACCCGCGTAAGTCAATGCACCGTTAACCCGCCCAGTTGATTTGGCCCGTGAACTAATAGCCCCAAAGTTGGCCGGGTCACCTTAAGGACAAAGCTCGACGATGGTCTGGAGTTGACCAGGGTCACTTGCCCTATCGGCGTCCTTTTGATCATTTTCGAGGCCCGCCCCGAGGTCATTGCCAACATCGCCTCCCTTGCTGTGAAGTCGGGAAATGCTGCTATCCTCAAAGGTTTGAACGTCCAAGATGCATCAAATGTAGAAGAATATATTATTATTGACATATGGTTTAGGTGGTAAGGAGTCAACTGAGTCGTTCGTGGCCATCTCGAAGGTCATTTCCGCTGCTTTGGAAAAGACGCAGGTTCCTAACGATGCTATCCAACTTGTCACTACAAGAGATGCGATTCAGCAGCTGCTAGACCAAGACAGATACATTGATCTGGTCATTCCCCGGGGATCTAACGAATTGGTTCGGCATATCAAATCTAACACTAAGATCCCTGTCCTGGGTCATGCAGATGGACTATGTTCAATCTTCCTCGAGCAATCGGCAGATCCGAAGATGGCAGCCGATATTGTTGTCGACTCCAAGACAACCTATCCGGCTGCATGTAACAGCCTAGAGACCCTTCTAGTCCAGGAATCCGCGCTGGAGACACTCTGGCCCACCGTAGCAGAAGCCTTGATAGCCAAGGGAGTCACCCTTCGTTGTGATGCGAAAACAAAGGCTGCCTTAACCAGCAAGCTGTCTCCGGACCTCTCATCAAAACTTGAGGATGCTCAAGATTCTGATTTTGATACTGAATTTTTGAGTCTCACACTTGCTGTCAGAACGGTCACTGATATTGACGAAGCAGTTGCTCATATAAACATCCATGGCTCTGGGCACACAGATGCCATCTTGACATCCTCGTCGGAGCTTGCGGAGAAGTTCATGTCGAGTGTCATCGCCGCCGGCGCCTACTGGAATGCATCTACCCGGTTCGCCGACGGGATGAGGTATGGTTTCGGCACAGAAGTCGGCATAAGCACAAACAAGATCCACGCCAGAGGACCTGTAGGCTTGGATGGTCTCACGACCTATATGTACAAGCTCAGAGGACAGGGCCACGTCACGGCTACGTATGGCGAAGGAGAGGGGAAGAAACCATTTAAGCATGAGAAACTCACGCCGTGATAAGCTCTATGTTCGCAGCTTATCGGTGTTTGTTACAAAACTACTACTATTACTCCCGAGGAGCGTGTGGCTCACAGATTGCGTAGATTGAAAAAACGTATTATCATTGTCATAGAAAATTCCCAAATACTCAAAACAGCATGAAAATATATTACGCAATCAAACGAGTACTGAACTACAGATTCTACATTAGTGAAAAGTCTTAAGTTTCGATATGGATTACCACTACGCCTACGGTATGGGATTAGTGCAGGTGTCGACTAGATTGCCCGTTCGAGCGCAAACATTATAAAAAGAAAAGAAATCCCAATAATTCAACATCTCAAGCCCAGAACCTAGCCACTACTATATTTTTTTGATGTCAAATTCAAGGGTGCCGCGTTGATTCAACAATGCATGAATGTATTCAACCTACCTGTAATGAATCAATACCTTTTCAGATCCTCGAATACAGTGAAGGTTTAAAAGGCACCGTCTAACCGGGATACCTCACCAAATATTAACATATGACTTACATATAGCACCTTCAAGGTTTCAAGCAGTATTGTGTGTCTTTGTAGTATAAACAACAGTCATATGAAAAATGGCATAATTAGGTACGTTATACTTGATGTACAATTGTAGTCATGTTGGAAGAAGAGGGACTTGAGACAATCATTCCACAGGGCCAATTATCGTTCTAATACAACGGGTAGGTATGGGGTGTTACAGTAAAAGTAGACCCCGCCTACTAGCTTCTTATGTATTGTACAACGGACTTCATTGCTTCCTCCCCCGTCCTTTCAGAGACCTGTGCCACACCATCACTACTATCGTCTCCGGCTCTTGATAGGTTAGGTTTAAATCAGCACCAAATAGAATGGCTGAAGAGACGCAAGTACCGCTTACAGAGTTCTTCAAGGACACCACGTCCTCGGAGTACGCATCACGCTGGAACGTCTGCTGGGGGGAAGAACGGACACCTGTGAGTAATTAGAGAAGCTCTGTGTTACCTTTTATATCCTATTAATATCAGGAGTACGAGGATTTGGCTTGTCTAATAAGTTTTGGCCTTTGGCCCCCCAAGACATATTTTACAACGCGAAAAAAAAAAAAAAAAAAAAAAAAAAAAGAGAGCGAGAAGGGATTTTAGTCCTAATATCACAATTACTAACTTAATATGTTGGCAGTGGGACCGCGGAGGGCCCAGCTGGGCACTCTACGACCTGCTCAAAGAAAAGCCAGAGCTTTTCTCGTTTCCGGACGAGGGAGTCCGGAAGACCGCACTTGTTCCTGGCTGCGGCACGGGCTACGATGTCCTGCTCCTCGGCGCCTTCGGCTTCGACGTCTGCGGCCTGGACATTTCCCCCAAGGCCACCGCCGCGGCGAAGAAGCATGCCGGGGAGGCAACAGCGAAGGGGTTCCCATACGAGCCGCCGGATGGCGGCAGACGGGGGGTGATCACCTGGCTCACGGGCAATTTCCTCGAGGACGAGTGGCTAGGCGCGGTGGCGGCGGCGGTCGGCGTTCCGGCGAAGTTCGATCTGATATTTGATTACACCGTGAGTTATGCGAACGCAGCCTTGGCCCCAGCTTGTAATATCCTGCTTACGCGGGCATGCCCTACTACCTCGTATAGTTCTTCTGCGCACTTCCCCCCTCGAGCCGACCGGCATGGGCGCGACGAACTGCGGACCTGCTGGCTAGCGACGGCAGACTCGTTTGTCTCGAGTTCCCGTCTGATAAGAGCGCGTCGGAGCCCGGGCCTCCTTGGGCGGCTCCGCCTCATGCGTACGAGGCGTATCTGTCCGCCCCCGGGGAGGCGGTCCCGACGGACGAGCACGGTGGCGTGCTGGAAGGGAAAATAGGTTCGCGGCGCGAGGACGGCTTGAGAAGGCTTGTGCATCTGAAGCCCAGGAGAACCCATGCCTCTGGAGCTAAGAATAGTACAATCCAGGACTATATTTCTGTGTGGTCGCACTAGTGCCAGAGGCGAGTCAGCGTGATAGAGTTGCACTCTCTCCTCATTCTTTAACAGTGAGGAATGCCACCCTGTATATAGTCGATGTAGGCCTTTTCCCATGATATACCATTGAGCTGCTGTTATTACACCACAGAGACATACAATATTTCTTGAAACCCTTGAAAGTGGTTAAGGAAGACATCTCGAGACGTATAGTCGGCGTTATCATCGAGACCTTGGATGTAAAAACAACTAATCTAGGGGGGAAAACAAAAATACGCATATAAGGATGAACGAACTGTTCAGAATCATGTTGATAGGTTTACTAATTATTTCAGAATAACTCTTACGACAGAAAGAGGCAGCAGGATTGACACGGTACATAACCACACTGCCGGGGCGAAATGGTACACAGTATCCAATGCCAATGCTCTGGCGTAATTTCAAGCCGAAATTCATCATATTGATTTGGAGAGCTCGCTAGTGTTTCATAGTTTGACCTGCGAGATCAAGTGTTGAATTCACTATAAAAGATACCTCGGCTCGCGGATCGGCCCATCCAATCCATTACAACCACCTATACGAACTTCTCAACTTCAACTTCTTTGAAACGCATTTTGTGCTTATAGTTATTTATCCTATTTAACCTAGTTCATTCACTTGCTTGTATCTCACATTGCACTGATTGATAATCATATCATAGCTCCGAGTTTTGTGTTTACTGAGAACGACAATGGAGGTAAACAGCCTATTCGATGTTAAGGTAAGCGTCTCTCTCATACTTACTCACCAACATCCCCTGTGACTATCTGATTTCTTAGGGGAAAGTCGTCCTTGTGACTGGAGGTGAGTTGTCTCTCACACTCGTTTACCATCTATCTAATTATCCATTTCACCTCCCACCCATCACCCGCCTCATCCCGGCTTATCATACGCCGTCTCCCCCGGAGAACTCCACGCGCAGAGCCCCCCGCCCCACCATCGCTGACCCACTTACCCTCAGGCGCGCGAGGCATAGGCCGCATGATATCCGAGGGCTTCGTCGCGAACGGGGCGCGCGTGTACATCGCATCGCGGGACGGGGCGGCGTGCGCCGCGGCGGCGGCGGAGCTCACGGCGCGGGGGCCGGGCACCTGCTCGGCGATCCCGGCGGACCTGCTGCACCTCGACGAGTGCGAGCGCCTGGCGGCCGAGCTCGCGCGCCGCGAGCCCAAGCTGCACGTCCTCGTCAACAACAGCGGCGCCGCCTGGCGCGCGCCCGTCGACAAGTTCCCCGACGACCAGTGGTCGCGGATCCTGACGCTGAACCTGCAGCGCGCGTTCACCCTGACGCAGCTGCTGCTCCCGCTTCTCGAGGCGGCTGGCGGCGGCAATGGCGGTGGTAGTAGTAACAACAGCGACGAAGAAGGAAAAGACGACAAGAAGAAAAAGGAGAAGAAGAAGAAGGAGACGGAGAAGGAGGAAGAAGCAGGACCGGCGGCTATAATCAACATCGGCTCGATCAACGCGCTGACGGTCCCCGCGACGCTCGAGAACTACTCGTACACGGCGTCGAAAGCCGGGCTGCACCAGCTGACGCGGCACCTGTCGCAGTTCCTCGGGCCCCGGGGGATCACAGTGAACACGCTCGCCTGCGGGCCCTTCGACACCAAGATGACGGCCTTCACGTTCCGCAACTTCCGCGGCGTCATCGAGGACGGGAACCCGATGAGGCGCCACGGGCGCCCGGGCGACGTCGCCGGCGCTTGTATATTCCTCGCGAGCCGTGCCGGGTGAGATTTCCTCCCCTCTCCCCCTCCTCCCTTGAACCTCTCCTTTGATTTGAAAAAAAAAAACCCCCAAAAAAAACCATAGATGTGCTATAGATAAGGGGGAATGAAATGTAATGTAAATGCGCTAATGGCGGATTTAGGTCGTATGTCAATGGTGCTACCATAAACATCGACGGCGGCGTTCACCTGGCGGCGAAGATGTAACCTAGGATGAAGATGATGATTTACCCCGTCACGGCTGCCATGATACACCACTTTGCTGAGCGGAAAAAAAAAGGGGAACATGTGAGATTAAGTGAAATAATTCTCTTCATCTTTCTGGTGGTCGGACATGAAAGGGCATAGACGTACTTCTCTGCATGCAGGGGATTTTGCGGGAAGGGGGGTGAAGGGAGAAGGTATGGTTATCTTACTTCCGGGTAACTAGGGCCTGGCCCTCTTTTTTACATGAGCTTATCCGATGAGGTGAAAGTGCTTAAAAGGGGGGTATCAAGGCTTTCCTCAAAGCGTGCCATATAGAGATAGTCAGATCGCATATGTGCGACTGTATCTGAACTATAAGCGACATCAAAGACAGAGAGCCCGAGAGTACGTAAAGGGGTCGATAATGGCACATCCCTAACCCCTAGAATATACAAATTGCCCCCATGCCTCATGCATGCCGCCTAGGCTTTTCTCTCATGGTCCTTCTACATAATTTACATTGGTCATTACTACGTGCCTGTTTCTCACAGTCCCCAGCATTTTTGCAATATCCTATCCCGGTGCTCCACTAAGCCCGGGAATTCTTTCAGGATATCTGTGAGTTTTCGATCCTCCCACGCCAAACTGTCATCCAAGATCAGGTGCGTGTAGGCGAATACTGTCACATCGAATAGACCCGGTTCGGCGCTATCGAAGAACCAAGGCCCCGAGTCGAGCGCCGTCTCCAATGCGCTGAAAGCCTCACTGGCGTCGCTATACAAGGCAGCGGGAACTACTGCCCGTCTTCGTGTTGATCTCAGTATCTCCGCCTCGGCCGCCCGGCGCAACTGATGTAATATCGTCGTCCGGACGGGTGCGGAGGTGGAGACGGGGGCTACGTAGAGACGAGAGAGTAGGGCAGAGTTCGCAGGAGAAAGGTATAAATGATACAGCCAAGCGTTTCGTATCCGATGGTCAAGAAGCGACTCGTACGCTTCCAGCCTTAGGTGCTGAACGTCGGGTATCTTGGAGGTACTGTTGTCGAGCGCATACTGTTCGAGCTTGTTTGAAGGGATGGGAATTTGCGACTTGACGCTGTGCGGTTCCGAGGGAGGGAGGAGGAAAGGCAACGCGCCGGTGGGAGAGGCATGGTTGTTGGAAGGCAGTAAACGGAAATCGACGCCGGCTAGTTTGAGGAAAGTCTGCGCAGAATGTGATCAGTCTTGAGGCGCCCGACGACAACGGGTCTGGTTGCTTGCCCACCTGCCACTTTAGACAAGACGGATTGTAACTGGGAAACCCTTTCAGGGCGTCCTTGTCTGATATGAAGACGTACAGCGTCGCCACGTCGCGAGTATCGGGTGACCGGGCGGGGAGCTCGTTCGGAGGATAGGTCAAGAGCGGAAACTTCTTGAATAGCCGAGTTAAGGGAGCTGGGATAGCGAACCAGCCTGACGGCCCTGAGGGTCGCGGCCGCGATCTGGCCCCGTCTAATGGCATGATCGGATGCGGAACCCGCCTCGCGCAGATGTGTTGAAATGGAAGTTGACAAACGGCGGCTTTATCTGGAAAATTTCCGTCGCCGTACCGCTTAAGCGATAGCGATAAGGCGACTCGATGTGCGGAGTGCACCCCCCCCCGTGGGTTGTCCGGACCGATAGAATTGAAAATCGGGCCACCTGCATTGGGGCGGAACGGGGAGTTAGGCTTGGGGACCGACAGGTGGGAGCACCCGGCAAAAAAGCCTCGGTGTTCAGAGGCTCCGACTAATGGTTTGGTGGGGGCTAGCATGCAATCTTCCTATTTAAGCAGCGGGGATTCTCGACTTCCATTGAGGTTTTAGGGGTCTTGGGGGTTCCTCCAGTCGCATCTCCAGTTGTCCCCACGCCGAGAAGAACCAGACGAACAGGCTGTGGGCATCCCCAAACTGCATGCACAGCGCTCCAGAACAATACTTACCTACCTGTGTATCTTATTACTTGCTTAGGTACGTACGTAAGATAAACACAAAGTGAATCTGTCGCATGATGGTACGGTAGCATTGCAGAGCCGACCAGTTCTGGTTGCCTTGCTGAGTTGCCATGCAGAGTGCATTGCATCCGTATACTACACTAGAGATGGGAATCAGCCTTGGCGGGCATCGATCTCAGGTATGAATTGTCGATAGATGATGATGCTGTTGGAACGACGATCACAAGCCAAACGGCCTGAAAAGTCCGGGGCGCATTGCGGGGTCAGGGGCCGATTCCTACATGTACGTACGTAGAGGTACGAATTACAGCACCGTATTGCTCAGAAAGTAAAAATTGAAAATACGGGTTTGGATCTCTTCAAACACGGACGCATACGACCATCTAAAATCCGATTCCTGATTTTCCATCGCCAAGACAATCCTGGAATTAGAAGCGAAAAGACCCAGAACGGTCTATGCAATGTACTCCCCCGAGAGATACGCCGGCATGGTTATCGATAATGCTACATGTAATAGCATAGAAGAGAAAAAGAAAGCAACAAACTGTACCTAGCGGTAGTATACAATACCTACCTCCCTAGGTCCTTGCGGTTAGTTCATCTATCTCTCAATACTTGCTCAGCTTAGGAACAGTATTAATATAGATAGGAGAAGACGACCGTTTCCCCACAGCGATATCGTCTGCAATCCTTCCATCTCTTTACCCACGCTTATTGTTGTATATAAATATCAGATCTTCCGCCGCTAAATAGTTGATCTGATGTACGATGATGTAGTAAGAGGATGATGTCCTCTCTCGCGAACATGGGACCCTGGACTTCCGCCCATTGTCAAGGTTGCATTGGACCCCGGCGGTCCGGCCGGCTGCTCTGCTACATACAATCTAGATGAGTCCTATTCTCCCGTATCATTAAGGACTAACAAGTTCGTGAAATCCATTTGTTTCGCAAACCCCGTATTCCCTCCCCCGCGCGTGGGTGAGAGTTAGCAATCCTCCTTATTCTCGCCAAGCCGCCGACGGTGGGAGGGACTGGCAAGCAAGCCTCGAGAATCCCGACGGTTCTCCCGTCGGATTTCCTTGACCGCGCAAGGAGTATGTAGTGATAGTTGAGACCCCTCCGCTTGCCACCTTGTCTTTGTTTTCCAAAGCCCCGTCTTCGGCCATCCACGATAGGCAAGCGCCTTTTTTCCCACCTTTTGTCATCACCCTGCATTCAAACTGAATCTCAGGAATTACCTCAACTTGGATTAAGTCGAATTCCTAATTGCTTTCCACGAATTGGCTTTGTTACCGCCTCGGTCAACTATCGTCATAGATATAGTAGAATGCTATAGTGCCCGGATGCCACCTTCTTTCAAGCACATACCGACATGCCAATATACATATATGCCTAACCTTAGGTATTTACATGTTAATGTATCTCATCGTTCCTTTTGCCCAGCTCTACTAGCTTTGCTGATCACCACTCTCCCATCCGCTTGACCTCTGTAATCACCCAAGCAGGGTTGCCTATTTAGTGACCTGGCCACGGTAGACAATTTAAGAAGCGGATCGCCGCCTCAAATCTGTTGTTCTCGCTCTTTCAGCTTATCACCGCTAGTGACACCAAAGAACCACATACCATCTTCGGAATCCTCCTAGCTTCCTGCTCACGAATAATAGAAAGGAACAGCCACTCAGGAGCCGCCCCCCGCTACCCCATCCCACACCTCCTTTTGCCAAAATAGGAACTGGTGACTCTGAGACACACTTCATCATCAACCAACCATTACTCTCCGTGTTCATCCTCCCACCCTCCTCGCGTGGTTTTCGACGAGTTTTTATTATTATAAACCCTGGCGTTGTGACCCCAACCACGGCTAACACGTTTTTCTACCCCCTCTCTCCACATATACTATCACCCTAGCTCCACGAGGAACGGCGTCAGATAATATAAGTATATCCTATATATATACATACACATAACACCAACGAGAACTCTGTCGGCCCTTGCCACCTTCATCATCACAAACCGCGATATTACCTACCTACAGAACCCAAACCCCGAAACCTCGTACGAGATCGTACCATCGGCGTCCCTCTTCAATTTTCTTCTTCGCCTTCGATATATCGCCAAGAAGGAGGAAATTCTCAGATTGGGCCGCAGCAGGAAGAGGCTGCAACAAAAATCTGCAACGAGCCGAGGGCCGATACTACATAAGCACAAGCTACTTACACCTAACTACCTACCTACCTACATACCCCTCCCCCTCCATCTCGTGACGACAAGTTCCGTCACCCGGGGCAAAAACAAGGATAAGGACAAGGCGAATAAAGAAAAACGGAAAACAAAAAAGGTTAAAACTATTATTTACCTACCTACCTACCTACCTACCTACTTAGGTATCTTGCCGTCCCTCTCCCACCTACAATATACATATACCAATCAACCAACCAAAGAGCAAACCAAGAAAAAAATAATAAAATAAAACTATGAACGCACCCATCTCCTCGCCCACGACCACGACGACCATGAACCCCGCCGCCTTCACATCGACGACAACGAGCAGCAACAGCAGCAGCCACCAAGGCTCGCCGTCGTCGAGCAACATCAACACCTTCGCGCCGCCGCCGCCGCCGCCGGTCGTGCAGAAGACGCCGAGCACCGACGTCTTCATCCGGGACCTGAACCTGGTAGCGGAGGCGGCGAAGCGCGCGCAGATGGCGGTGCTGATGCGGGACATGGAGGGCATCGCGATTTCGTAATAAACAAAAAGAGCAAAAAGTTCATTCAGTCTTGCTTTTTTTTTTTTTTTTAATTCTTATTGCACACTTAACTTTTTTTTTTCGCCTGCCTTGTCGGCCTATTGTTATCTCTCACCTCAGATATGACGAAGATCCTATCAGCGTCGATACATTTTCTCACAACGTCCACTCGCTCGCTTCGTCCTCACATTACTACTTACCTACCTCTTCGTATGCGATAACTTATTACTTCCTCCTCCTCCTCCAGCAATCAGCCTCGCCCACCCGCCCCACACCTGTCGCCCTCTCTTGCATCTCTCGTTTGCTCGCCTACTTGCTTGCTTGATTGTTTGTTTTCGCCGACAGATGGACTCGACTTCCTCTGCCCCCCGTTGCGCCAACGGGGTTCCGGTTTTGTGTTACTGGGGATTCTGGTCATATCGAGGGCATCACTACCAACCTGCATACAATGAGGGACCCGGTTAACAAGAAAAGAAAAGAAAAGGAGGAGAAAAAGAAAAAGAAAAAGCGGGCACCGAACGGAACCGAACGGAACCGGACCCTGGATATTTTTCGGTGTTCCAACGCTCTTCGATCTGCACGAATAATTCTTTTTTTTTTTTTTTTTCCCTCTCTGCGCGCCGCGGACGGATGGAAAACGCTCGGTTGCCCTCCTCCCCGACCCGCTACCCCAGTCTGCGGGTCCTTGCCTATGTACCTACTTCCCTATTTCTACCTACCTTCCGTCTACCTACTGCTAGCTCCTTGCGCTACGCCACCTACCAGTAGTTAGGTAGTTCGGTGATGGGGTCGTTCTCACCCCTCCTCCCCCCACCTGCCATCCCAAAAAAAGGACGGCGATACGATATCATGCGATAAGATGCCGTACTTGCTGCGCATGCACGAACGCGTGGGAAAGGACAACGCTCCTGTTTAAATTTATGGAGGGGTTCTCTTTTCCCCAGGACCAAAACCAACTTACGTATGGCAGCGGAAGAAGGCGGTCCTGGGGTTTCATCTCGTTATCGGGGAGCGATGACGTCTGCTGCTGCTAGACCATCTAACGCCCCTCTATACCGCAACGCAGCAGGCACGATATATACACACACACACACACACCATCACTTCCATAGTTCCACTCGACCTCGATTTCGACCTCGATTTCCTTTTCTCCCCCACATTGCTCAACCTAGGCACAGGGCCTACCCCAGCCAGCCAACCAGCCAATCAATCATATGTGGGGAGGTGGTTGTGGGGGGGAGGCCGGGGAAAGGCAGGCAAACCGGAGTACCCTCGGGTATCAATCGCAATTCAGCAAACCGACTCCTATTTCCCATTACCAACTTGCATACGAAGTACGGATAACACGAAACTTCGCCGATCATCACGAGTCACTGACAAAACGCACACGCATAACAGGGATTTGGGAATATTGACCCGTCGTTAAGAATTAATTCATCAAACCTGGGTTTACTTGTTCTCTCTTATACTCCCACGATAAATAAGCTCGGGAAAAAGGGGGTGTCGGTACCGGGACCGGGCGAAAACTAAACCAAACCAAACCACGCCAAACCGATGTGGGTGGTTGTTATTTAGGTACAACCTAGGGATCATCCCGAGTCGGTGTCCGGCCAGCCTACCCAAGTCACCCACCTACCTACTCAGGAACCTGGAAGTTACCTACCTGATGAGAGGATATTATTTACTTACGGAGTCTATTCTTTTCTTCTCCCAAGGAACACGAGAAGACGAGCATCTATCTGATCAAATCTATCGGGGGCATAGAATATAACATGGTGGATAGAAAGAAAAGACAAAAAACACAAAAAACACACCCCTTCCCTCCATAAACTCTACTCCTTTTCTTCAGCGGACGCGGGATATTGTTAGTCGTGATACTGCGGCAGGACAGACAGGCTTACTGACTTTTATATGTTTTCTTCTCTCTCTCTCTCTTTCTTTCCGTTGAAATGATATCCTTGGGTGGCATATTTATATAACTCTTATTTTCACTGTTTTATTGTGCTGCAAATTTCTTTTTGGAAAACAACCATGTGTGAGGGCGGGGAACGCTGACCTGGACTGGGTTTGGATGGGATGGGGATACAGGGAAAGGGGGGCAAGGCGGTTTTCTGGTTCAACTGTTTTATTTTTGCGCGCCGGAAGGGGGTGGGAAGGGGAATTAATTTCTATAGCTATTTAGCTATTTCAATGGCGCATTTATTAAAGTTTTATCTTGGTGTTTGTTCTTCTTTTTGATGAGAAGGGTCTCGTGCGTTTATTGCAAGAAGGAGAAAAAAGTAAGAACGGGATCGAGGTACAATCGAGGAAGGGCGGAGCAGAGGAGAAATGAAATGAAAGAGATAAGTTCCACACAAGTTGGAAGACTTACTCGCTCTTGAGGTTTTTGGTTCTTGTGATAACTGAATAGCGTCGATGGCCCCTACCTCCCTCTAGCTAAGTTTCTCTTCGGTACATTTTTTTTCTCTCGAGTAAACAAAAAACTTACGTTTCAAGGAGATAATATGACCTGATGGGGTCTACACATATCCGCTGCTGGGCAGGCCAAGACGTGT
This sequence comes from Biscogniauxia marginata, assembly GCA_022695795.1. Taxonomy (NCBI): domain Eukaryota; kingdom Fungi; phylum Ascomycota; class Sordariomycetes; order Xylariales; family Xylariaceae; genus Biscogniauxia; species Biscogniauxia marginata. Next base: position 147,666 of record MU404097.1, on the reverse strand, counting down.
ATGTCGTATAAGCCCTAGGGGTATTGCAAGTTGGCCATTAGAATGATACCATCTCTTTCGGCAGGAGCTTCCTGTGCACGTATGCATGTCTGTATATGCGCGCAAGGTCATATGTATAAGTGAAGTCTATTCAGCTACTGTAACAACCTCTGGTCCATCCAGCATGCATCATCGTCATCCTCCCATGTACCTATAATACCCATGGGAGGGACAACACAAACCTCCGGCGGATTCCTAGTCAGCTAGTGGATATCCGATTAGACTAACTCATTAGTTGTCCTTTATACCCATGAGGCGAGATCCAAATCTCAAAGAATCCACCTTGTTCATATTCAGAGTGGTGAGAGGAAAGGAGGAGGAAGTGGTGAGATTATTGTGTTCTGCCGCTTCCACGTCATACTTATAGCGTGTCTTCTATTCTCGAATTGCTTTGCGCGTTACGCTGATGCTCTCTTCCTACTAACGTAGATTACCGTCCATGATGTCCGTACTCGTCCTTCTCTGAGGTGGTGAGAGTGCTGCGGATGTAGTGTGACTAGTCGTATAGAGCAGTGTTGATGCTGGAAGGGAAGGGGAGTGGAGAGGAAAGACGAGTTTGATAAGAAAAGACGAAGCGAAAAAGACAAGACGACAAGAAACTGCAGGCAGATGGACCGGTTGCTTATGCGAATCCAAATCTCACCAAGTAGGTACCCACCATCAACCACCCACTGTTCTGTATCGCTTACTGAAACATGTAGTCCAGTCTATGGGAAGAATGATGACCCCCCTCTCCCCTCGCTTCCAATCATGTATAAACGTCGCATAGCGCAGATATAAGGTCGAGGCTGTGTAGACAAATCGGTTACGGGGAAATGCAAGAATACGACCGAGAGTCTCCCTGGTTCTTTTGACGCACGCCACGTTAGAAGGCCTAACACCTTGGAAGAAGGTTAACGAGGAAAAGTTGCGATCAGCCGGATTATCCATCTAGCCTGCTGCCGCCGTAAATCATGACTTATTACCACCGAGAGACCATGGAGAATAAAGTATGGGAAATAAGAGCCACGCTCGTCCCAGCCAGACGGGAATCAACGACCCGAACTCCGATCCCAATGCCGTCAAACTAAATCTGGGTGTAAACTGGGGAGACGAGACAAGGATAAGGTAATCCCGCGGCGAGTAATTTCGAATTATGAATATGTACTGCCAGGAAAATCGTCCAACAGCCTGCAGAATGAGTCGAAACTGATAGCAGGAATACTGCCGTCCAGACCAGTAGGGGAGGCTTGTCCCTTGCCATCCTATTCTAGAATGGCTGGGATTTAGGTATCTTGTCGATGACAGACTGAATAGTAACAAACGCCCCAGGTCCGCCATCCTCACGAAGATAATCGAGCAAGACACTTGTTTGACCATAGAGATTCTCTAATGCCGAGCGCGACGATTTCCCTAGGGAGGCTAAAAAGGGTCAGTGACGCAACAAGAATGGTGTTAAGCAGTCTGGCCTTACAGAGAATTGCTGAGTTCAACTCCTCAGCAACCGCTACTCTACCCTTACGGTCTAGCAGAGGCGCAATCTCCTTGACCTGGAGAGGGTTGGGGTATGCTAGGAGGGCAAAAACATCGCTCAGTGCTTTCCCAATCTCTCGTCTCGGGTCGTCTTTGAATTCAGCTTGTAAAGCCTGTCCGTACTGGATTGTTTCTGCAAGTAAGCTCCCGCCGTCCGTTTGTGAGTCTATTCCGTCTTCTTCCATCTTGTCTGAGAAGCCATTCTCATCAACGTCCATCTCATTAGGAATGTCGTCAAAGGAATGGCCATTGCTCTTCTTGCTAGCACCGGTGCTTTGTTCGGCGGATTTTCGCACCATCTCGATAAACTTCCGGCATTTTAACTTGAAGTAGACGTGGCTGTTGTCTTCTAATACGTGCGGATAATATGCGTTGGTGTATTTTAAGGCCTTGTCAATATCCCCTTCTAGGATAGCTCTCCTGATGCCTACTCGGGTTAGCAGTTGAAAGACGAGACGGAGGTAATAACGTACGTTGCCTACGATGGGCATCCTCATCATCCTTAATGTTGATTCCCGTTACGGGAACACCGGAGTCAATTCTTAGAGATTGTTTCTCGGCCTGAATTTCCTCGGCAAATGCCCGTGCAGTCTCGACGTAGCCGTCGTGTTGTAAGAATTGTAAGACCTGACATTTAAAGGTTAGTAAAGAAGTGCTATAATAATTGCGTTGTTTTTTGCATACGAGTTGTTGGATAAGCTCCGTCTCATCCATAGGTGGTGATACCAGTCTCTCAATACTGTGGTTATTAGTTTCAAGTCTAGTAAGGGCTCATGCGAACCTCACCTTGTCTTAGCGATGGCGTTCCTGATGATTTCTTGCTCATTCTGTTGATATGTTAGTTTGTTATGATCTTATTTTGCATAATTGCTACTTGCAATGGGTATAGTAAATTTCTTTAATAAGCGTTGCTTAGAAACACATACGTTCATATAGTTCTCAATGTTGAAAATGAATGGTGTCTGGCCAAAGTTCACACGAACATGCTCGCCCGGTTTCTTCACACCGACAGCCGGGTAGAGCTTTCCCTTGACGTCTCGAAATGCAATCCCTACCACAGTGATTAGCGCACGGTTGATGTGGTTAACGGCCTATAAGAAAAGAGGCTATGGCTAGATTTGGGGATACACACCTAAACCGTTCGCGTTCTTAGTGAAGAATACGGAGCCGGTTCGAAAGTTGATGCCACATCCAATGGTATCTCCAGGGCCAAAAGTGTCCTTGTATCTCTTGCCAACGTTCCCCCCAGAGTACACGTCACCATCATCACCATGGTAGCCGTATGAATCAGGCTCCCAGCCTGGTGGTCTGGACAGGGATACGCCCTTCGTTAGGAAGCCGATACACACGGTAGTCCTGTACTCGCAGGTTAGATATTGGCTTTGGATCTCGCAAACTAGCCGGCCCTAACGTACTCGTCTCGTCTTCTAGACATGAGGGTTACCTCAAAATAGTAGACACCAGCTTGCGAGGGCATCGGGTGGTCCGCGCGGATCCCGCAAACCTCATGTTCCTGTTCCCTCGAATTCCGAACGGTTGGCTGATACTTGACTTCTAGCCCATCAGCAGAGACTTCTAACGCGCCGTATTTGTCATCACTGTTCCATCTTGTCGGTAGAGGAGGTACGGTGTCGTTATCCTCGAAAGTCGGGGCCCGCTCGATCAAATCGTACGTCATTCCTAGATGTGACGTCGGCGTCTTGCTGGCTAGCGAGGCGGTGGATCCCATACTCTGCAGCCCAACGCCTGGCGGTTGTTGGCCCTCTTTCAGCGACTCTTTTACCCGATATGCCTCTTCCAGCTTTTGTATGTAGGTAGACCCTCGAAGGTATGATGGCGTAAAGAAGCCGTTGTTCGCACGCATATTCGGCCAGCCGCCGTCGGAAGGCCCATGCTTCATGAACATCTCGAAAGCCCTCGAAAACGGTGGCAGCTGCGGGGCCCGTGTTCCTAGGTAGGCGGCACCTACGTCTAACGAGTTTTCGGTGTTGTTGTTGTCCGCGTCCATGCTGTGGGTGCGCGAAGAAGGGTGGGTTGAGTAGAGGTCGGAGGCGGGATCGTTGGTGGGGTTGAGGAGGTAAGAAAGGCGGTTGAGTGGCGATTGGGTCGAAGATGCGAGATTGGGGTTAGACCCGGATACAACGGAGGCGTACGACGACCGGATGCGAGGCAGGAAGGAAGTAAATGTTACATCTGGGTTGTAGCCAGACGGGCCATAGTGGAAAGGATTCGTCATATCTAATTCAGTTCACGTTGACCCGTGACCGGGCATGAAGCGTTGGGGGGGGACCCGCCAGATGTGCTCGGGAGCGGGTTTGTTCGAGGGAATGCGGCGTGTCCGGTTCTGAGGCCACTATTTGCCGGCGAGCTTGACGCCCGAACGCGAGGGAAATTCTCGAGGATGCCGGCTGTAAAGATGGTAATTGGTCGTGGATAGAGATGTTCTTGGTGGTGGAAACCAGCTTGGGCCAGGGAGATGCTCAAGACCGGCTTAACGTGGCCTAGCAAGGTATCATGACCAAGTAACTACGATTATGGTCAGGGGTACAATAGAAGAAGCTCGTCCGCCCAAGATGTCAACGGCGGGATGGGCATCAATCAACCAGGGCGTCAGTGTGGGATGTGGTAATGTGTTGGAGGCGGTAGTAAAACCAACAAGTAAGTATGTGGTGAGATACGTGATGTCGAGTGATAGGGCGGTTGCGGAGAATGTAGCAGCTACGATGCTAAAAGTCAAAAGGATGTCCTGTTAGCAGGGGTGAATCACGAGGGCCGACTTTAGTTATCGCTGATATTAACCCGCCAATTAATCAATCTGGGAGGTACCTGAGACACGTACCATATCTACTTTAGGTACCTACCTACCTACATACCGGTTACGTATGTACATGCTATACGTATGGGTCCCGTAATCAAGACCTCTGTGGCTCCTCGATTTGGGTTCAACTACGCCATCCATTAGGTACTTTCCATTTACTACCTCTTTTCCATACCTCATGTATCTACCTCATCTAAGAAATTGAATGTAAACGCAGAGATATTACATTGAAATAGGTACTGCAAACTCGTTAGATGTAAGTAATTTACTTACTTAGTTTTCATTCACTGAGCTTACCTAGACACCCGTTTCAACCACGTATTCCTGAAAGATACCTATATAAAAGTATAGCAAGCAATGAGTTCCTACAACCCCTTTACGACAATCAGTCATAAGAAGGTAGGTACAGAAACCGTGAGATGTGGCGTGCATTGCCTATACGCATGCATACAAGGTACCTGCTACTGCCTTAAGTACCTAGTCCGACGCTAGGTCGGTAGGTAGGTACATCTTAAATATAACCTAATGGTCTTCTCGCGCCTCACGCCTGACACTGAGGTATGAGGTAATCGAGAACGTTAGGAGGTAGGTACCTTCAAAGTAGTAAGAGCATAAATCTGCTTTACCGATAGATGAAGTAATAATGGAAGCACCTAAGTGCGCATATTCTCTCCCTCGTATTCTTATTTCAATACATGACTTACCACATAAACCAACTACTATGTACGTATGTAGTAAGTATTATAAGTGGTGACATGCGTAACACCTTGACTGGCTTGCGCGTGTATTCTATGATGGAACTTTACCTACCAGCCACTCAATTGTACGTATGCGGAGGGGTTAGACTGGAGACGGAGGGGGTGGGTTTAATGCGTGCCAATTTGACCGCTTCCGGCTTAGTCTTCATATGCCAAACACTGCATCTCGAGAACCTTTGAACAACAAGTGACGAGTCCTCCTTGTCTGCTGAAAAAGAACCATACCACCACCCGACCGACGCTTGCTACGATGTTTCAGAACCATACCTAAGTGATGAATTATGCTCATGCAAAACCTGTTCTCTTAGCTCATTTTATTATACCACGCCTAGTAAAACAGCTATTGCGACGATTACACGGTCTTTGTATGATCTGGCATTGCTGCATCTGGCTCTGTTCATTGAAACTGCGCATAGCCTCAATCCGCATCTGACAAATTCCATCAGTGACTAGAAGTGCCTAGTATGTTAGACATCAGCCACTGTAAGCTAGAAAAACCTGATAGAGCGAGAGGGCTAGCTAGGGAGGCATCCTTGGAGCGGGAAAGGCCAAGGATGCAACAGTCAGATACGCAGTAGATATTATGCTCAACTTACCTTGACATTGTGATCAGCCTACTGCGAAGTCAAAGAATGTAGCATATGTTGAGACAATAGACGAGTAAGCCAACATGATAACCTAGGAAGAGCAATGCGCTTGTCAAATCAACCATCTATATTCCGGGTCAAGTGTCACGACGCAAATAACCTGTATTGTACAATCCTGTCCCGTCATGTATCCCTTGACTCATGCTAATGCAGCTGCGAACCCGCCACCTCGACTTGATCAAAGACGCCCTCCGAACCTAATGCTCCGCGCACCAACAGTGAAACCCAACAGTAGTTATACTCGACTTCTGATCGTATTGTGGACAGGGACCCGAACGCCATGCTTTTTTTCGTCCACCATTTAACTCCTCATAACCTCCCATAGAACAAAGGAACGCGAACAGGCCTATCGCGATGAGAACCATTGGTGCAATGTAGTTTTGTGACATGAAATGTAGTAGTTTACGAGGTAGCAGCAATCGCCATAGGAGCCGGTGAGCTGGCGTGGACGCTCGGTGGCACGCTGCGTTGCTCACCCTCAATGTTGCTATTGCTGTTCTCGCTCTTCATCTGACTTCCTTCCTTGTTTTCCTTGTTGCTGCCCTCGGCAGACACGGCCGACTCTTCTGTCGAGGCGGCTTCGGGCTTCGGCTTGGGGGGTGCGGTCCAGCGGGACACCTCCCAGACCACGCCCGTGAAACTCTTGACCCTAAAGCCACCTCTGGACCACTTGCGGCAAGGTGCACCTGATCGATCGAGCGCCCGGAGCCCGGCATTGATAGCGCCTTGGTTCGCTTTCGGCCCGAGCTTGTGGTATGACCCTCCGTTGGGTCGTCCATTGGGGTCAATTGTGCCGTCGTCCCTAGATATCGTTAGCATAATGTTACGAAAAACCTCGATCGCATAGAAGGGTGTGGGAAGAAGTGGCAGGGAGGGTCCGAAAGACGGGGGCCCCGAGTCCCCATACAACATGACACCCTCGAATATACAGAGGAGAGCGACGACGACAGTAAAGAATACTTACAGTCTGGGCTTTTTCTTCGGCCCTGGCTTGCCTCTGACCTTGGCCGATGGATCGTTGCCATTTGCAGCAGCGGCGCTTCGCTTTACGCCTTTCTTCTTGGGAGCCTCGGACGGAGGGCCCATCGGCACTTGTGAGGGCGTGCCGCTGGGAGCAGGCGTGCCCGGTGTCGACGGGGAAGCATTGTCACCATTCGATGCGACTGCAGCAGCCTCGTTCGGGAGGGTTGTCGACGTGGCAGGAGACTCCTTCACGGGCGACTCTTCCTTGATAGATGACGGGTCGATGAGCCCGCGTAATCTATCGGGCGACAATCGCAGCGTAACAACGACCGAGTTCTTCGCCGCTGCCGTCGCCGCGGTCGTCGACTTTCGGCGGTCCTTCTCCTTCGTGGAAGCAGAAGCCTTGCTGGGGGCGGGCATGATGCGATGCGTGGTGCTGCTTCTGTCAAATGTGACGATGATGGGGATGGCGTTGTGGGTGGAAGGGGGTGGGAAGGTCGGGAAGTGAGATTTTTTTTGATTGCAAAGTCGGATCGGTTGGTGGGATGCTAGACTTTATATGTAGCGTACTTAGTCAAGGTGACAGAGTGTGAGGACGATCCACCAGATCCGAAATCTAATCAAGCGTAAGGGGGTTGCGCTGCTGCGTCGGCGATAGGCAGCTGGGCGGTGCGGCGCTGGTGTGCGGCGGTTGATGCTGGATCCGGCAGCGCACCGACGAGGGAGGCGACGGATGGGGGACTTGATGATGCTGGAATTGAAACTAGCAGGAGATGAGGATAGATGGTGATGGTGGTGATGATGGACTGGGATGGAGGGAGGAATGATTTATTATGGGGGGAGCCATTGTTGCCCTTTGGTTAAAAGTTTGGGGCTTTGGTCTCATTTTCACTCGTTTTGGCCGCAGCGCACAATAAACGGGATGCTCGCTCATGCTTTTTGGGCTGCTGAAGGAAAATTGTGAGGAGCCAGAGCCAGCCAGGCTGTCTCCGTCGCCTTCGCGAAAAAAGAGTGGTGCGTGTGTTGAATGTGTGACTATGACCGTCCTCCCCTGCATTTTACTGCCAGGTCTGGGCGGCCGCCCGAAGAGGCTTAGCCTGCCAGCCCGACCAGCCTGCGTGGCTGCTCTGTTTGGTCAGAATGCCACGCAGCGCACGTGACCAGGTACGTACCGCCTGTCTTGGGCCTCAGATCCCTGCCGGACTTCCCTGACGCGGTTACTGCCACCATCGACACTTTACCGTTTGCGGACTTCCCCCAAGCGCGCGAGGAACATTCTACACTATGTCGCCGACATCCTCCCCCTCTCCACCCAATATCTATTCCCCCCGGCTTTGTCTTGTCTCGCAACGCAAGAGGAAAAAAAACCCCGATTCATCCCATCCGTCTTCTCTGCTTACCGAGCAGCTATAACCGGTGACAATCCCACTGCATCTTTTCTTTTTTTCAACACTGTCACTGTTCCACCACTTGTAGCAGACCGAAGGCGAAGGAATGCGAATATGCGCCCGTCATTTACGTGAGCGCCATCGTCTTGGTCGACCTCCCTTCCTCAGTCACGCGTAAATGAGATTGGACGGAACACAACCAACAGGTATCATGAGCCAAAGCTAGTAATGTAGCTGATGATCATAAGCCCGGGTCCATATCTCAAATTCTCACACCCCTAGCCGATGCATCACATCATGCCCTGCTAGAGGATCCATTACTAAATACAAGGTTAGCAGCGCTCACGAATAGTTACAGTTGCCCATGTCATCACTATCTGCCAATATCGGGGCGATGCATTGTCGCCGCCCATCTTCCGGCAATGCATTTTTTTATTCTACATTTTTTTTGCAGTAAAATGGAGACAGGCTTTCAATCATCTCGGGGGACAACACGCCCCCCAAACCTCTCTAGCTCGATTTTCTTGATGGGGTGTCCGGAATTGAGGGAAGACGAGACCAGCCAAGATTGAGGACAGAGCAATTAAATTAGGCTTGCGCAAGTCCACACGATCAGCCAACAAACCCAAATAATCATCTGTCTGTCAGCTAGCTGCATGCCTACAGTACCTACCGTGACATTTTCGCACACCGGCAAACCATTCTACCTCGTGCTTCTCACTTCTGGACGGTCAGAAAGGTTAAAGGATCAAATGTCTGGAACCCTCGTCGGAGAGATCCAAAAAGATTGATCGACCTTCCCGCCTATCCACCTAATCTATCCATCTACCTACGTACCTACATATACCTAGCACCGTACATAGTCGTTTCGTTCCTTAACACCTTTGCCAGGGTAAAACAACCTTCGAGTTGCTGGTCTACGCAATTCATGTCGAGTATCAGATGCTGTCTATGCCAGGCCTGGGTTATCGCAGCATTTTGCCGATTTTACCGGGATGGAGACTGCAGTTGTATCTTTCTATCGATCCCGCAACCACAGTCCTAGCACTACGCAGATTCGAACACCAAAGCCGGTGTGGTCGGTCGGGGTTTTAGAGATGCTAGTAGTACAGTACCATCTGCGCTGAGGCCGCTAAACATCCCCCAACAATGAAAGCAACCTGATACTTTGAAGGAACACATAACCGATTGTGTTGGTCAGGAATACTCGTGTTGGTAGTCCGAGAACGACCGGTTTCTTTCAGATCTCATTTCGAACCAACTGTTCTCTACGAGTAAAGCATGACCCTGGACAAAGATGCCACAGGCTATCATGATCTCGTGAGCTTGCCATCTGAGTAGGTATTACGGGTATTGATGTCTTCAGTGATAGTACTTCTTTTCCTAGAACTTCGTTGATATTTGATCTTTTCATATTTTGGCTTGTACCATTCAAAACGTCAAAGCAGTTTTCATTTAAATCGTATGCTTTTAATTACCATGAAGGTCCTTTCGAACTTCATTCATTTCTATCTCATCCTTTCGTACTCTTCTCCTAGTTTAGGTCATGGGTGCCATCAGTTCCGCGGTGAATGCTCCCTGGTAGACTCGGAATCAGCAAGTACGACCGCTACGTCGACTTATATAGGTCCGCGAGCGCAGCCAATATGAGCGGTAGATATGCCACAACCGCAATGGTTTCACCACGGTCCTCCTTGGTTAGGGAACGGGGTGACGGATACCAACGACGAAGAGACCGAAGATGCGAGTGATGAGTTCTCGCGGGTTAGGGACAACTTAAATAATGCGACATACCAAGCTGTTGAATACATGATGGATCTTCTACAATCCATAAATAGTATGGAAATGAGACTATCGGTGCTAGAAACCGGAATCGGCACATCTACAGCTACAGCAAACGGTGACAGTATAACTACAGGATGGGTCTTTTTCGACACTACTACCAAGCCTGACGCTCAGGACACATCCTCTTCTGCGTGGTTGCCGAGCCCAACTACTACTCTGACGGTCAAACCTATCACAGTTAACGGGTCGATATCGATGAGCTCTTATACCACTGTGTTCTCCTTCTTCCCGCCAACCCCAGTCACAGATGGGGCAGAGATTACCTCTACCACGACCGTGACGAGTAGGAGCATTATCAGGGTGACTGCGCCCACGGTGAACACGATATCTACGATATACAAGTCTACCAGTCCGTCAAGACCAATTTTTACTTCGTCGCAAGCCACATCTGCGATGATACACTCGAGATCAACGGCCTCGGAATCTACTACGCGTACCCGGCCCATGACTAGGTCTTGGAGTACCACCCTTACGCCGCCTAAGAATACATATACAATCACGCAATGGGTCACAACTCTGGCAACTTCCGTGATGGCGACCCGGTCCTTTACACCAGAGAGCGAACCCGAGACAAGGACCGGCACGTTTCCAACCTCATCGAGGTCGACGGCTGCTGTTCATGTAACTACCACTGTCTCGGGATGTCTTGACGAGACCAGTTCTTCGGCAGTGGGATCAATGACGACAGTAGATAATCTGAACAACCCAAACACAATGCCTCGGTTTACGCATACAAGAGTTGGAATACCCGTTACGAGAAGCGTCCGCGTGAATTCTACCAACGCCAACTCGTTTCGTCCGACGACTTTGCCATCAAGGTACTCAGTGCCTAGTGCAGCCACGACTACTTTCAGAAGCAACAGCACGAGAAGAGGGCTCCTCAAGCTTCGGAACTCGTTGACGTATATCACCACCGTTCCTAGTTCGGTGGCTTACAGCGCTTCGTCTGCGGGCGTGCTCAGCGACACGGGATCAACAACGACTTCAGACATTTAGGGTTGGCACGAGCAACGAGGCTGAGTTGAGCATTTTCGAGCATATACGAGAAAATGAAGGGAAATGAGTGATGATAGGCTTGGGATTATGGGGTTTTCATTCTTGTTTTGTTCAGGGGGATCAGCGCGGGGTTCGCTGTGACAGATATCTTTCATATGCATGGAGAAGGCGTTAGTGAACTAGAGGGGCGACAGAGAAATATTTATTTCAATTATTTTTCTAAAAGTCCTAATATATCAGTTTCGCCCCTTTATCTCTGTCTTACCTCGGATCGTGACATTGAACCGATGTTGTGAAACTTAAAGCGGACCTTGTAATATAGGTAGAAATAAGTCAATACCATTATATAAGCACCTGGTTTTATCTCCCTCATGATTCTACATTGCTCCCACGTGATGGTTGCTCACGTGCAGTGGCCGGAATCTATTCCGGCCAACACCGGCCCGCCTCGGGTTGGGGGTGGGGCCCCATCAAAAGGGACGATTCCATTACGGAATGCTTAACCAACCCTCCTCACCTCCTCGGAATAACATATAGGATGTGTCGTCAGCTGGAAACCAAGCACCAAAGCTCTGTGCAGTATTTCGATACGCCTCTATACAATTCACACCAGAAGGCGCCAGCCGATACTGAGATCAGCGCTGAAAAGCCCCTTTTCGCAGGTAGCGAGATATCGCGACTAACGACTGTTGAGCGATGAGTCGCCGACGAGTATGAGAATGGTCTAGCCAGATGGTCCTCGCGGCCTGAGAGTTGGAGTCGATCCTTGGCACAATATCACGGTTCAACAGAATTATCCACCCTTATCATGGCCAACACGTCACCTTCTCCGACTCCGCTCATGGTGTTGAGGCCGGAATCGTTCCGGCCACGAAGTATATTAGCAGAAACTCGGCGGGCTTGGTCACCGATTCTTTCTTGACCTTTAAAACTTCAAAATCGTTTAGAAGTCACGTGCACGATTTTGACACGAAATAGCAACAAACCCCCTTTTCAGATATCCCAAGTCACCTGATACCCTTTCGCTTGACAATATGCTTATCCCTAAGTCGTCCTTCGAAGTTCTTGAGAACACTAAGCCGGAAGATGTCTCCCTTCCGGCATTCATGGTATCGACAACTCGCGGCTTCTTGCCTCGTGCCGAGCCCGTCGTCACTCTCCCGCCGGAGTTCGATGCCATTGAGAACCTGCTTTGGGAAATGCCTGTCAAGACTCTATCGGGCAAGCCTGGACTACTTGCCACGGGTCAGCTAGGTGATGCTGTCGAGAAGCAGCTCCCCGACCTGTCTGACCAAGTCGAAAAGTATAAGGATAACCTTCCCCTGATGAACGCTCTCTATCGCGACTACTCGTTCCTAGCTTCCGCATACCTCTTGGAGCCATGCCACCTGAGGTTCATGAAGGGCGAGTCGTATGGGCTAGGAAGATCGTTCCTTCCAGCACAGTTATCCCTTCCCATCGCTCGGTGTGCTGGAATGTAAGTCACACTTTAAATATCCAAGCTCGTCTAGACGCCCTATCGTCACTAACACATATCAGCTGCGGATTCAAACCCTTCATGGAGTATGCAGGTTCATATGCTCTCTTCAACTACCGTCTTCATGATTCAAGCAGAGGCCTTGAGTATTCCAACTTGCGCCTCATCCGCGCTTTTGAGCATGGCTTGGACCCCACCTCTTCAGAGGCTGGCTTCGTATTGGTGCACGTCGAGATGGTCAAGAACTCCGGACCCTTAGTAGACGGTACGATGTCGTGCCTAACAGCGCTGGCAAACTCTGATGCTTCCACACCTGGAGCCCAGCGCAAGGACTTCAACGACGGCTTGCGCACTATTCTCGGCGCTATGAAAACAGTCAACCGCGTCATGGAGACCATGTGGATGAAGTCTAAGCCACAGTCGTACACATCTTTCCGCACTTTCATCTTCGGTATCACGTCGCAATCTATGTTCCCAGATGGTGTCGTATATGAAGGTATCAACGACGGCAAGCCGTTGAGCTTCCGTGGCGAGAGCGGAGCCAATGACTCTATGATCCCGCTCATGGACAATCTCCTGCAGGTTCAGATGCCCGATACGCCACTGACAGAGATCCTGAGCGACTTTAGGCAATACCGCCCGAGCAACCATCGACAATTCCTTGTCGAGGTCAAACAGTGCTCCGAAGGGCTAGGCCTGAAGGGCTATGCCCTCGCGGTAGACGAAGAGCGTGGCCCCCTGACAGAGGAGGAGAAAGAATCAGTGAAGGAAACCCGCCGCCTCTGGCTGGGTATCTTGGACCAAGTCCGCGATTTCCGATGGCGACACTGGTGCTTTGCTCGCGAATATAGTAAGTTTCTTCATGAGACTCTTTGCCCCTTTTCAGTTTATTCGCGGAACTACCCCCCACTCTCCAATTCTCTAGAAATTGATTATTTTCTGCTCGACGAGATTAATTTAATGCTCACACGCGCTGTCGCAGTTCTGAAGCAAACATCACATCCAACCGCCACCGGCGGCAGCCCCATTGTTACCTGGCTCCCGAACCAGCTGCAAGCTGTCATGGAAGAAATGACGGAAATCTACGGTAGCGTCGGCGGACGTGCGGGTCCGATGGCACTCGGCAGCGAATGCGAGGACATCATGGATCTGGTCGGCCGACAGAGACAAACCCTACGCAAGGAGGTGGATAAATACTGCCAGGAGCGTGGTGTGAGCGCCAATTAAACGCTTGATAAAATATAGCTTGTTTCCATATGTAGTATATCGGCTCTGAACATCGTCTGCATTGCTCCGTAACACGACATCTATCCAGTGGTTCCCCAACCGAGCCCCTAACATACCTATATACATGGTCTTGTTTTCTAGTCAAGTGTGACCTCTCCTCATAGTAGAAGATTTCAAGCATAAGTGGAGATCTCTATTTGTAGGTTTTACTCGACTTGGTAGTGTCTCCTGGAGAGTTCCCCTCAACTTGTTCCCCCACATCTCCACGTCAGTGTCCTTCATACATAATTTGGGTTTTATAGAACGCCGTCAAACGACTTCTGTTTCCCGATGCCGGCACTTCAGGTATGCCACTCAGGGATCCTTATCTTTGCCGGATCCTCCTATTAGCCGGACACAATGCGACAGCGTCCTCAAGCTCTGGTAGTCAGAGTAACAGCGGGTTTAGGTTCGATTCCTATTAGCGCTATTGGTATCTCGCTGGTGCTCTTTCTCTGGTTCCCTCTGCACCGGGATGCATCCGCGTGGGGCGACTAGCTGACCCCCACGTTGGTGATAGCGCCTTGTTTGGGCCTCTAGGACATGTGTGAGTGGAGCGACCATACGTCAAAATGCTGGGAAGCGAACATCAACGGGAAATCCTACGAGATGCCGGCTTCGCAGTGAGGGGACACCTGTGCCCTTCGTACCACTCGTAGGTACTCACTTAGCTCGACCGGCAACTAATCGAACCGGCCGGTGCTGTTCTAGTATTTAAGTCTCAAACTAGACCACACGAAGTGAAAGCATGCGTGTACTATGTGGTCTCCGATGTGAATCAGGACGCCAAACCTTGCGGTGGAACTATATAAGAGCTAGGTAGAACTTTGACTTCATCAAAACCCCTCAAAATAAAGGGGTCATCGAACTTCTAAAACGCTCCGTACACGCAACTATGGGTTCCTACGATACCCCGGATCTCATCAACCCGCTTCACCCGTCGGTGGTGGACAAGGTGGACCCGATTTATGCGGATATCTACACTCGGTACCAGGGTAAGTTCCCGGGCCCTGGTATATGTAATATATATGTACCGAAACCGTCCAGTCGCTGACCAGAGGCCATCATCGTCCACCATTAAGCTCCCCGAGTCCGGGCCGACCAGGTGCCGTACGAGGTCTACAACAAGGACCGGAAGAAGTACTCCTTCCCGACCTACCTGGTCACGGGGTCCGCCCCGGAAGTAGCCAGCAGCACCATCTACCAGGTGCCCGTGTCCTCGCCGCCCGGTGAGATCGACGTGCAGGTGTACATGCCGACGGCGGACGCGGTCGCCGAAGGAGGGCTCGCCACCACCCCCGCGGGCCTGCTCCCCGTGCTCGTCGACTTCCACGGCGGCGGCTTCGTCATCGGCGGCCTGCAGGACGACGATGTCCTGTGCCGGAACCTGTGCCAGCGCGCCGGCTGCGCCATCGTCAACGTCGCGTACCGGACCGCGCCCGAGCACCCGCACCCGACCCCCGTCCTCGACAGCTGGGAGGCGCTGAATTGGGTGTTCGCGAGCGCGGAGCGGCTCGGCCTCGACGCCTCCCGCGTCGCCGTGAGCGGGCTCTCGGCGGGCGGGTGCATCGCGGCGGTGCTCGCGGTGCTGGCGCGCGACGCGCGGCCGGCGCTGCCGCCGCTCGCGCTGCAGCTGCTGATCGTGCCCGTGATCGACGCGCGGCACGTGCCGCGTGAGGGGCCCGCGGCGCCCGACTGCCCCTACGGGAGCTACCGCGCGCTCGAGTTCGCGCCCTCGCTGCCGCTCGCGCGGCTCAGCTGGTTCTACAACTACTGGCTCGGCACGGGCACGGACGAGGCCGGCCGCGAGGCCCGCGCGCGCGACTTCCGCGCCTCGCCCATCCTGGCCGAGTCGCACGCCGGCCTGGCGCCGGCGTCGATCCGCTGCGCCGGGGTGGATCCGCTCGTCGACGAGGGGGCCGCGTACCACGCGAAGCTGAGCGAGGCCGGCACGCCGAGCAAGATCAAGATATATAAGGGGCAGGGGCACCCGTTCGGGCAGTGGGGCGGGGCGAACCCGGCCGCGAGGGAGTTCACCGAGGATTGTGTAAATGACCTGAAGGAGGCCTTTGCGAAGAAAAGTTAGAGGGAAGCGGGGAGGGGGGAGGAAGAAGTAAGGGTAGAGTGCCTGTTTAGAAGCTAGATACTAGATACTAGATATTGATCGCAAGTTGTGTTGTTTATGGTGGTAGTTGAAGGGGTAATAATAGTACTATGTCATATATTGAAAGACGGGGTAATGAACTCACCTGTAGGGTTGGCTTAGTTATCTAGAGGCAGTAAGGGAGGGCCGGCTTATATGCATGATGGCGGCTGTATGCTTGTACCATACCTAGCTAGTAGCCCCCCATATTACCCCATTTCAGCACTACAGATGAGCTGATGGGCTTTATCTACCTATTTATTGATGATCTATAGCTGAAAATACTCTTAAATCGAGGTCACGAAGTATCACCCGTGAAATCAGGGCTAGTCTACCTGATGTTCACGGTGTGCGAAGAATGCTCCCAGGCAAACAATGGTCTCTCAATGCTTATGTGGCATTATATTATGGATGCCATCTCTGGCTGTATCCCAATTCGCATCATTGTAAATGCCTCATTAAGCCACTTACAAATCGAACCAATCAGCCCTGACTTGTAAGTGAACCTATAATAACAATGGCCTCTTAGAGATCTGTTATTCTATCGATATGTACGTACTTAAGTGAAAGTCAGCAATCAAAAAATAGTAGACACTATGAACACATAATAATTGGTTGATCATCACTGTGTTGCCCTCGTCCGAAGGGCAGCCGGATCAGGCGACCAAAAGCATATAGCTAAGGTATACACTAATCTTACTCCTTTTGATTGTGTCACAATTCGCTTCTTTTTCAAGTCCGTCCCATATAAGAGAACTATGCAGTCCCTCCACTTACTGAAGACAACACACCCAGGCAGATTCCAAATACTTAATACATCCAAGTAGCTCAAATCAACGTGTATTTACAACAATGTAGTAGCAAGATTGCAGTTTGGGAAACCTCACTTTCTCGCTAGTGTGATCAACGTCCTTGATGCATTGCTATGAAGTACTAATTATCCTATATTTATAAATATGAGAATGCAGATCCTCTATCAGCTCTATAATATGATTTATCTGGGTACGCGCTGGTCATTGTTAAGGGGGCAGGTTACATAGCTGTGATGGATCCGACTCAACTCTGCTTCCCGGTCCAAGAAGAAGTCGTGTTCCGGGCCCACGCGGACTACTCCTTGCGGGAACCGGCGCTCAACCCCGAGGGGTCCAAGATCTCGCTAAATCAAAATCAAGTTGTCATTAATAGAATTTTCATTTTCATCGACTAGCCAGTAGAAAGCAGTCATGTCGCGTATACGGAAGATTGGGGACGCAAGGGAATAGAGTTTCAAGGCGACTGCTCGGCTCTCATTTTTGACCAAAAATAATGGGTAGACCAGGTGCTTCGTCTCCTGGATCTAGCAGGAATCGTTTATGGGTACTAAACACCTCCAATTGGCCTTGAGGATTGCTATTCCCCAGATTTTGTGCTGGAGATCACTGGAATATTATTAAAGGGGAAGGCCCATGACTCAACTAGGAAATGGCCAAAGGAGAAGATGAATTGTTGCGGCATAGTGTTTGATAGTGGTCCGATGAGTAGTGTAAGCTTAGTGTTGGGAATGCCTAGAAAACTCGCAGGTAGTGAGTTGTCAGACGTGATACATATATATATATATATAGGTAACGACTTTGTGGACTTCCCAAAATCCTTTGAAGTAAACTTGCAATATGATGTCCGAGCCTCTCAGGCACAACGGATTTGTCAGCACTGAGTGTTTTCTCATGAATGTCTTTCATCCCGGCTTTCTGCTTGAAAGACCTAGCGGTCTTGTATAACCAAAACCAACCCCTACCATATTCAGGAACCTCTTTATCATGGCTTCAAATTTTTACATAACAGGGCCATTAAGAGATGCCTCATTGAATTAAATTGCACTTGTAATATAATACCTAGGTACCTAAGGTATATATCATAACAGTTCTCATAACTATTCAAAATATTAAAAGAATTGAAAACTTGTAATTAATGTAAGACAAATCCAGCATGATATTATAACTCAAAATTTCCATGAATTCTTCTTAGAGCGACTTAAATCACAATTAACCATTCGCCTCCTCGGTAACTTCCATTGAGGATGCTTAGATTTCCAAGTCTATTAACAATGTTAGGAGATCTACGTAGTCTAGAGTCACAATATTCCACTCTAACGTGTAGCCGTATCACTGGACTTCGTGTGGCGTAAAATATAATTAAAAAAGGATATTATCCGGATATGCAGGATCGAACTTCTATCTTCAGCACAGATATCACGGGAATGGCTTCGATTGGGGCATCGCGCATAGGAGAATTTTGTACTGGGGGTTCCGGGGACTAGGCTCTGCCCGGTACTGGCTCGGTGGTAATGTGTGGGTGTTTCTGGGGAATCCGGGCCATGGTGTCTTTTGGACGAAAGAAGTCAGGCCACGAATCAAAGACCGCGGCCAGAACATGAGATGGTAACGGGCTGGGTCTAAGGTTACAGTGTCCTGTTTCGAACATGCTTCAATCAGAACGACACTCGTGACTAGGTGGCCAATTGCAATAGACCTCGAAATTGCATAGCAATATACCTGCATGATTCGTATCGGGCGCAAAGAGACAACCCTTGTTACTACTCACTTACCCCGGTGTCTCCAGACTGAGCTTACCGGCTAAATGGGAGAATGCCTATAGGCGAATCATTAAATGACCTCGACCGGGGATCGCGATGTATTCAAGTTTATGTAGGATTCGACATTACCTTATTATCCGCTACCGTGCTCCGAATGCTATCGGCCCGCTGGAAGTGTTCTACGTGTGTATATGAACTAGCCAGCCAGCTAGTCCAGCATCCCGCTTTGCCATGAGCTTTCTCATCCGGACTCGATCCTTCACGAACCATCCTGCAACCACTCATCTGGAATACGTTGGCAAGATGGGCGGCGTCAATGTTCAGACGGACAATATCGTCCATCGCATGGCGGTGGAGGATAAGGTCCCCTGGTACAAGAAGAAAAACCTGCGTTACTTGTACTTCATGCTGTTCCCGTGTCTTATGGGGATCGAAATGACCTCCGGATTCGACTCCCAGATCATCAACGCCGTTCAAATGGTTCCTGCATGGACTGCCTGCAAGTCACTTCCGATCTATCCACATTGACACCAGAACGAGAGCTAAGCGCATGGGTCTGTAGATTTTGGTCACCCTACGGGAGGTTATAAAGGAATCCTGGCATCAGCCTTGCCACTGGGAGCTTGTATCGGCCTGCCTTTTATTCCACTCGTCAACGATAACCTAGGCCGAAGATGGTGTGTGATGCTGGGAAGTGTAAGCAACTTTCGCAGTCACCGGTTATCTTCCTACCCCTGGCTCTTTTAGTCTCTTATTTAAACTATAATAACACATATAACATTGTTAACTCCAAGATTACCTAGTGGATTATGATTATAGGCTCTCTTATCCAAGGGTTTTCTGTAAATGGTCAGTGAACATTGTCTCTATCTTGCTGGCTCTCCGTACGCTCACCATTTCCCAGGGGCTATGTACATTGTTTCTCGACTTATCGTTGGATTCGGACTGCCCTATGCAATTGTAGCCGGATCCAGTCTTATCGGAGAGCTTGCGTACCCCAAGGAACGAGCCATCCTGACATCCCTCTTCAACGCGGCCTACTTCATTGGCGCTATTGTTGCGTCAGCTGTTACATATGGAACACAGCACATCCCAAATGATTGGTACGTTGGGCGTAGGCATAGCTTGCCTATATGCCCTTCTCTAAAATCTAGTCGTCTGGTACTGAGCTATGCTAACTTATTCAATTCCAAGGTCTTGGAGGTAATTAGTCCACGCTCCCAGGAGTTCTTCTGAGCCAAGAAATAACTTGATCTAAACAGAGTTCCCTCACTCCTGCAGATGTCTCCTTCTATCCTTCAGGTTGCTCTGGTGTTGTAAGTATCTGTCTCGCTTTCCACCCTTATGCGCACTAACTTGCTACCCTCAGTTTCCTCCCCGAAAGCCCTAGATTTCTTGTTAGCAAGGATAGACATGAGGAAGCATTCAAGGTCCTAGTCACGTACCATGGCGAAGGTGATCCGAACTCTGAATTTGCAAAGGCGGAAATGGCCGAAATTAAGACGACGATTGCGATCGAACTCGAGCACGCCAAGATGTCCTGGTTAGACCTAGTCAGCACAGTAGGGAACCGACGCCGGTTGGCTATCGGCTCACTGGTAGGAATTTTCACACAACTTTCTGGAAATGTCGTCATCTCTTATTACTTGGGTGACATTTTGGCCCTTGTGGGTTTCACGGACCCTATATTCCAATCGCAATACAACATCGGAAACCAAGTATGGGGTCTCGTCTGTGCTGTTATCACGGCACTTGTGGTGATGAAGTTTAAGCGCCGGACGATGTATCTGTTTGCGATATTCTGGATATTGGGCGTTTATGCTGCCTGGACCATCTGCGCGGGCATAGCTGTAAATACCGGCTCAGGCGTTGCAGCGAAACTTTGCCTCTTCTGGATATATTTCTACCAACCCGGCTACAATATTGGCTTCAACGCACTCACATACAGTAAGTTTTAATAGCCTTAAGAGGAAGGTGATATCATCGCTAATGTTCGCTAGCGTATCTTGTCGAAATATTCCCTTACGCGATGAGAGCACGCGGCATTACGATATTTCAGTTCTTTGGGAAAGCTGCCCAGGTGAGGGCTCTCATGAACAGTTCAGAATGTTAGCGGGTTCTAACAAACGTGTAGTTCTTCGGTACCAATGTCAACCCGGTTGGTCTGGACCCGGTGAACGGCATCGGCTGGAAATTCCTAATTGTGTATTGTGTCTGGATTGCTATCGAAGGAGTCTTGATTTGGTGGCTCTGGCCTGAGACATCAGGTCGGACGCTAGAAGAACTCGCCTTCTGTATGCTCTTTGAACTACCGTTTGACATAGAAAGTAATGCTTACTATCTGAAACAGTGTTTGAAGACGACGAGCGTCACAAGGCAACTCAGACTATCGAAAAGGAGATTCAGCACGAGAATGTGGAGGTATCTGAAACCACTGTTGGTGCTACTAAGGAGACTGCGTAAGTACATTATAAGGGCCTCTCAGGCTCAGGCTAGAACATTGTGAAGAGTAATAGTCTTAGGGTGGGGGGGGGTTGGAGGAGATATCATGTTTATTAAGAACGTGGCGAGGTGGAATTATGGATGCATAAATGCTAGTCGTGAGTTAAATTGTTCGTAGTAGACAATTCTTAATACGGTCGAAGGCCTTTACCATAGTGTAATATCTGGTGATAGTATGGATTAAAAGTGAGATGTTAGGTAAATATCTATTTTAGGTCGATACTATGACATTGGCCTTAAGCAGTAAAGGTAGGCCAGCTTCTAGTCTAGATGTGGGAGAGAAAAACTTCCAAAAGAGGGATGATTGAAGCCCAAAAAAACGTCACCATTCGAGGTAGGACAAGAAAACAGTTGTTTGATGGAGTCGATGTCTTGGTGTTGAAACATAAAGTATGTACTTTAAAGTTAGAGTTCGTAAGTTTTATTTAGAGGTATATGAAGCTATTAGTATCCAACCACGTTCGCATGGGTTAACGGCCATGATCATCTCTCGAGACTTGGGAGATTTGTGTCTTCCAAGGAGTCTACAGGTGAACTAAGGGTTAAATGAGATGTTATCCCAAAGTCAGAAGTGGGAACTAGGATGCATGTGGTGGACATTAAACACGATACTGCATATGCTTCCATTCTCTACTCAATTTTAATAAATCATATTTGATGACATTTTGCTAGTCATTTATGTAGTGTTGTGGAAGCATTTTTCGTCTCTGGTTGCCGATCATCACTTGATGGTGTCGCACGAGCGAATTACATTCAAGAACCTGACCAAAAGAGGAAAGTTCTTAAACGACTTGACGTAAAACTACAATCTTATTGCTACATACATAGTTCAAGATACGTAATCCACCACTATGATACACTATATTAGTCGAGAAGCTGATAAGGATAACGACCCTAATCGCACAGAAGAAGAGGGTTTCACAGGATGAATTCTATAAGCACTGGAATCAAGCCTGTGCACTCTTCGTACACTCATAAAAAGATACGGTATATTCGAATACCGGCAGGTAATTTTCACTCCCCTTGACTGTCGAGAAATAGGGGCTATGCTCTTACTATTATCCTACTCCCGTGGGAATATGTATATCGCGCTACTGTTGATATCCATCCTATCGATTTCCAGAATGATCTCTGCCTCCATGTGGCCCAACATCTCACTATCGGCTCAAACCGTGACCCGGGTGGCTTATTATCCGCTACGACTACAG
Source organism: Biscogniauxia marginata (assembly GCA_022695795.1). Taxonomy (NCBI): domain Eukaryota; kingdom Fungi; phylum Ascomycota; class Sordariomycetes; order Xylariales; family Xylariaceae; genus Biscogniauxia; species Biscogniauxia marginata. Next base: position 125,532 of record MU404097.1, on the reverse strand, counting down.
GGAAGTTAATGTTTGTCATCAAATTATAACACGTTACGCTGCCGCACTGCCGATTGATTTCAACCATTGGACAGCTGCCGCTCAATATGGGCATTATCTTGGTATTCTTAACCGGTAAAAGCTTTTGGCACATAGCTGCCTCTATACCTTAAAAGGCAGTGTCTTTTTAAACTACATTTCAAAGTCAACTGCCTGCACTACGCTTGTCTGGTTGGTTATAAGCTAAGTTGGTATAGTTCTCAAGGCAATGGGGAGTGGGGGTGAAAATGAGCTTATTGTTGATTCGCTCATGATAGGCTTGAGTTCACAAATGGGTTTCTCCGATACATTTATCATTGTAGATTTCTCGTGGTAATTCGACATATCTACTTGGAAACAAACTTAAACACCCAAGTTTGACCACTGGTTCACTTTTCCCATCCGTTCCTAGTCTTCCAACAACTGCCACGGTTTTCTACGTAACGCCCCGTCATCACGCCCGAGGGGGGGCTTTTCAATACAACTTTATACTGTTATAATATCTTCTCATGTAACCACTATGTCAACCGGATTCCTTGTCCTGTCTGACACACATGATGATGCCTTCTCAAACGATATCTCCAAAGTTGGCGTTGTTCTCCATTGCGGAGATCTCACCATGATCGGTGGCATGAACAACTCTCGTCAGGCTCTTGAAAATATTAAGCATATCGATGCTGAACTAAAGCTTGCCATCGCCGGTAATCATGACATATTATTAGACCCGAGGTGATGGGCAGACAACCTCGATGAGGATGATGACCCCGAGGAACCGTCCGCTGCGCGAGAGCTGTTCCGGCAGGAAAACACCAATGGGATTCATTTACTGGAAGAAGGCACGCACACCTTCACATTAGAAAATAGCAACACATTTAATATCTATTGCTCTCCATACACACCCTAATTTAATGGCTACGCCTTTGCCTACTCTCCGGATGAGGACCGGTTCAACCAAGGAACTAGCTCAATTCTGAAGGGAGTTGGCATAGTCATGACCCACGGCCCGCCACTACTACTCTCTAGCAGTAAATATTAACTCGATATAGGACGAGATGGCGAAAGCTGTGGCTGCCCGAAGTTGTTCAACGCAATCGAGCGGAGTTGTCCCAGACTTCACTGCTTCGGACGTATTCACAAAGGGTATGGCGTACAGTCAATTACTTGGACAGATACGGATAAGAACTTTGTATTGAGCGACAAATTGACGGAAGAAGATATTGTTGCCGCAGAAGGAAAGACGGTGCTGGTTAACGCGACGGTGAAAACCTACGGGGCCGAACCGGATAACAAGCCGTGGGTTGTTATTAATCTTGAAAAGGGCCGTCAACTTTAACATTGTTCCTTTTGAGGCAAGTCTGGGGCTTGTAATGTTGGTTCGACGTATATCATGTACAATACTTAAAGATACCTAACAAAGGGATTTAATGTTTTTCCAACAGCTGAATAAAGTACAATTGTGTTGAACTAATATCACATGATATATTGTGTAGCACATGTATTTGACAAATATTCGTTGTCCTTGTTACGAATCAAAGATTAGTTTTGTTCTTGGACGTTGTCACGTGTTAGTCACGTGACCTTTATCCCAATTATCTCTTCACGGCAACAGATAATTGAGAGAGGACACACATATTATCTGTCGGGGTTGACAGATAATACGGAGAGCCAGGAGGTGCGCTGGATGCAGTCCTGAAGGACATTTGTATAAGTAGGTTGGAATCTCCTTGTGTATCTAGTCACTCCTTTTAGTCCCTTAGCTATCAATCTAAGACTACAGTCACTCTTTGATACTATAGTGAGAGTACCTTGAAACCTCTCTGACGAACAAAACTTTGTGAATTAATTGAACCAATCTCAACCCACTGTTACCTTCAAATCAAGAAAACCCGGTACGTACTCACCTGTGAAGTCAGCTGACTAGGAACACACAGGGAGGTTCGTCACAGTCCTTCTATCCATAGTGAGTAACCAACTAAGACATGTGTCCTAAGTAGACCACTTTTAAGAAAGGGTCACGAGAACGAGCAATGATTCGAAATCTACCCGAGGACTGCATACGCTCCGGTCAACTAAGACAGCACCAACACTTAAGCCTTTTGTGGTGCACTGGTTTGGGTGTCCTCACCTGACATCCCGCAAAGGAAAAACCATAGCTATATAAAGCCCGCTCACCAAGCTATCTTCAGAATCATGGCAGCTATTTTTCGTACAACTATCATAAGCTACCTTTGGAGCGAGTCCATCTTCATACGACGTCTTAAAATCACAAGTCTAAAGTTAAGTCCAACTCGGCTCAAGTAGTTACCTAAAGTATCATACGGCTTCTTATGACGTTGTTCATCGATATGCTAACAACAACCTTACAGCCAACTTCGAATATTAGTATCATCATCATCACTCTTTCCTACGAGCTAAAAACCCCCCATAGCGAGCTACGAGTTTATCATCTCGTGGTGACATGATAGCAACATAGCAGCACACTGGTATATAGTACCACATCAACCAGAATAAAAACAGAATGTGCGAAGCTGATGCGTCAGAGGTCCATTGCCGCTGTGGAAAAATAGATGGGTGGTACCGGAACTGGATAGTCTGTGACCGCCCGGGTTCGGTAATGGACTATTGCGAATCAATCACGGTTCGAAGTGTAAGGAAAGTTTGGGGTGAATGCTGGGATTGCCACGATCGTCGTCAAGCAGAGAATGAGAGACAAAGAGAGAGACGAAGAGAACGAGAGCGAATGGAGAGAGAGAGAAGGAGAAGGAGACAGTGAGATACGGAGACATAATAAGGAAAAGAGGCACAGATATTTTATGTGACGGTTGATATCACCACCTTTCACGAAGTCAATCTAGGAGAATGAGCAATGTGCGGTTTCCGGGCGCAAGTGCTAGATCTACGAAGATACACGGGGAGGGATGGTCCTATTTTATACGGGTCATCTAACTAATCTAGTACGTCTCGTTCTTCTCGCCGCTATACGCCTCTATCGATAACAGGGGCCGCGAAAAAAAAAGAACATTGCCGGGAAGGGTCTTCCTAGACTATCTCTGTATATCTTTTTTTTCTTACTTTTTTTTTCTTGGGAGGTGGTCGGAACACTATTACTAAAGGCCTCGGTTCTCAGTCGTCCTTATCGCCTGTTGATGAAGTTTAAACAAGGTACAAGGATGGGATAAAGTATGTCAGTCCTAAGTAGAGCTATATATATGGGTGGAATCCCCTACACATAAATGCACATTAATTCATGCCTCAAGCCACCTAGTATCGGCTTAGGTGATAATATAGTAGTTGTCACGAGGACATGCAGGGCATATGCAAAAGGGTCATCCGGCAGTTGGTCATACGAGAAGATAGGGCAGGAATGCAGGTTAAAGGCATACGGCATATTAGGCTGGAATGGAGAAGGTATTCGGATTTTAAGTCCCGGAGGTATCTATACCGTAAACAACACTATACTACTTATAAATATAAGAGGGAATCAAGTCGAGCGCAAGGAAAAAATACTTAGAAAAGAAAGGCTCGACTTGATAGAATATATTGCTATTATTCTAGCATCATATTCGACCCCGTAACAGCCCCCTGGTATATTTTATATGTGCTCATATGTTTATGTTAGTAAGAGGTTGGTATATATTGATGTTAAAACAAAATATGAGGCTTCGGCGTATCACTAAAAGAGCCAAGTCCTTGACTTTATAACAGGTCCATAACTACAACTGAAAAAAGACAAATAGAACAAAAAGGCGTCTTCTTCTAAATTTTAGATCAGCATTATGACCTTACCAGGGCATGGGCGTGATGAATACCACTCTAAGTATCTCACAAATTATACGTACATAGACAGGTCTCAACGCATCAAGCAAAGCAAAAATACTTACCTTGCCACAGCTATCTATATTAGCTCCTTACCCCTTCTCATGGCCCGAAGCTTCCCGAGGAACTTCTTGAAAACCCCCCTCTTATCCTTCTCGGGGCCATCGCCGAATGCACAGTCTACGCACTCGCCGCAGAGGGTAAGGTCAAATATTATGTCGTCCACTTTGTAGATGTCCTGGGCCGGCGATCCGCAGTCGCAGCGGACAGAGAGGACACATTCCCACTTGAGCGTGGACGAGCAGTTGAGGCACGAGTCAGGGGCGTAAAAGTCTTTACACATTCTTTTCTTCTTTCTGTTTCTTGTTTGGGGTTCCGAGGTCTGGCGTTTGTTTAGTAGGATTGCGATATTCGGTTGGGAAATTTACTGATTAGGTATTGTTAATAGTAGTAAGGGGGCTAGGGAGGTTGGTGGGTACGGTCCTACTACAGATAGGGGTTGACTAGCGCTTTTTTATACAGACATCCTATATGATTTTGTTGATATTAAAAGGGGCAATAATAGTGAATTCTTTCAGACATGGCATCGCATCCTATTGTACAACTTTAAGTTACCATTCTAATGCCGATGGACGCCTAAACAGTCGCCCCTTTGCAACTGTTGTCTTGATTTCCTTTCACAATGGAATTGTTATTCCCGACTAGATATGCGTGCGAAACAAAAGAGCTTGTGTCCTGAGGTTAGTTCTAATAATAGGACAAACAATATAATTATCCTTCAAGGAGAGCTGTTCAAACTTAGCCTCCTTTTCTAACGAAGTATCTCTCTATGCTCCAGAGTCAATTTCCTACGTGAAGGAATCTCCCATGTTGCTCATCGAATTTTTGTTCCTTTATTCTTTTATTTCTTGTATTTCAGGAACCAATTCATGTTTCAATAGTTAGAGCTAATTAAATCTCCAAAAGTGATTCGAAGAAGCTGTGTGGTAGGCGTTCACCTGAAAAACTACAAGAGTCTCAACTAACTTCTACTAGTAGAAGCAAGTGACTAAATCCACTGGAGCCTCTTTGATACCAGATATTCGGTTGACTAGACTAACGAAGCTACAAGTAAAAGGGAACCAAGGCGTCGGAATTAATGGGTCACATAAAATATATAACGGAAGAAACCCCTGACTGGCCTAGCCTTCTCCTTCTCGTAGGCTATGAAGCTACCACCTCTCGGTTTTCCGCCTTACCAAGGCTCATTTAGAATTGTTGTCTGTCGAAGATAGTTTGATTAGGCCAAGAATAGTTGATCCTTTTTCCTGACCATTTCTCTGATCTTTGATACAGTTTGAGACAGGATATCTAGCAATCAACTGAGGAGGAAATTCTAAATTTAAATTTCAAAATAGAGTCAGTCATCTTTTACGTATTCTATTCGAGCTAGCTGGGGGGGGGGGGGGGGGGGGGGGGGGCGGGGGGGGGGGGGGGGGGGGGGGGGGGGTTGGGGGGTGGGGGGGGGGGGGGGCGGGAT
>MU404097.1:0-120169 GCA_022695795.1 Biscogniauxia marginata | reverse complement strand
TTTTTTCCAGGTATTATTGCCATAAACTTTGGCGGAAATTATAAATTTAAATTTAAAAATTTTTTCATTAATCTTTTACGTTTTATATTCGTGCTTGCTACCCCCCCCCCCCCCCCCCCCTTGTTTTCTTCTCTTTTCCTTGTAAGCTACGACTGCTTCGCATAGCGAAGATTTACGAATTCCAAAAATTAGATATTGGCACCGGGGCTATAAAAAACGCCATATGAGTAGCTCTCGGAAGTGAATTAGATGGGTAATGATGGATTTCTAGAGGCCCATACCGATTAATCTGTCCACTTTAATTAACGAGCACATCGCCTTTCATAATTGTCCTTTTATTCAATGGACAAAATGCTGCACAGCAATTGCTAAGTCAATGATTCTAAATTGTATTGTATTATCACATATATACCATGTCCTTAAAATCCCATTAATTCAGATTCCATGTCGTTCGCAGTGGTCACTATTTATTAGATGGATGTAAGACATGAGAGCTCTAGGCTCTATGGATTATCCTACCAGCCTGTTTATATGAAGTTGGGGTCCCCGAACGACGCTTGGATGGAACGACTTGGTATTTGTCACAATGTACACCTTAGGATGAGGTAACCAGATAGTTGTTGCGCGAAGATGTCTGTCACTTCAAGCCCTTCCCGACCGAGTTACAACAATGACTCCTGTCGAGGGCTTTTGGCAGTATCACGCATCACTTGGTGTGACGTAAATACCACCGGCCGGGAGAAGCGGAATAGCTCTGGACTTTTAAAATGCTACCTGTGTAGATAGCCATGACGTGTGCCTACCACCGTATGGTCTCACTTCTGACATTTTGTTGCTGAGGGGTCTATTTTCCGAGCCCAACGCCCTATTATATACAGACATGCCGTTCTATCTTCCGGTGAAGTTCTAATTCGATTTAACCCGGATGATACCCAATACTCATAGAGATGTCGCAGCTTCAACGGCACCGACGGCCTTGAACGATTTCTTGTTCGTCCATTGTATGTCAACGTTATGCATCCATTCCATGTATCTCGCCCAACCTGTGCGACGGTTAGCGACCAGATTCCACTCTGGAAGATGTTCCACTAGCAAGCAAACGTACTCCAATATGCGAATTTACGGCCAAGGTACTTTCCCGCGAAGGGGACCAGTATCATGGTTAAGAGCAGCTGCAACTGCTCTAAGCTCTGCTCCCATTCCCTCTGCGCATCGTATTCATCTTCGGATGTGAAGCTCTCGGTGGAAGTAGAAGGTAGGGAGTCGATTTCGTCGTTGTCCGACGCCGAGACGTCGGGGATGGCGAAAGAGTCGGAGAGAGACATGGCCCAGGCGAGTGTACGTCGAGAAAAGTGTTGAGGGGGGGAGGGAGATAGAGGAAAGCAGCGAACCTCCGCTACGGACTACCAGCTCTGACGCATCTGGCCCCGGACCTTTAGAAGCTGAAGCTGGGCTTTTTACTCGAGTGGACACAACGTAAGGGCGCTCGTGAGTTGCGGGGAGAGATATCGTGACGGGAGAGCGATGACGGAGAGGTGCAACGATGTCAATGTTGAAGGGTTGGACTCAAGGGAAGTGAGGTCGTCAAGTAGAACGGCTTGGCAGTATTCGTGAATTGTGGGTACCTATGGAGACCTGGCCTTATAATTAGTGGGCCATGTTCTTAATTGACTTTTATTCGCTAGATCGAGCAGTTTGGGTTTCTAAAGTGGGGTTGGTGGGGGGTTTCTACGGAGTAGTACAGAGGAAAAGGCTAGTAGCTAAGGAAGCGATTGAGTCAGAGAGAGGGTGTCGGAGGAAGGTGGTGAGCGAGGGTCACCAAACGCAACACAGCAACACCTGCACTTTCCCGTAAGGCATTAAGTTATTTCTTTAGACGTCATACCATTATCGCCTGTCGACTCCCATCTCCTGCGCACCTTCACCTGCTCAACCCTTCAACCCTTCAACCATCTCCCTCGGCCTCTGGGAGAGTGAAATAATCACGGCCTCCGAACTGCACTACGCACTACCATCAGTCGCCACGTCGCATTCCATCTGTCTCCGTTCTCCACACGGGTACACATAATCACATCACAGCACCTACATCGGGCTCGATAGGAAGAAGCTATAGCAGTGGTGCGACTGGGAGCACATCGAGCGCCACCGTGTGAGGGAAGATCGTTAAACAGCTCTCAAGATGGACGCAGTAGAGGCGCCAGCTGTAAGTTACTAGCTATCTGTCAACCTGTCTCAAGCCATTTACACCCCTCCGCAAGGCGCTAGCAGCGAAGACGAAAATCGAAGAGAAGAACAAACGACAAAAATTGCCCCTCCAAATCCACACACCCTCCAAATTGCTCTGTGCACACGCCCCCCCACCCCCCCCACACACTCCCAAAAGCCACTACCAAAAATTCGAGTCATCATTCCTGCAAACCATCATTCATTCATTCATTCATTTATTCCACTACCACACACACACCACCAGACCACCAGACCACCAGACCACCAGACAACGACCTGTACTAACCTTTTAGGAATCCCGCCCTCACATCCCCGACCGAAAGCAGCGCAAGTCTGTTGTCTTCAATTCCGAAGCCATAATAGTCGAGGCCGACGGCAAGGTCACCATGGCATCCGCCGATGAGTCCAAGGAGACCGCCATCTCCCACACTCCACGTACGCCACCGCTCTCCGGCGCCCTCGGAGCCTTTGCTGATTCGAAAGAAGCGCCTGACGACGGCGACGTCCCTCCTGTCGACGATGCCCTTGCTGGCCTGAAGAAGAAGAAGAAGAAGCCCAAGACGGAAGACGCCGCCGGCGACGCTGCCGATGGCGAGGCCGCTGCTAACGGCGGTCTCGATCTGACTCTCAAGAAAAAGAAGAAGAAGAAGGCTCCCAAGGAGGGCACTGAAGATGAGTTCGCCGCCAAGCTGGCCGCCCTCGACCTTGAGAAGGGCGATGGAGAGAACGGCGCCGAGAATACCGAGGAGCAGAGCGGCGACATGGAGAAAGGCACCGGCATCTGGAAGCACGACGAGACCAAGGCCATCAGCTATGACCTTCTGCTTAGCCGCTTCTTCAGCCTCCTGGCCCAGAAGAACCCCGACCATGCCTCGAGCGGCTCGCGAAGCTACAAGATCCCTCCTCCTCAGTGTCTGCGTGAAGGCAACAAGAAGACTATCTTTGCCAACATCCAGGACATCTGCAAGAGAATGAAGCGAAGCGAGGAACACGTCACGGCGTAAGCTATTTCCCATTTCATTCCTATATAAATAATAATTACTAATGCGGACTCTAATAGATACCTCTTCGCCGAATTGGGAACAAACGGTTCCGTTGACGGCAGCAGACGACTAGTCATCAAGGGTCGCTTCCAGCAGAAACAGATCGAGAACGTCCTGCGTAAATATATCAGTATGTCCCTGGACCCCCGTTTCCCGATTATTTTAAAACGCATTGCCCTTGCCCTACCCCTATGCATACGGCCGAGGTTCCTGGCAATTTGTCACACAGATGAGGACGAGGTTTATCATTCACTAACAAGATCTGTAGTTGAGTACGTTACCTGCCGTACATGCAAGTCGCCAACAACAGGTATGTGATTCCAATCTTTTCTCAATTCCCATCATTGGTGGACCAGGCTCTCTACGGAGCATTTAGCTCTGTGGACATGACTTGGAACCTCGATCCAATATAGTAGGTGCTGACTTGATTTTTATAGAGCTCAGCAAGGGAGAGAACCGACTTTACTTCATCACCTGCAACTCTTGTGGATCACGTCGGTCGGTCACTGCTATCAAGACGGGTTTCTCTGCCCAGGTCGGCAAGAGAAAGAAGATGCAAGGTTAAGCTGGGTGTATCGTGTCTTGCCTATGAAAACGGGCTTGATGGTATATTTTGTCTCCTTTTGAGGGCATTCAGGTTTGCCCTTCGGCAGGTAGGATGAGGCTGGAATGAAAAGGCGTTTGGCTCAGCATGATTAAAATTAACATTTCTGGTGCCAATACAACAAATTTTTTCTCCTGACGACGACCGTTATCACTGGTTACATAGCGTATATTACTAACGTGTGTCTTGCCATGTTTTGATAAAGGACGGATATTAACTCTCTTTGCTCCCTCTCCGTCCCGAGGTCCCTCCATAGCGAGTTTCAGACGTTCCAAGATGAAAGGCGCGAACAGAACGACGTCCCCTATGTTATGTTCCCTTGCTGTTTTGTCAGCTGACACGGATTGAAAATATTACCACGGATATTCAATCTGGCAGCTGCCAAACTCCACATAGCGCTATTAATCTATAGAGATTAGGTAACATACCTTTAGTATAAAGTGACCCTAATAAGTACATACCTAGCTAGGTACATAGGTAGGTACGTTAGGTACTCTTTAGGTCTTTTCACTCACCCCTCACAAACCAGAAGCTTTTCTTCCCCAACCCTCCCCCCTTTTTCGCTCCCTCTCAACCCCGACAAACAACACTAGATATACCTCTTATAGGTCAGGTACCCTTTTTTTTTAATCTAGTCCAGCAATGACGCAACAGTCACAGCCAGAACCACAGCTCCTAAATGGCCAATCCGGCCTGCCCGTCGCCAACCCGACCAAATCGTACTGGCACAAGGAGCCGTCGGCCCAGCTGTTGGGGCACCGGACAACATCCGAGCTGCCCCGCTCGGCCGATGTAGCTATCGTCGGCAGCGGCATCACTGGCGCCTTCGCCGCCCACTTTCTCCGCGAGAAGCGGCCTGACCTGAATATCGTTATGGTCGAGGCCAGGGAAGCGTGCTGGGGCGCTACCGGTCGGGTGAGTAGTTTTGCTCACTTCCCTCCAAGCCACAGCCTACCCCTATCTCCATACTCTCAACTGACAACCTCCGTTTTCTTTTCTGCTTTTTCCAGAATGGAGGCCACTGCCAGCCCGCGATGTATATGCCCCTCCCGCACATCGCCTCCTTCGAGCTGCGCACGTTCTCCTTCCTCAAGAACCTGGTCGAGGAGTACAGCATCCCGTGCGACTGGCACTCGACGTCGGGCGTGCACGCGTACTACTCGGCGGAGCTTTTCGCGCTGGCGCGGGGCAAAGTCGCCGCGCTGACGGACAAGTACCCGGACCTCGCCGCCAACGTGGCCATCGTGACCAAGGGAGAGGGCGGTAGCCCCCCATGGCTGCTGGCCGGGGAGCGGAAGGAGTTCACGCTCGAGGGCCTGCGTGTGCCCAACGCCGAGGGCGCCATCGTCCAGTGGAACGCCGCGAGCCTGTGGCCATACAAGCTCGTCGCGTTCGTGCTAGAGCGGCTACTCGCCGCTAATACGGACGACAGCGCAGAGGGAAAGGGGGGAAGCTTCAACCTCCAGACCAACACCCCCGTGACGGGCCTCACCAAAACCGAAGCACCACCATCTTATCTCAGGAACCCCCCCGACTCTCGCTCCCATGCCAAAACGACATGGACCCTGCACACCCCTCGTGGCACACTCACCGCGCCGCAGGTCCTCCTGGCTACAAACGCGTACACGTCGCACCTCCTGCCCTCCCTCGCGGACCTACTTCTCCCGACAAGAGGCCAAGTCTCCTCGCTGAAGCCACCGTCCCCGTCCCCGTCCCCATCCCCATCGTCACGGGACACCACCACCGATACCCCACCCGTTGACATCGGGCACACGTTCTACATCATGGGCGAGCCCACCAGCACCTTTTCGCGGGACGACTATTTGATCCAGCGGCCCCCGCTGACCGGTGGTGAGCTCGTCTTCGGCGGCGGGCGCCAGCACGCGCGCGGCCGAGGCCTGGGGGTCTGGGACGATTCCACTATAGACGAGCCCGTGGCGTGGTACCTGCGGGGGGAGCTGGGCGGGGTCGTCGACCTTTCGTCATCATCATCGTCATCATCATCATCTCCTGGTCCGGAGGGGAAAGGACAACATATCAGGAAGCAGGACCTCGAGCCCACGCACGAGTGGACCGGCATAATGGGGTACACGCGGGACGGGCGGCCGCTCGTCGGGCGCGTGCCCGAGAGCTTGGGCGGCGACGATAACAGTAATAATAATGGTGGTGGCGGGGACGGGCTGTGGCTATGCGCCGGCTACACCGGCCACGGGATGCCGAACGCGGCGCTTTGCGCCAAGGCCGTCGTCGATATGATGTGCGCCCCCGCTGGAGACGGGGGCGTCGAGATCGACCTCCCGCCCGAGTACGAGCTCACGCCCGAGAGGGTGGCGCGGGCGCGCCTCGTGGACGAGGTCGCGGCCGTGGATGCGAAGGGGAGCCTGTGGGCGGATTTCGGGATGGAGGGTTGAAGGATGGGATGAGGCGAGTGGGAGTGAGAGTGGGAGTATAAAGGCGGGTTGCTTGCTTGCATGGGACTTTGCATGGATATATGCCTGTGTGACGAAGTAAAACGTATATACATATAGAATGCATAGCTAGGTTTGCGGACAGCTTGCAATCTAAGGCGAAGCAATTATTGTTTTGAGTATACTTTTTTTGGCACTTAGTACACTTGATGCGCGGGCTCCTTGTCCCGTCGGTTATTGTCTATTGCTAGCCGCCTAAGATAACAAGTCTTACAAAAGAATATATATACAGTGGGGATTTAATTGGGATCTCGTCACTTCAGTGAAAAGTAGTGTGGTATTTTAAGTGACTCTAATTGCTTCTAAAGTGAAAGAGTCACGAAGTTATTTTACCTAGTTAGTCAGATAAGGGGTTAAGGGGAAAAGGAGACTAGCGAATGGAAACGCAAGCGGATATGTTTTACTCTATAGTGGTTTCACGCGTGATAAAGTTGACAGAATACATGCACAAATAATTTATTCTGAAGTTTACTTGCGTTCGTCAGGTAAACATGGCAAAGTTCAAGCTTCCGAAGGTTGGTTAACCTTTGGTGAGAGGTCGGAGTAAAAAGAAGAAAAAAAGAAAAGAAAGAAAGGGGGTAAGTGATCTTTGGATCAAGATGCTAAATTCAGAAAGGAAAATGGAAAAAAGAAAAGTCTACAAGAACCTACCTAGTTCGAACAGGGAGTATGGTAAATACCTATATATAAACTGCAATGCGTGCCTGACGAAGACCCTCGTAGGTTTTTTATGTCAGCAGAACATAACAGTCCCAATCTTCAACGTAGGTACCCCATCCGTATTGATTTTTCAGTCTCTCTTAAGGTGGAAGCTTTCTCTGAAGACAACTGGGCTGGCTGGCTGGACTCTATCTCGACCGACTGACAAGACATATAAGCTCCAGGGTAGGTCAGAACTCTGTATTCCTAGTATTACGTTATATGTACGGGTGAAGGGGGGGCAAAGAACGGAAAACGTCGCCCCAAAACCCGTACCATCTTACATAAGAGAAGAGGCAAAAAACAGACAGGGTATATGTCATTCTTCCCTTTCTACATCGATAATAGGTTTTTCCTCTCAGGGGAAGAAAAGAAAAAACCAAAAAAAAAAAAAAAAAAACCCCAAATCTTTAACAAGCTACATGGAAGATAGAGAAAGAGAGAAGGGAGAGGGATGGGGAGAGCAGTACCAAGGCTTCCAAAGCACCAAGTTGCAATCACACGCATTCATATCTTCTCCCTCTATCCCTCCCCCATCTTCCCACGCCCCACGTATTCCAGCATACACCAGTTTTCCATATCATACACATATCAATCGCCACATGTACTTTCTAATCAACTACCTCACTACCTACATAGGTATCTATAACCTTGGTATAGATAACTACCTAGATAGACTGATAATTATGTAACCTGCGTCAATTGTCCCGCATGGCATATATCGATATTTCAAAGGGGGTAGGGTACATGTCCATATAATAAATAGCAAGCGTCTGGTAACTCTCTATGTGCCTACCTATTAGCTACTGAAGGCCACTGTTTCTTTCTCCCTCTGAGAGGATACCTAGGTACAATGTAACCAGCACACAAACCCTAGATTATGTACCTCCCTACATGTATGTAACGACACCTTTTCGTGGCTGGTACCTTACTGTAATTGTATCCCCTAACCGTAGGCAACTTAGCAAACTGTCGAATATGTCGCGGCTGTCAAGTTAAACCCGGGATCCCGTCCTGTTTCGGATCAAAGTTTCTCTTAAATACCACCTCGACGGGATGTTGGAGTAGGGGTTAGAGGTAAGTAAGGGATTAAGGGGTGGATAAACGTGACATTATTTCCCACGGTCTATAGAATAGTTACTCCGTTTACGTACCTATACCTAGTCACAAAAGGGGCCACGAAGGCAATGGAGACTCAAAAATCAACGGGTCGATCACTAAATCTTTAATCAACTGGTCTCGACCATGAGCGAAACTTGCTGTCAATATCTAGGTACACTTCTAGTTTGAAGTTTCTCGTTCATTTCCCCATCATCCCACTTTCCTCCATCCTAATTTGTCACTTCAGGGAATTTTCATCATCCTGATTTTATTCCCCTTCCTGTCCCTTCCTTCTTCCCTCCATTCCTTCCTTCCATGGGGTATAGACAAACTCCTTTCTTGAATTTCCCTGAACATCCCTAATAAAAAACACACACAAATAAACAAAGCATAACTCCGACTCAGATGATTTCATAATCCCGTACATTCCAAGAAACGTCGTGTCAAAATGCCGCACCTGTCGGACTATAACCTGCCCAATTTTCTTTTCCCACACCCCTTTCTTCCATGTTCGATACGCAAATTGTGGGGGATGCCTGTGTCCAGTGTCCTCTTGCACGTCTTTTATAACTTGTATACCATCCTAATGCTGAACCAAATCGCGTGGGAATTTAGGTTCACCTCCAATCTTATCAAACTGCACCTGCAGATCGCAAGGGAAAATAAAAGATAAAACCAAGTTGAGATCCATGTGATGTCCGTCTCCACAAGCAGGCGATATGACCAAGTTGATGAACATGGCCAATGAATTCATAGGCGGTAGCCTCAAAGTGAATATTCAATGGGAAAGGTAGGGTAGAGGTGAAAGCTCATAACCGGTGTCAACCCGTCTGGGCTCCATGGTAACGGCTGAATGTCGTCGAATGGGACAAGCTGAGGTAATCCCTGGCGTGAGGCTAGCTCTAATCAGCCTCAGCCAACTGCATGATCAACTTGGCAGCCATATCGAGGAACGGAAAGGGGCTCATAACATCTTTCTCTTCGAGTAGAGTCCCATCAACTCGTTCATAGCCTGAGCACTTGAAGTCCACGAGGTAGACACCAAATTCCATCTCGTATATTTGGATTTCCATTCTCATCCAGACGAAGTCTTGCTGGCGCTTGTCTATCACGGAGTATATGAGGGTGTTTTCCTCAGAAGCTGCGTCAGCGGTGCTACTACCGGACGAGACTGACGTCTTACGAAGGTCTGCAGTAATTAGCAAAAGTGGTAAAGGGTGTTATTGAAGCGGGAGTGACGAACCGTCTTTGCGCCAACGACAGACGATATGCCAAGGATCAGCAGGCAAATTATAGTATTTGCAGGGATCGAAAGTCTTGAGGTCAATATGTTCAGGGGGTACACCTTCGTATGGGTTGATCTTCTCTGGCATTTTACCACCGAATTGTAGATCCCTACGAGTATTAGTATAAGCAGGGGAAAAAAGGTAAAAGCATACTACGTCACTTACTGTGTTGAGTCGCTTCCGTGTACCTTGTCGAAATCCTCGTCAACAACCCAGGCTGCCCCTAGTTTTGACAATGCCTTGTATATGCACAAGAGCGCCTCGAACGGTGCGTTCCTAGATCGTATTCCAAACTGCCAGCGGACTGGTTTGGGTTTTCTGGGCATCACTGGGGTCATAGTTTGAGGGCGACTTTGGCCATCGTCGAGTCTCATGGCATTCTTAGAATGGGGCTTCAAGCGGCGGACCGCTTCTTGCTGCTCAGCGGGTGTTCTGGGCTGGAACGGAACATCAGGTACTGGCTGTGCGTCTAGAGGTTCCTCGATGCTGGCGTTATGACGTTCGAGATACTCTCTGTGCAGAGCAGGCAGACTTGTCGGCAGAATACCGACATGGCTCACGTAGCCCCTCGGGGAAGTGCTTGTAATAGTCGAGGTAGTAGAGCGAGCAGAGTCAGCAAGTGGGCTTGCTTGGGATTCTAGTGGGTAGTCTAAAGAATCCCGCCTATTGTTTCTGTCGGGCGCGACATCACCCACCGTCTCCGAAATGCTCCGCATGTGGTCTTCATTGTCCGCGGTTGGTGGTGATGTAGCAAAATAAGGGTTGTCGGCACCCGTGCCGTACGCGGCTACGATAAATAATCAGTTTTACGGATCCACGGGGCGTGAACGGATACGTGCTCTGAAAGGGGAAGAGGCGAAAGCCTCGGCCACTTCCGTTACAAGAAAATCGACAACATGGTAATTCGAAGCAAATCTTGGAAGATCGAGGGGCTGGGGATGTCGAATGGAGTTAGACTTACGATTTACCTGCATGAGTTTGTTTTCGCGGACGATCATGTACGCATCCTTGATTGCCGACGGCTCATCGGCCTCAAGAGCCTCCTGGACGTCCCGTTTCCCATAGCCCATAGTCTTGCTGATCTTCTCTGTTACTTCATCATGCAACTTCGCCTGGATCTTGGCGGACGCGCCAGGTGCGATGTCACTTGGTCTGATCGCTCTGTTGGGATCTACGCCGGTGTTGAGGAATTCCTCGACAGGCGGGGCCAGATAGGTCGGCAGCTCCTTTAAGAACCAAGGCTCTTGTCTAATCTCCTCGATGGTTGCCCGCTGTACGGGGTTGACCTGGAGCATCTTGCGAATGAGACTCGCGGCGTCTGGCTTGACCCAGTGCGGTATTGTGAAGACGCCCCGTTGGATCTTAGCGAATAGACTGGGGATGTGGTCGTCGTCGAAAGGAAGTCTTCCCACCAGTAAGACATACAGAATAACACCGCAACTCCACACGTCAACTTCGGGGCCCGCATACAGCTTGCCGCTAATCACTTCAGGTGCCGCATAATTAGGGCTACCACAGCTAGTCTTGAGGAAATTCCCATCCGTCATGATATTGCTGAGACCGAAATCGGCGATCTTGACATTGAGCTGCTCGTCGAGCAGCAAGTTCTCAGGCTTCAAGTCTCGATGCACTACCTTATGTCGATGACAATACTCGACGGCGCAAATCATCTGCTGGAAGAACTGGCGGGCCTGCTTCTCGTCCAGCTTACCATGCGATACGATATAGTCGAACAGCTCGCCACCGGCATACTCCAACACCATGATTATCTCATTTGGAGTCTTAATCACTGTATAGCTGCGGGGGAGGGACGGGTCAGCAAGCCAATAGCCCAGAGATGTAAAGTATACGGGTCAGATAACTTACAGCTTGATGATGTGAGGATGCCGCAGAAGCTGAAGGTACTCGATCTCTCGCTCGACACGGCCAACCATATCCCTACTAATCAATTTCTTGCGAGCTATGATCTTCAGGGCAACCTGCTGGCCGGTCATGCGGTGGACGGCCAGCTTGACCTTGCCGAAAGAACCCTCGCCCAGTGTTCGGAGGACATTGTATGCGCCAATTCGCTGATCGGTCTTGGACTTTTCTCGGTTCTGCGAGGGGTTCTCGGCGGGCAGGCTACCGGCGCGGGCTCTGCTTGCAGCGGAGACATCGGATGCGGGCTGGGTAATGTTGATGGCGGGCACACGACCCTGGTTGTTTCGTCGGATCTGGGAGGGAGACAGGGACATGGAGAGTTCCTCCTCGTCAAAGCCTCTGGAGGCCATCTCGTTGAAGCGCACACGACGGTCGATGGAGGAAGGAGAGGCTGGAGAGACGGTCGAAGTCGTCATGGAGCAACAGCGAGGAGGGCGAGGGGCATAGGCAGTTTATGACTAGGAAGTACAAACTGGGGAGGAGGAGGAGGATGAGTTGGTGGTGGTGGTGGAAGAGGATGGTTTGTGGTGGATTGGGTTGAGCTAACGACGCAGCTTAACCTTGGCACCACCGACGGGGCCGTAGTCTCAAGAGCAGGGAAAAAGGGTTATTAATACAAGTCTCAATACTGGAGCTACCTAAGCGTCCGCTACTCTTTCCCCAGGCCGCTGGAAAAGAGAAAACCGGTGACGTGGTGACGCCGAGCTTGCCTTCTTTTATTATAGCCGGCGTTGTCAGCACACACGCAAACGAGGGAAAAGCAGGGCCGTACGTTCGCATGTGAGTGTGGAGTCGAGTTGTGAGTTGCATAAAACTGGCATACTCATAGATATAGATCAGTGGTGGTTGTAGTTCATGCTGTGATAGTGGTGGAAGTGCATGTGGTGGTGATATATTGTTGGTCGCGGCGACGCGAGCAAGTCAATTGTTTCTTTGTAGTCAACTGGTTTACCTAACCTCACATGAGGTATGTAATGAGATGAATGAGGGACCAGCTCCGTAGATTAGGTAGGTAAGGTAGGCAGGCATGCTGTACTACAAGGTTATTTTTTAAGCCGGGCTCTGGAAGGGACTGGCCCTCTAGAAAAAAGAGGACCCACGAATTTGGAGGGGTGGGAGCCTTGTCATTGGTCGGCTTTTTCTTTTTCCATTTTCCATCCTTTTTATTTTCTTTCCAATCTGAGATTTAGGTAGGAACTTTGACCTCTCCATACTAGCATAATACATACCAACCTACAGCTTACAACTATTGAACAGGTAGAAGTAAGTAATAGACCTTCTTTCCCTGTAGATCAACCCGGGCACGTGAACTACCAATTGATTAATTAGCCAATCAGTCAATCGATCTACACTCTCAGCAATCAAATATAAACAATGAGGTGCGTGCGATGCTAATGCTTGTCTCGGGAGTCAAGTCTCGGCAACATCGTTTCTCTACTGATCTGGCACCAGACCTCGACATCATCTCTACCAACGCATTCGAATGTGACAGGTTATATTCTGCGCCCTTTTCTCCAATTTCTGATTCTCTCCACGCAGCAAATCACAGCCGAGTCGTTTATGCAAATGACGCATCTTTGCACATATGACCAACGCCGACCTGCTCGGACTTGTCAGGTCTATAGGCAAAACGGCTCCAGATTCCCAAAGGAGACGGGTGCTTTTCATTGAGGCATTTTCAGATATTCCTCGCAGATCTGTGACTGGGTGAGATTGTCCTTGCATCTGCCTATTTATTGTAGATCTGTTGTCACCATGTCTGTGCTGTGTATCTACCTGTCTGCATGTATGAAGCATCGCAGCTGAGACATGTGAACGAATCCTGGTCAAAAAGCGTTCCGCGACTTATACCTAAATTAGAACTGTACAGATACCCTTGAAAGTCCGCCTTGGCTTTTCCTCGTTTAGCTATTGAGGTATGACGTGTAGAACCTTACATTCAAAAGTGTGTAAGACATGTGTAATCGGCATGTTACATCGGGTCGTCTATATTGGGGCATTGTGGTGAAGCTCTGATTGAGAAGTACCCGACCTACCTAAAGTTTAGGTAGGTACCTACCTACTCTGAGATATATGCATACATACAAGGTAGGTATGTATAAAGTCTAATCTGAATATATTTAAGCTCAACATAAAAGAGCCTCAACGGAACTAATGGCATCAATGAATGGCAGACTATACATAATTGTGCACGTTATTTTAATGTTATACATGTGTAGTATATTAAGGGTCTGCCTTATAAGCGCCGTGGAACGAATAGTCGAGTTGCACTCGAATCGCTCTAGACCAAGCCTCAAGACCAATGTGAAGTAAAATGCCGAACTATAATATTTTTACAATCGCTTTTGATTACCCATAACCTCCCACGGCATATGACATCGTGACCCGTATACCTACAAGTATCTCGAGACAAGGGGTTTAACCCGCTCTTCAGCCCTCCTCTTCTCTCAACCGTTCCACAAGTTTTCCCCTTAGAAAGTCGCTGAGTCCTAATCTAAATCCATAGGCGACATGATTAGTTCGACTTACAGACAAGACACTTGTCGGTAAAGCAGGGCCCGAAAACTTACATGCCCTCATTCGTAATAATGCGATAGGTGCCGCTGGGCTGGAACTCTCCCACAATGTCCCCATGTCCATCCACCTCAATGCTGCCAAGGATGTCTTCGGGAAATGCGATTCTTCCGTAGTCGGGCGGGTTTCTGAGGTCGCTGAGATGCACATAGCCGCCAACCCCCGCGCCACCAGCTCCTCCTTGGCCACTGGCTCCGCCGCCACCTCCACCACCTCCCGCACCCAAGCCGGAAGTTCTCCCCTTTGTTCCTCGCTGAGGAGTTCGTTGCTGGGGAAAGAATGCGCCTCCTGCCCCGCCGGGCCCTGCGAAGGCCTGGGCTTGGGACCACAGGTCCGGATCTTGGGCTGCGTGCTTGCGGAGGACGTCGTTGAGTATGGGCATGAATTCGCGATTCTCGGAGAAGGATCTTGGTGTCGGCGGCAGCTCTGTAGTCGTGCCAATGGCTAGTCTTGGCGTGGGAGGGGTCTTCTCGAGATATGTAAGGAGAAAGCTACCGTTTAAGGCGGCGGGATTGGGAATGGCTTTCTGCGAATTCAACTTGTCAGTAGAGACAAGAGGGAATTGTTCTGTATATTCGAGTATACGCTCACTATGTAGGGATTCGAGCTCAATGTAGATATGAGCCGACTAGAATGAAGCTTCCTACATGCCGGCGCTACCCGGATTCTTGATAAAAACATCGTTTCTCTTGTCTGTCTGGAATGACCGGGTAGGAATTTGGTGAATACAGCTTTAGTACGGAACAGTTAAGGTTGAGCTATCTTGACAAGCTTGGATGTTCCTAATTGGAGCTACAAAAGGTTTGACTTTAGCTTTACTGGCGTATTGCCCCACCGTCATACACTGTCTTAGGTGGTAGGTACGTATTTATAGGTACCTACATACTAGAATGTAGGTGCTTGTACTAATGGCGGGGGACATTCGCGGCCTAACTCTATTAGGAAACCCTTGTTAACCCATTAACGCGTAAAACGCGTCTTGGAAAGTTGCTATTCTACACTGTCGACAAAACCGATTACCACTTCATGATACCATTGAAATCGGAAACACGAGAATACAGGCCTATTTCTAGCCTTGACACAACATTTCACCCGTATGGAAACCCTCTGATTCAATATGCAGGCGAACAAACCTTCAGTAGCGTCGATATTCGCGCCGAAAACACCTGCGCCTGCAAACCCAATCCCTTCCTCATCGCCGGCCTTCGGCACTCCTGCCCACACCCTCAAGCCCTTCGCTATCGCGCCGCCGACCAAGGCTACCATCCTACCTATTCTTCTGCCGCTCGCTACCCTAAGACCGTTGGCATTCCGCACCTTTACGAAAAAGCACAGCTTAACCCTTACGTCGTCGGCCCTACAAGAATTGGCCACCTTCATTGGTCGGCATTGCGGTTCAGGATGGCGCGAGGAAGGCCTGGCTGAGAAGGTTCTGGAGGAGGTTGCAAAGAGCTGGAAGAACCGTAGCGGTGGCGTCATTGTCGACGGTGCAAGCAAGGAGCTGAAGGAGATCCTGAAGACCCTCGAGGGAAACATGAGCGGCGGGAGGATAGCGACCGGACGAGAACTGAGCAGACAGAACAGTTTCGCATTGGATGCAGGCCAAGAGTCTGATCATACAAATACAAGGTTGGGACTGAGGCCAGCGGCTGCCTTGACGCGAGACGATAGCCAGGCAAGCTTTGGAATGTCGGGGCTGGGGGTTGCAGAAGAAGAGCACGACGACGAAGGCCTAAACGACCCGAGGAAGTGGTTGAAAGTTATAAATGCGTACGAGCAGCCGCGGATGCTGTATAATGTTTCGAAAAAGCACTTCGAAAGGTATGGTCACCATATGACGCCTCATTATTCCTTACGTCGAGACTGACCAGTGACCCAGGGATCCGTCGAAACCCTCTCTAATGCCACCCGCATCACACAAAACGGCTCTGTTCAGAAACAGGTACAACGTCATACACCAGAGGTTACTGCGAAATGAATCATTCCAAAGTTCGGCAGTGGCCACAACGAAAGGCCCGCCGTCCCTAAAACGATCGTCTTCCTCCGTCTTGACTACACAACAAACCCACAAGATCACGCCAATAGCCAACCTCCTTGGCCGGCATGGCACTCATCATATGCTTCTCGGGCTACTATCCGTCTTACCAACAGGGAACCTAGCGATCAATGACTTGACGGGGACCATATCTTTAGACTTGTCACATGCCGTAGCCATCCCCGAAGACTCGGCATGGTTCACGCCGGGGATGATCGTGTTAGTAGACGGCGTGTACGAAGAAGAAGAGGAATCCGCCGGCAAGGGACTTGGTGGTAGCAACGGCATCGGTGGCATAATCGGTGGCCGGTTCCAGGGCTTCTTCATCGGCCAACCGCCCTGCGAAAAGCGGAAAGTAACCCTCGGCGTCAGCGGCCCCGACGGCGGCCCGGACCACACCATAGGAGGTGGGTTCGGCTGGATTGACTTTTTAGGCGTGGGCAGCGAGCGTGCCGTCGGCTCCAAGATGCGCAAGCTCGAGCAGCGGCTCCTTCACTCATCACAGTCCGACTCGGACGTCCCGAGCCGCGGCCGCATCGTCATCCTCGGCGAGTTGAATCTCGACCAACTGCGGGCCCTGCAGGCGCTACACAAGATCCTCACCATCTACGCCACTGAACCCGAGGGCTCCTCACCCATGGCGTTCGTTCTAGCCGGTAACTTCACGCAGCACGCCGTCATGGCCGGCGGTGGTGCCAGTGGCGGCAGTGTGGAGTACAAAGAATACTTCGATGCCCTGGCGTCGGTGCTCGCGGACTTCCCCACGCTCCTGCAGAGCTCGACCTTCGTCTTCGTCCCGGGGGACAACGACGGCTGGGCCTCGTCCTTCTCTGCCGGAGCCGCCGTGCCGCTGCCCCGCCGTGGCGTCCCCGACATGTTCACCTCGCGCGTGCGGCGGGCCTTTGCGACGGCGAATGCGGAGCTAGCCGGCGGCAATGGTAATAATAACAACAACAACGGTAATAACGGCGCGGGAGGAGGAGGCGAGGCGATCTGGACGAGCAACCCAGCGCGTCTGTCCGTATTCGGCCCCTCGCACGAGATCGTGCTCTTCCGCGACGACATGTCCGCGCGCTTGCGCCGCACCGCCGTGCACCTGAAATCCTCCCGGCCCGACAACGCCTACCAAGACGAAGACGAAGCTGAAGACCAGCAGGAGGATAAGGAATCCCTCGCCGCCGCAAAAACACATACCAATAATAATAATAATAACAGCAACGACAATGAAGACGACGTCGAGATGACCACTACCGCTACCCCCGACTTCACCACCACCACCACCACCACCACCGCAGAAACCATGGACATCGACCCCGCCACCACAACCGCGACCAACCCCAAACCCCAGTCCCCCTCCGCCTCGGAGGACCTCCCCTACGACATCCGCACGGCCCGCCGCCTCGTCAAGACGGTCCTGGACCAGGGCTACCTGTGCCCCTTCCGGCACGCGATCCGCCCGTCGCACTGGGACCACGCCGCGGCCCTGCACCTGTACCCGCTGCCGACGGCGCTCGTGCTCGTCGACGCCTCGGCCCCGCCCTTCTGCGTCGCCTACGAGGGCTGCCACGTGCTCAACCCCGGGCCCTTGCTCGTGCCGGGGCGGAGGGGCGTCGGCCGCTGGGTCGAGTACGCGATCGGTGGGTCGGGGGGCAGGGTCAGGGAGTGTTTGTTTTGAAGATGGGATTTTTTGGGGGGGATTTGGGGATGGGCACTGAGGAGAAGGATTGTGGATTTTTGAGTGGATGGGTGGATGGATAGATGAAAGATCAAGTTTAGTACCCAAGGAAGGGAGGTTAGTTGGTGGTGGTGAATTGAAATGGTAATTGTATATGACGGGATATATGATCAATCAAGGGAGAGGGGGCCGGGCAGGGTAAATCACACCCCCTTTTTCTTTTTGTACCTACCTCCGGTACATAACCAATCAAAGAAAACAGCATAGAAGAAATAAAGCATTGATCACATAGGAAAGCATTTCATCACGTATTTAAAATCTTTTTAAACCCCAAATATTTCGCATTAGGTGAGGTATTTTCCCCCTTTTCCCCCCTCCCCCCAAATAAACCACATTA
Source organism: Biscogniauxia marginata (assembly GCA_022695795.1). NCBI lineage: Eukaryota > Fungi > Ascomycota > Sordariomycetes > Xylariales > Xylariaceae > Biscogniauxia > Biscogniauxia marginata. Next base: position 102,141 of record MU404097.1, on the reverse strand, counting down.
CGGACATTAGTTTTATTTTGTTTGTTTGTTTGTTTTTATCTTCTTCGGAGATGCATTTCCTTCCCTCTTCCACCCCCAAGCTTTTCCTCCCCGGATTTCCATCCCCCCCCATTTCCGTCCGCATTCTTTCGTCAGATACTTGTTGTCCCGTGCGTGCGTGCGTGCGTGCGTTGCGTTCCTCCTCTACCGACCAGGCCAGAGCAAAAGAAAAAGAAGAAAAAAACCCCAACTCAATTAAAGCTGGGTTGTCTGGCTTTGGAGGAGAAAAAAATCTAAAGAAAGAAGGGAAGAAGGCATTAATATAAAAAGGGTAAGTGGAGTTTAAGTTTCCAGGGTGAAGAGTATATATATATATACAACGAAAGTATTCGAGTGAGATGCGACTGTAGCCGGGAACAGAGCGTACTAAAAAGGCTATATCGATTTCCACCGCTCGAAGAAATTAATGGGCTTAGCTCTCTCTCTCTCTTTTAGGCCAAGTTGCAGAAGATTTAGCTCTTTCGCCTTATCTGAGAGGGGGGTCATTCTGTTGGACCCGTATCTGGCCTTTTGACCAAGTCTTAGATTACGTACTATATTGAACTGTCAGCCCGGGGGAACTCGAGGCCGAGTATGGCGAAGATACTGCGCGTGCTTGAACTTACCGGGATGAACAGGTACGGTACCTGTCTCTCGTACTCCTTCCATGCCTCGCCGTACTTGGTCCTACAGCGCTGGATATCGCGCCATGCGCGGTGCGTGATCATGCAGCAGAAAAAGACGGGGTAGAACCAGGGAAAGGGGCTTTTGAAACCCGTGACCAGCCCCCACGAGATAGCAAAGAAGGCGTCGCAGGTGTAGTGTAGTTTGCGGGCGTAGCCGTACCATCCATCGACCAGAATCTTGTCGCCGATCTCCGTGTCGATTGTCTTTGGGTTCTCGATGTATATCCAGGGAAGTGCGGGGAAGGTCTTGCGCTTCTCAAGATTGCCACGCTCCCTAGCGCGGAACGCATTCTTCTGCCCGTTGCACTGGTCCCAGATACAGTATACAGCCAGGTAGACCACGAATAGAGCACCCAAGGCATACTTGTTCCAGGCATATTCGGACGGATGGTGGTTAGCGAGATAGAGAGTGCAGTGGCAGTAGGAGAGCGGGACGCCAGCCATGTTCCAGAAGATGAGCATAAAGCCCCACTTCTCATAGTACATGTCCCAGGTTGTGATGATGAGCTGTTCTCCCTTGGAGCAGGCATTGGCATAGAGGTAGTGAGCCATGACCAAGAACCACACTTCACCAGAGACGTAGCCATAATTCTCATACTGACGCGCCGCCGCCGCACAGCTAATGCCAAACAAGATATACCAGGGGATGCGGACCTCGTAGAACATCTTGAAGTCGAGGAGGCCGAAGAGACGCGGGTTGAGCTCGGCACCCATGAAGAAGTCGTAGATGGGATAACCGGTCATGCGATGCTGAGCACCTCGGGCGATGGCAGAGAAATAAGCGACGAAGCTGCATAGGAATCCGGAGATAATGGCGACCGACATGATGGGACCGAATTCATCGAGGAACGTATAGATGGGGAACAGGCCAGAGAAGTGCAGTGCGCACATGACGAAGATGGTAACGTAGAAGCTGACGAAGGCCGAGCAATAGTAACGAAGCTGCTTACCGCCCTCATGACGAAGAGGCTTACCGTAGCCCCAGACGCCAGGCATGAGGCAGTAGCAAACGGCCTCCAACACATAGTATACCCAGTAGATCTTCCAGGCCCGGAGGTGCGGGAACGCGCCGGTATAGATGAGATGCCATAAGTGTTCGCCAAATTCGGCGAGCGACTGTCCTTCGGCCGGCAGGGGGAACTTCCCATCATAGTAAGTTGCACCTATCCACATGTAGTACATGAGGGTTGGGAAACCAATCATGAGGCCCAATGCACCAAAGCTACCTCCGAATTCGAAATGTCCAGAGTAGTCAACCTTGGGATCCAAGCCAGGCCTCCAACCATCTACCAGTTTCTCTTCCACCTGTCCTTTTGCGTGTCCGTTCGCATGTCCGTTAGTATGTCCATTAGCATATCCATTAGTATGTCCATTAGCGTATCCGTTGGTTTGGCCGTTGGCGTGACCATTTGCATAGCCGTTGGTGTGGCCATTTGTGTGGCCATTTGTGTGGCCATTTTCTTTGGCCTTAGAAGGCGTCGTGTCATCGCCGTTGATAACAGAGGCTAGCTTCTCCTTGTCAACGGGACTGAACTCCTCGTCCTTGGGGGTGGTGGCTTCCGAGTCGTCGACATTGTCAGAAAATTTAGGAACGGGCCGGCGTCGCGCAGTCCTGGTCTTGGTGGTGGTCTCAGCGGCAGAGCTCGACTCTCCTTCGTCGGAGGCGCCATCGATCAATGCGAACTGAGATTTGCGTCGCGTCGAACGGCGGCCAGGGGTTTCAACCATGCCCTCGAAAAGCTCCTTTTTCCTGTTGCGGGATGCATCGTCAGTCGCTAGAAAAGAAGATGCGGTACCACGTCGCAAAACAATTGGTGGCACATCCGTCTATCCTCGAGTGACGAGGTCAGTGTACAATGTCATGCCACCGCGCATCTCGACACCGACTTTCATTTTACAACCCACTCATTTGAAAACACGGTAGAGAAACGTACCGAGGAGTCGCACGTAGCGAATATCTGGTAGACATTTTTAAGTATGTGAAGGAACGGACAACGAGCAAGTAAAATACTCGTCACTTCAAGGAAGGAAGGGGAAAAATGCCAATTGGAGTAAACGAGTTGCGTGATGAATTGGGAGAGAGAGGGGGAAAAAGAACCCGGGAATACTAAAAATTTGTCGGTTTTTCTTGTTGACCCAAACAAATCGACGAGACTTGCAAATGCCATTTTTTTCCCGTGTATCCCGGTAGTCAGGGGCAGCCAAGGGCAGGTACACGGCGCGCCCACACCGACCGCACTTAGCCCGGGGTTTAGCGCCTCAAGCGTCGATCATTTGACGTTATTGAACTAATCAGAATCGTCGATTTGTTCAGTTCCGAAAGTACCTACTCCGTAAATGTGAACACGTATTTTGCAGGCACAATACTGTAGGTACCTACCTGTAGGTTACTTCGTACTGCACTCAGGTCCATCAGCTTTTGCGGTGTGTATTCTAAAATTGCCAACACACGAGATGATATATATATATATACCTACTATGTAAGTCGGGAATCTAGGAACTAGGTAGTAATGCTAAATTGTTCATTTGCATATACATATATGCACACTGCATGATGTAATTAATATGCATGGTACTTAAAGTACCTGCACTAGTACAGTACTTTTTCCCAATTTCAATATTGAGCAGGCATGGCAGGCACTACATAGAAGTGCGCCTACATAAACTTTATCTTACTTCAGGTGAAGCTAAAGCAAGGGGCTAACCTAAACTTACATGCACATAAGGTACACTACATTATGTATCTACCTGTTAGGTACATTTTATGTAGGTATTATTTCCATTGCATTACGTGTATAGGTGCCTGTAGTAGATTAGTATGGACCTGTTATGTACAATTTATTCTACACCGATGACGGCAGTTGTCGCCGCTGCAGCCGCCTTCGGCTACTCGTCAACTTATACGGGCTCAGGCTTCCCGACCGAGAGCTCTCGCGGCTCTTCATGTTCCCGCTTCCTTGGCTTTTCACACTCTTGTTGCTCCCTTCCCCCTTGTAGCTCGTCCACGAACTGCCTGAGTCGTCTATCTGAGTGGACGCCTTCCAGTGCTGCTTCGACGGCCCAACCTCTGCCGAGCCCTTTCTAATCAGAATGCCCAGCCAAGTTCGTTTCTCTGCGCCTTCTTCCACGACTTCTTTTCCTCCCTGTTCAACCGCTTCTCCTTTCACCTCTTCAACTCCATCTTCAGCCGCATCTTCAGCCCCATCTTCAGTCGTATCTTCAGTCGTATCTTCCATTACCCCTTGAGCCTCCCTCTTTTTGCCTTTGTCTTGGACACCCCCCTCGACTACCTCCCTGTCAATACCTCCCTCCTGACTTTCGACGGCTTCTCTTGTCGCCCCTTCAACTACCCCTTCTCTCGCCTCCACTGGTGATCCCCTTTCTACTTCTTCTACCCCTTCCCATTCTTTGTTTTCAGGTGTTCCTATATCTCTCGTTCTCGGTCTTCCTCGAATTTCATCTTCTCCTTCAGCTTCAACTTCAGCCGTTTCTCTTCTCGGTTGTGGCCAGGTTCCGGCTCTTTCTCTCTCCGTCGCTTGTTTTCTCGGTATTTCGACTACTTCTCTTCTTAGTTCGTGAACTGTTGTGTCTGTTCGTACCCGTTTTATCCTCACTGCTTCAGCGATACCAATCAGGTCAGAGCCCTGCTCTGTTGTCGTTTCCGTTCCCGTTCGTCCCGACATGGCTTCTTCTTCCCATTCCATTATATTATCGTCACCACGCCTACCAATTTCACTTAGCATGTACCTCTGATAAGCCGGAATGCTTTCTCTTCCGCCCTCGCTCCTAGTTTCGGTCACATGTCTGGGGACTCGTCTCCTTCGTGGCGGCGGCGCTGATACTCGATGGTGTTGATTTTGATACTCGGCCGGTATGCTCCTCTATAAAGCCATTAGTGTTAGTGACTTAATCCCATCTGGCCCACAAAGGAGACAGTGCTCAGGGTGGACTAACCGCCCCCCTGGATGGTCCTTCACTGGCGGGAACTGAGCGTCTGTTGACTTTCTCATGCCCGTCAACCATACTCGCTGGTCTGCCCGGTTTTAACGGCGACGAAGCTCGTTCCGTAACTATTGGCTCGGGTTGTGGACGTGATAATCGTCTACCACGGCCTGGGTAACCGCCCAAGGATCCCTCCGGCCGAACATACGACCGGAGCGAGTTAACGACAATCTTTTCAATGTCGAAAGTACCCTCTTTCATCCCATCATATGATGTGTATGGTACTGATTCCACCACACGGCCACGTCTCTGTTGGTGCTCCGCCAGTGCCCTTCTAGCCAGTCTAGCCATTGGCAACCCATTTTCGATTTGCTCTCGGAGCATCTCGCTAAAGTGGTAAGTGATCAGCACGTTACCATGCCCAATATCTATCGTATCAAACCTACGTTCTCTCGACATCCCCATCTTTCCTTCTCAGCTCTTCCCACATGAAGAGAGATGTCAACAGACTCACGGCTGCCATCGCGCTCTGAAGACTAAGGCGGAGGCCCTCCACGTCCGGCTTTTTTAGTAGCCACATTATTCGCGCCCAGAGGTTTTGCAGCGACGAGGACCCGCCACCGCTCAGTTCTGCAAAACGTCTCACGAGCTCTTCGATTCCTCTCGACACGTAATCGCATTGCTGCGAGATGCGCCGAACTAACCTCGCCCTCCTCGCCCTGAGTCCGGTCTCCACATTTTCGGTAGCATCACGTGCTACGTCGTAGAAATAGTTCAGTAGGCCGGTAAAATTCGTCGTTTCTCGTATAAAGATCATGATCTCCTTCGGCGCCGAGTGAATGGTCTCTGCGCAGATACGTAGTTCTTTCGTCAGTTTCACTAGGATACTGGACAGGTGAAGAATGGCAGATAGACCGCTGAGGGCTACGACCGGCTCTGCCATTTCAAACGGTTGGTCGCAATATACGCTCAACTATCTCTTGAGCGCGAGGTGAGGAGACGACGTTGATAACATTCTTCATATATCGTCACCAATGATCAACCTTCCCGGACTTTTTTTATTCGAAGACCCACGAGCCCACCCATAGCCTTTAGCCTTCTTCGTGGCAGAGCCTCACCGGCCGCCTTGATTTAACCTAGAAATCGCTGACCATTCGCTTATTTGACAAGAACCATCACCAGTCGCCCCCCGCAAGTTATTCCTTCCGGGCAATCGGAGCTGCAGACAGCTTGTTACTTTGCGGCTGTCTGGTTCGCCGGGCTCTGGGCCACATGCACCTCGTCATTGGCCACAACTCTGTTTTGATTTCTGGGGACCCAACTTCACCCCCCTCAGATCGCTGACGTACCTGGCTCTACCAACGTTTTGACCACGGAGGGGGGAGGGTGTGTCATAGCTACCTGACCTAAACAATACGTAGTTGCTAGCGATATAATCCCGCTACCGCTCTCCGCGACCTAGGGGACTCGGGCTTGGCACTGAGTTGTACAGGCCGTAAAGTTAGCGTTTGGTTGGGCTGTCGTCGGTGGCTAGTTTTACTCTGCCCCGAACGAATGAAAGAAATTGAAAGGGCGAAACAGGAAACAAGCTTATCGGAACTACCTTGGCACCGATTTGGGGTTGGATATTCGCCATTCAATAGGCCTTGATCATCACAAAATCTTTGCTGCGTTCGTTGCTGTACTCATAGGTAGTAAATCTCATGATACCTTTTATGAAACTCTCGCTGTATAGATGAACGACTCGTTTGATCAAATCACAAATTTCCCAGGACGCCGAAATAAGCGCCTTTTATCATGCCTTTGCAGATGGATGAGGTGCGCAAAGGTTCCACGGCAAGAAAATAACAAGATCTGGCAGCACTTCCTCTACTGGTTCAGGTACTTTGCCCCCTTATCCTGAAACGCTTATGTCAGGGGTGCGTATGGGTATGTCGCCATAAGACGGCTACAGGTGCATACATTTTGCATACATGCCGCAGGGCAATGCCAGGTTGGCAAAGTGGACCGGTGCTCGTGGGGAGAAGAGAAGGCTTCGCAGGCGCGGAAGGTAACGTCGACATATATACCTAGATGGGTGTATCCGATCTAAGAAGGAATTGCCGTATTGCCTATACCGTAGCATCATGTACCTCCCATATATATACATCAAATGAGAAAAGAGATGCTGACTTACCTGTGATGATACAGTAGATACTTCGTCAGTTTTTATCACCAATAATAATAATATATATATACCTACACATATGTGTGTGTGTGTGTATGTGTGCCAAATAAGTACCTCGTTTCTTTCTTCATTGTGTACTTGGGCCTGCAGCTTGGTACTTCTTTCACAGAGGCTGAAAGGGGATAAGAACTAACCTAGTAAGTAGGATGATGGAGGGCGGGAGTGGAGATATGACAGTTGAAGGATTATTGATCGCTCGTTCGCTAGCAACTGTTTATGATAAAACGAAGAGAGAAGGGACTTCTTCCCCCTTTACCCCTAGAAGATGTCTTGAATGCCATATTACGTATATACATCGTATAATCATTGCCCTGCTATGCTCCGTCCAAGTTTTCAAGATTGTCATCAAGTCGTCATGCCCCTCCCCTTTTCGATACTCCCTTTCCGGCAAACTATAGATTACACACCCTTGTTTACCTCTTGTATCCTTTCTCCCCTTTCGACCAGATATCTATATCAATACAGACTCCCATGGAAACAGACAGACATACAGACAGACCCCTCCCTTTTCCTGATTAAATCAAAGTGATCGTCCCGAACTCCAACTCGCTCAGCGACTCGCCCTGCATGAATCCGTGGAGATATGTTCCGCCGACCAGGCGATATCTCAGCGGGCCTTTCCCATCTACGTTGCGGAGGATCAACGGCACCCTTGAGCCTGGGACGATCCACACCAGGTCTCCCTTGCGGCAAGACTTAGTGCCTAGGCCCAGGTGGCCGCGTGACGTCCGAAACAGTCGCAGGTTGAGCGAGTGCATAAACGCGGTCTCGTACTCCGTCGCGCTCTTCCTCTCCTCTGGAGGGGGGTTGTCTTTGAGACCCATCCAGACGTGGAAGGCGTTCCCCCACGGGTTTTTAACGGGCACCTTGCCTTCACTATCGGTGTCAACGACGAGCGTCCTCCAGAATGCGTCATGGTGGTCTCTTCCAGGATATTCGAGTTCGAGTTGCTTGAGTATCCCCAGCCAATTAGTACACACTTTTGAGCTGTTCACCTCAGCTTTAGTGTCTCCGATCTGGCTCACTACATCAAGCTGTGCTCCACGTAATATCAAGCAGCCGCCGGGTTGTACCTCCTTGAAGCATGGCAAATCTCCTGCAGCTTGATATCTCTTGTAGTTGGTTATCCGGAGCCCAAGCTCGGCCCTTACGCTCCAGTCTGGTACCCACGATGGTAATGCGGATATGTATTTTGGTTGTTTGAAGTCATCGCCCTCGGCATGGGCGAGAACATGAAGATCCTTGGCGTTCTTCAAGATGTATTTGGTAACGTCAGTATACAGCTGGGGAACGCTACGGTGATAATCGGGATACAAAATTTTGGGGAGCTCCTGGTCTTTGTGAACGAGACCGAGGAGCGAGTAGACCTTGTCATGGTCATTCGAGGCATCGTAAGTTCGGCATCGTATCAGGCAGCGTAGGAGGACATCTCCACTATCTCCGGCTTTGTCGTCTTTAATAGCCTTTAGTTTTGTTGGGTTCTTATACGAGATCGGCTTTGCGTCGTGGTCTTTAAAAAGATGTGTCTTGAAGATATTTGCCGACGTCCTCGTAGCCAGAAAGTGCGACATGGTCTCCATGTCGTTCCAATCAAGGGTATGACGACCACACAAGACGATGGTGCTCTGTGCAAGAACAATTTCCTGGATTACCCAGGCGCGAGTGAACCACGTCCGCCCGAATAGCAACGCCACCGAACACCAATGTTCTAGCGAGTTGGATCTTCCTAGCAAGTCAGAGTTGGGCTCATTCTCAAATGCACTAGGGACAACAGTGAGCCTATCCTTTTCGGAAAGCCGACTGAATTTGCTTATCAACTCGCAAGCGGGCTGTGTATACTTGTCGGCAACCCCGAGCCAGATAATAACGCGTCCAGCGGAACGATATATGTCATCCATGATGCTGACCTGCTGGCAACGTTCGTCGTGATCCTCTTGATTGACACATATCGCGTCTATCCAGAGGTCTCTATTATAGTTCGGGTCCGCATCGAGTTGACGAAGACAGTTAAACAGGTTTTCTGTAATAAGTAGCTGTCCTCCGTTGCATATAATAGGGTATTTTCTTTCGCTTGACATTCCCTTATCGGCCTCCTCTCGGGTTGTCGGGCCCCAGGTATAAGAAAGGGCATCGTATTCTGGCTTCCGCCTGCTGTTGATGTCCACGACGCGAATTTCGCATGCAATGATGCCTTCTTGCTCGGATGGAATAAGCCTCAGAAGCCGAACGAGTCGATATTGGTGGTTCGATGCCTCCTTAGAGTCGCACTCATCGTGGAAACTTGTTAGATGGTGGCTTTGTATGTCAAGGCTAATGGTAAAATACGAGAATTTTTCGAGCTTCGAAAATGGGACTCTCGCGTCTCTTGCATGACTTCGTCCATCATGCCTGTTGGCTGTCCTCTTCCACAGCCGTTTGAATTCAAAATAATTAGAACACCACATTTCAACCACCAGGGAATTGCATCGTGAGAAACGGGAACCAAGCGGGGCTGAATAAGAACATTGTCTCTTTTTGACTCGAGACGAGTCGTGGTTTCTCGGTCGGCTGCCTCGAGCATTGTGTGACTCTCCCGCCAATCACCAATTGTTATTAAGTGAGACAATGACGTGGCGCACGAGCTGAAAGTTAGATGCATGTTGGGCGGCTAGACCTAAACTTCGCATCAGCTGCATTGCTAGTCAGTTGACATGGTCCGGTGAATATGGTGATAGATATCTGGAAAAACTGACCCAAGACATTAGGGCACTCACGCCCTGGTTGCGGCCCCTTAGAGAACAAGTCCTTTGTTTGCTATCAATTTAACTAATGTTTTTGAGAGCCTTGGGTCTTATGGGGATTTCTATCCTCATAGTACATCTCACGAGGAGAGGCAGTGATAACATGTATCCAACCAAAAACGCCACATTCGAGGTCGTGTCGGGTTTCTTCGAGCATGACTTTGAGCCTACTGGGCCGGGGTTTCGGGCGGTTAGTAACAGGCCACCTTCACTCTAGCAGAATGAAAAGTTGACCATTGCGAAAACTCAGACGACAAAGCCTGGGCTCGGATTAATCAACCAGGCTTATGACACCGACACTAAATTTGACCCAACACTGAAGAAAACACAATGGGACCGATTTAATCACTACTTGGAGCAACTAAATGCGAAGGGTCAAGGCAAGATTCTATACAAGTTGATTTTCGTTATCCGACATGGACAGGGTTTTCATAATGTGAAAGAAGCAGAAGTTGGCCGTCATGAATGGGACGTGAGTTGAAAAGCACTTGGGCGCGTGGGTATTTGAAGGAAAGCTAAGTGGTAGCAGACACATTGGTCGCATCTCGACGGCGACGGCAAGATGAGCTGGTGCGATTCTTTCCTGACAGATCGAGGCAGAGAACAAGCGAAGGCGTTAAAGAGATTCTGGGAGGAGTCGATTCGGGATTTCAACATGCCGCCGCCTCAGGCATACTACACAAGTCCCCTTGCGCGGTGCCTCGAGACAACTAAGCTGGCCTACTCAGGGCTGAACGTGCCAGGTGGTGGAGTGTTCAAGCCAGTGGTCAAGGAGCAACTTCGGGAGCGTTTTGGCATTCATACTTGTGACCGGCGTCGTACAAGAAGTTGGATCGTAAGTAACTATCCCGAATATGAGGTCGAGACTGGCCTTGCAGAGGATGACGAGGCATGGAAAGCGGACGTGCGAGAGTCGGAGGAGGAAATTGGCTCTCGAGTAAGGGAACTGCTGAACGACATTTTCAGGGACACTGAAAAGACAGTGGTCTCATTTACAGCACATTCAGGCCTGATTCGAGCTCTATATGATGTTACAAAACATCGCGAGGTGTGGGTGGCTCCGGGAGCGATAGTCCCATTGCTCGTCAAGGCAGAAGAAGTATCATAAAGTTGAGAGAAATGGAACCTTAGAGAGAGAGAGAGAGAGAAGAAAATATTATGGAGGTAACCGACATCCGAGGCATTGATGTAATTAAAAGATTTATTAAGTAATGCGCCTCGAGTTTCCTAGATCAAACGATTAGGGAAGTTGCGATATTTGGCATAGCAGTTCTATGTCTTCTCGCTCTTTCCTCCTCCTCAGCTTATCCCTCTCTGACATCACCGGTCGACCTAAAACTAAACCTTAGGTGCCTAAACTAGGTACCTGTTTTCTAATGTTTCCATGCCTTCAATTCCTGCAGTCTTTCTACTTTTCTACTTCTCTAACAAGCACAACCCCCCGCCCTCTGTTGACCTCGTGATATACTAAGCCTCAAGTGTCGCCAACAAACCAGACATCCGTGACCCAGTCTGCCCATCCGTTTTAAGATGAAACATACGCATATAGATGCGTCTAAGGTCCTCCTGACATCTTTTCTGGCGTTTCCAACTGCATGATTGAGCCCTCGAGTCTCGAATTACCAACCATGTACGCCCGTTTACACACGGATCATCTTCCAACACCATTGCCACTCCCCAACCAACCAGCTCATAAAGTTACCACCCTCAGAGATCGCCTAATAGATGGTAGCGAAAGCACCGCCCGCCCACAGCTAGACAAGCCACGTGCGCATTATTCTATCGCCTCCTTGTTTAACAGATACCGGAAACCTAGTGTCAATGAGGACGATTCCTCTATCGAACGCTTGAGAACACATCGATACCCACGGAGTCCGTCCCCAGAGCCCGAACCGCCCATTATAGCAGAGCTTACCTGTAAGTTATCAACATACTTTGAAAACAAATTTCCCCGTCACATATCATAGCGTCCGGTGAAACCAAGCGCTGTTCCCCTCACTAACGTCTAGTAACAGCACGCTACGCAGAACTCCGCACGACCCTGCACTCAGGCATCGTCACCCGGCTCGAGGAAGCACAGGAGGAGTTAACGAACCAGGCCGTAGACAGCATCAAGGCGAAGCAGATAGAACTCGCGCAGCTGGAGGCACGGAGCAACCAGCTCTACGCTCCGCTGCGAAGCGCCAAGGTCGACTACGAGGCCGTAGGCGAGGACAACCAGAAGCGACAAACCACAGTGGCAATCGATAACGCCATCTGCGCGTTCGAACAGAAGCTCGATTCCGCGTCCATCGAGATCGCCAGCTTGTGGGCTACTTAGGAGGAAGCCCAGGCTGAGATCGAAGAGCTCGGGAAGGAGGCGCTGCTCGCGGCGTCGTCATCTTCCTCGAACGATGGTATCAGCAAACACCTCCGAGGGGCCTTGCCTAAGCTGACGAGCGGGATGTCGCCGTCCCATATTGACGCTGTGGTCGAGTTCGCGAGTGACCTCGATAAAGAGAGCAAGGAAGTCGTCGAGGAGATGATGGAATACGAGAAGGTATGCGAACCCCCTTGTAATACCACGGGCCCCAGCTGCGACTGCTCCCGGAGATCGTACGATAGAGCGATGTGCTGATTGAGCTCTAGGAATTTCTTCAGAAGATCGAGAACGAAGCGTCTAGCATTGTGCAGTCGTTCCTGAGCAACTGAGCGCACCGTGACGCAGCGACAGCTCAACGGCCGTACCGGGCGTTTACCACTGCTCTTGTTACTTCTTCTAGTACAGTGAACGCTGCGCGAGAGTAATCTTTCCAACGCCTGTATGGCATGCCGGGGTGTCAAAGGCCTCACCATCTTTATTGGAGGCGGAAAACTAGGATGAGGTTGATATAAAACTCTGTTATTACGAGTCGCTAACATATACGTGGGAAAATTTGAACTCTGTCTCTCTTGCTAAACACACCGGGGAAAAGGGGGGGTCAGGGGAATAAATAAGGTAATATGAGGCTTTCCTAGCGGGGGCAAGAAAGGGACGATGGTAAAGTATTTACCTATGTACCTACCTACCTATTAAGGGTTACTCGCTCCCGGAAAATGACCCCAGCTAGAAGCCCGAGTTAGATACCCTGATGTGGCCGGACTAAAGTCCAATGACATGTCTAGGTTGCCCCGTGATTCCTTGCGATACGGACATTCGAAGTCCTACCTACGTCTACAATACCTACTTACCCGCTCTACGTGGGACGCACGTGGTACGTAACTTTGGTCATAACTATGTATGCAGGTACCTTACCAGGTAGGTAGCTTTCCCTGGCATAAAAATTACTTAAACCTAGGTACCTAGGCATGCACTGAGGTACATTACAAAGGAGGCAAAATACCTAGCAGCACAATCCTATACGTACGTTCCTTGTTTTCCCTCCTCCTTCTTCTCCTCTTCTAGTATTCTATATCTTTGACGGGGGGGGGGGGGGGGGGGGGCGTCAGAAAAAAAAGGGAAAAGATTAAAGGGAAAGGGGAATTGCTTCTGGGACCAGGATCTAGGATCTAACCTGCAAGACACGGGGAAAATAATATTTAGCCTACAGACACATTTTCGTGCAGGAAGGTTTAGTTACGATGCGTGCGAGATGTATGCAGTATACATACATATATGTAGTCTAGGTAGATTTATCCACGATAATGATGATGCTGTTACTGGAAGGATTCCCGTTTCCGTATCACGCGGCGCTGCTACCTATACGCACCTAGATATAGGACACATATTGTGAGTAGCCGCAAGCCTTTCTCTCTCGATGTGTGTGAGTGAGTGAGTGAGTGAAAAGCCAGTGCTTTGCGCGACCAATACAAATTTTTTTTTTTCATTCGATCATCTATTCGTTAATTCACCTCTTCTTTCCTATAAGCTATCTTATAATCCAGCGTGACTAACACATCGGTGACATCAACGCCGTCTGTATGCCATTCTATGTATAGAAGATACACAGCATGTAAGTGAGAGAGGAATAGGAGAAATCAAAAGGAATTCGTAGTAGGAAGGTAATTATATCTATGCGACCGACCACCGGCTATGCATTCCAAAATTCCGAAACGCTTTACTTTTTCATGCAGGATACCTGGTACCGAAATTCTTTGTGCTGTCGTGCACCGAAAACACGTAGATTTCTTCTATAAGAGCCCACAGCAAAATTAAGGGGCTATATGTAGCAGCAATGCCATACTAGGGTATACTCTTGCCCCTTCCCAATGGATATGCCGTCCAAGTCGAAAATTTCCGTGAAATGAAAATCGAAAAAAAGAAAATCGCGGTTGGCAGCAGGAATGCAGGCGGGTATCGAGAGTAGTCCTAGATAGATGATAGCTTGCTATTCTCGTTTTTTCCCTTTCTCGCGCGGATCCCCCACCTCGAACTCCGGGAATGCTCCTGAACGATGTCGACTGTCCCCGGGAGTAGTCATATACGCGTTATCCAATCATGAACTGGTAACGACCTGTCGAGCCAACGACATATTCCCAGCGTAATTGATGTAGTAATGTCGAAAATCACCCTTTGGCGAACTGCATAGCCACGATGAAGGGTTTACGTAGGTAGCTAGCAGGGCGTATCTTAAGTGGTGCAGTTCATTGCCACTCGCATGTCTTTCCGGAACGAAGAAAAACAAGTTTCTGTAGACGAGATCATACGAATGAGCTCGAACCCCGCATCTAGGATTTGCCACGAAGCGACGTAGCCGGTGTCTAGGTCTATAGCGTCGAAGTTGTTCCTGGTGACTACGTGGCTGGATTTTCCATCGATCGATAAAACCGGGCGGATGCCTGCTTTGCCTACCTGGTTCCACTTGCTGGTCTTTATCGCTCCTCCGACACGACAACACCCCACTCGTGGTCCATATTGCCGTACATGATATCCCGGAGTAAACCCTTGAGCATCATTGTGAGTGGACCACCCTCACCCGTCTTGCCCATGGGGATTTGAACGTCGCGTCCGCGGTGATGGACCAGTGAGATGGGGCAGACAAAGTACTGCGTGTAGGATGTCAGTAAGCTGTATCGTCCATTGTTTTAAACCGCTATATCTATTCGGGCGCAGTACTGGCACAAGAAGCCCAAAGGTAAATGAAAAAAAAAAAAGGGGGCGGGGTGCAACTTACCGCAGTGCCTGCCGCGAAAGACTCCAACATCCTGCCTTCGGAACCTGCCTGTATAATCTCGTCGATAGTGTACTTCCTCTCAACGATCTCGACATCGTCGCCCAGTTTTTCACGCGCAAGGGCTAGGACGCTACGCCTAGTCACACCATCTAGGATGAGTCCGTCATCCAACGGGGCGGTGACCAGTTGCGTTTTTCCCTCTCGAGTCTTCCACACCACGAAGAAATTGCTCGCGCCTGCCTCTGTACACAAACCCTCCTTCCCGTACAGCCACAAGATCTGGCCAAATCCCCGCGTTCGAGCCTCCTGAGTCGCGAGTAGCGAGGGCCCGTAGTTAGCGCCGACCTTGGCGTAGCCAAACCCGCCGATCCAAGCACGAACCATGTCGTCTGGTGAGGTGTGAAGTTTCATACCACCAGCCGGCGCATCCATCGTCGGCATGTAGCTGGCAATGATGTAGAGTAGAGCCTGTGACGGTGCCTGCACACCGAGCGCCGACTGAGTGCCGATCAGTGTCGGACGTAGGTAAATAAAGCTACCCGCACGGTCACGAGGAAGCCATTTCGGGCCGTCAACGGCCATGAGTGCCAGGAGCAACTTCTCGAGTTCGGCTGGAGGGAATGAGGGCAGGCTAATGCGCACCGCGGACATGAGCATACGCGCGCAGTTGCAATCTGGGCGGAAGATACGCAGTTTGCCGTCGAAACCTCGGTATGCCTTCAGGCCTTCGAAACACTCGGTTGCGTAGTGGAGAACAGAAGCGGTAGGCATAAGCGAGAGAGGACCGTAAGGCTTAAGTTCTGGTGTCTTCCAACCAGTCTTAGCGGACCAAGCGACGGTGATCATGTGATCGGTGCAGATACTCTCGTCATTGAGCTGGCACACGCCAGGAGTGGGCACTTCACGTGGCTCCTTAGTGAAACTGTACGTCAACTTTGATGCATCGAGCTCATGGACGTTTGGCTGAGAGACACCATCAGTGGTTCCGTTAGCATAATTGCTCTCAGTCATCCTATGTTCGATGGCAGAAGAAACAAGATCTGGGTCCGGTTCGCCGGTTAATAAGACCGCAGACGGAGTCATGGTGGGTTCGTAGACGGAATCTCGGTGCCCTCGTAGACAGGCTCAAGTGAGATCAGTGTAACAGGGTGACTATAGGATGGTGGGCTTCAAGTGGGAAGGATGTTGGAGATATCAATGGCTAGAGAACGGGAGAGGGCTTGAACAGAGACGAAGGTTGCGGCAAGGCAAGGAAGGGGACAAAGTATAACTTAAATCACAACGAGCAGATTCAACCGATGCCGGGGATTCAATGACAAAGATCATGGAACCAAAGAACCAAGGCGCCAAGGAACCAAATAGAGGCTAGCAGGGTATCTAGAATAAGAAATTGTCAACAGTAGGGCGTCAGAGAATATTCTTCGGCCGGCAGAAGTCGATGTACTTGATTGCCTGCCTATCGCGGAAGCAATTCCCTGGGGTTCGGTTGTAGACGGAGGCTCAAAATCATGTGGATGGGCGAGTGGGGGGCTGAGTATATCTTGTCTCTATTCGTCGATCTACACCTCTCCAGAGTATGTTCGCATCAGTATAAATAAACCTGTCACACAGAAGGCTACTGTGTAAACAACATGCCCTTCCGAGATTGCAACAAAGATCTTGATGAACGCTTGATGATGCAAGAAGCCGTCCTAGTCCGCTTGGACATACTGGATTCTATTGCGCTGCATAGCCAATGGGGAAAGGGGTGAGTTTGATAGCATCGAGATGTAGGTAGCGGAGGTAGAACTTTTTCAAGTTGGTGGATTATCTGAGTACGTAAAAGATAAGGTAGCGCAGTGTGGAAGACGTGCCATTGACCCGCGAATTACCGCGAATTGCCCTGACTAGCCGCTTACAACCACCTGCCTCGTCATCTTAGTTTCCGCACCTGCATACCTGCATACCTAGGTACCTACCCCATATATACCCTAGGTTAGGTACTTACCCACCTAGTAGTCCACTATGTCCACTCATAGACTACCTAAAGACCTGCCAATAAGGAAAATTCTTTGGCCTTTCTTCTTGGCGACGGACACGACACAATCTTTTCTATCTGATGCATATATCTTGGGGGCGTGGGGAAGGGTCATAACCCCGATCTATTTTACCAAGCAGCTAGCACGACACAGCGACTTCTCGGTCAATACCCTATGTAGGTACATAACAGACTCCGAATACTATAATACAAATGAGGTCCAATAGAGAGAAGCTTTTAGAGATCCACCATCTCACTTACAGCCTAACTCTGACTTACACTCGAGACTTTGCCTCGGCTTCAAGGGGCTCATAATCTCTCCAGACAAGATCCTCGGGGACAGTCTTCCACTGCATCTCGTCATCTAGCAGCTCTGTCATGTTATTCCATTCTTCTCGGACACGAGCCGCCTTGAACGCATTTCTCGGCCTGATAATGGCCTCGAAAGGATTCGGTTGGACGACGAGCCCTTCGGTCAAATCATTCATGTCCGGTACTATCTCCTTACCGGTCGCCTCGTCAATTGGCCGGTGGAAGTCAAACGCCCAGAGCAGACGCGACATGGCCAGGAAGAGAGACCGGTCGGCGATGTGCATCCCCTGACAGAGCCGTCGACCCGCTCCAAACACGAAATCTATAGGAAGACAAGAGTCAATTGATACTCTCTTAGATATGAAGAAAACAGAGGAGATAATTTCAAGGGCAGTGGCAGTGGCAATCATAAGTCACGTCTCTAGGACTGACTCTTTACAACTAGGCTCAGATAAAAAGCCCATTGCCCTAAGTCTAAGGGGACCAAGAACTCTAGATAGAAACAACATACGGTCACGCTTGCTAACATCCCTGTTGTTCGCAGCCTCTGCCGAGGTCTGGGTGTCGTGCGCCCATCGATTGGGATCAAAACGTCGCGGGTCTGGATGCCGTTCTGGGTCATTATGGACTGCCCTATAACCGGGAGAAATTAGCATACCCCTATCACTAACTGCACGCACATAGACGGGCCGGTAAATACTCACCAGACATTCCACAGCACCCCGACACCCTTGGGGATTTTATATCCCATGTATTCGTCGTCGCGGATCACGGCGTGCGGCACGCCTAGAATAGCGGTCGGCATCCATCGCATGCTCTCCTTCATGCACCCACGGATGTACGGGAGATCAGGGAGGTCATTCAGATCCGGCATGCGGTCCCCACATACGCAATCGATCTCTGCTTGCGCTGCCTTGGTGACCTCCGGGAAGATCAAAAGGGCTTGGACGAAGCCGACCAGAGTAGAAGCCGTCGTGTCCGATCCTGCCTCGAGCATGGAGCCACTAGTGTATCCAGCAAGGCGGTCGGACAGCTGTTCCTTCTCTTGGGCCCGGAGAATATCAACGCAGAAGCAGGGCTTTGAGTGCGCAAGTTTAGCGTTATGTTCACGGTATATTAGTCGTCGATCCGCCACTCACCTTCGCTGTGCCCTCGCGCAGTCTCCTTTTGGCGTCGAGGTAATGTCCTACATACAAGTCGTATTCCTTCCGGTGCAATTCTTTGGCATATTTCCTCATCGGCAATAGGGCGTCCGGGAGATATCTCAGTATCGGGAAGATATCAAGCAGAGCAGCGGTCTGTGACCCAGATACCTCGCTAAATTTCTTAAACCCCTAGGCTACGTTCAGTTTCTGATGGAACCCACGTCTTCTTCCTCTCCCGTCAAACTTACATCATATAACTGCTTCAGTTTTGGATCGTTGATGCTCGTGGTCCGGAAGCCAAATACCATCTGTGTCGTCAAAGAGTTTGTATATCTCCGGATGTGGTCTACGAACAAGGTCGGTTTCTCGAGAAAGCCAACGAGCATGGCTTTATTCTCGAGATCCTGGTAAGGGACATACGCGCGCGCGGCTTTGATATTGAGACTGTTATGTACGACTCCACGAACCTTCCTCCACGTTTCGCCGTATTCCTGTTGTCCTCGCGTTAGGTCTTCGTTTATTACCTCCCAATACGAAGGGGCCGAAAAGGAGATGTCCATATGAGCTCACCATCATCAACATTCGAGAATTTCCACTGACGAGCTGGCTAAGATAATTCTCTGACCGCGACGAGTAGATCCCGCTTCGTTTGTCCAGAAGGTCATTGATCGCCTTATCGGATGATAAGACGATCATAACCGTCGTACCTAGGATGAGGGAATATACAGGCCCGTACTCCTCTGCCCATTTCTGAAACTGTAGGTGGCCTTTCTCCTTCGGCATCTGATGCAAATTTCCTATCAATGGTAGAGTCGGCGGCCCTGGGGGGTATCCCTTTGGCCTTCTGCCAATCCTGCTCAGTCGATAAAGCAGGAGAACAAGTGCCGCCACACCGGCGGCGAGATTTAGCGCTGGAATCTCCATGCTAGTCCTGTGTCTTTACATTATCAAGAAAAGCTTTATGAGACCGGATTCCCGTCTATCATGGAAGGTTGCGCAGAATATAAAGAGCATAGTGAGCTCTCTTGGCTCTGTGGGGCTCTTCGAGGGGATCCTTTGATGTAACCTCGAGCTTACGCGCGGGGTGCTCGTCTCATATATCTAGTGATTTCACATCATGAAAGGGTAAAGATCCCATTATTCGTGGATAGTGGCCTATCATGAACTCCCATTACTGTCCCGACGTAGACCCGGCAGATGCCCATTGGTCTCGCTTTGATTACCCACATATTGCTGATACCTGACTCCTCGCATGAGAGCTGTCAGCGGCGCAGAATTACAGGGAATACAGCATCGCCCTTATCAGGTAAGGCCTCTCCATCCAGAAAGAGAGCCTCTTATAGACGTTTCCATATACACCTCTCGAGGCATGTAACAAGCTGTAAGACAGTCGTCATCAAAATTCGCTAGGCGGCATGCAATTTGTTTAGTCAGATCGTATGTCATTGGACAAGCTGCAATCATCTCGGGATCGATGTCACGAGATCAGGTAGGCATATGTAGGTATATATTAAGCATCCTAACTAACAATTGACTACTGCTTACTTATATATCCCATGCTATAGACACTAGTATAAGCAGAAGTAGAAATACCTAATGAATGCGGAGGAACTTCGGCCTCGAAGTATACACAGCTGGGATTACATTCTTGCGGCCAAGGTGGCACGTAACGGAGAGCTTGTATGCAACTAAACAATCTCCTTGTGCAACGCAATATTGGCTAACTACTTTGATCAGGGTCTTCCTCGCGTCTAACAGGTGATTTAAAATAGCTCAGCTAACATGTTCAGGTTATCACGTTCGTGCTTGACGTAACTAGCGAATAGGGGAATATAAACATTTGGGATGGGCTTGTTTATAGGGGTTATTGTAGGTAGTGTAACTTATGATCTCTATATATATAATTAGTTCTAGGTTTTGAAAACAGGAATAAAGGGATAGGAGGGAGAATCGTGCTTTAACCCTTTGGAAGGACTGTGCCTCATCGATTAATTAGCGTCTGACATGCATGGTTGAGAGAGCCTTTCGTCCGGCTAGTAATTCACCTCTCCACAATTGTATACGTCCTTGCAGGACTCGTTTTCACATCAACATGATCACGGCAGTGTTCTTCCGTCTTAAGCTGACTCCTAACAAATAGTTTGTCGAACTGTTTCTCTGATTAACCGTGTTCAACATATGATTCTAACTAAATTTCTACTTACAAACCCCCCCCCTTCCTACGTGTGACCGCCAACCCCTATCTAACCCTACCTACATAACCTCACATAGCCTTCCGATCTTCGCACCACTAAGGCAGATGTCCCACCTAGCCCCAGTACGTGGAGCATGCACAATCCCTATCCCCTCGAATCCCTCCCCCAATATCACACCGTACGCCCACCTTCCTTAATAATCAGGCGGTAGCGGCTCCCCCGGACGCAGCAAAAGCCTATCCATGAGGCCGGTGATGAACTGGTCGGTCTCGCGGCGGTGGTACGCAGCGCCCTGGGACTGGTAGAACTCGGCCGTGCGGCCGGATCGCATCTGGACCTGCGCCAGGAGGGTCTCGAGCGGCGGGCGCTCCGACGGCCGTACCGCGAGGCACAGCATGACGAGCGCGTGCAGCTCGCGGTCGAGGCCCGGGATCTCGTCCAGGGGCTTCGTGCGGCCGGTCCAGCCGACCCGGACCGCGGCCGCGGCGCTGCTGTCGTCGCCGAGCTGGAACTGGACGTCGCCCGCCTGGGCGATGGCAATGTACGGGTCTTTGAAGATCAGGGCGAGCATGATCTGTGATTCGCGTGTTTAGTCGTGGGGTTTGCTCATTATACTGAGGGAGGGGGGAGCTCCAGCTGTCAACTGTGGCTTACCTTGCCGATGTTATACACGTTGTCCTGGTATCCGACGTCCTCTTTGCTGTTAGACTTCGTCAGCTTGTCTAGCCTAGGTACATAAACACACTTAATGAGTGTATAAAAAATCACGTACAAGACGGGATCAAAAGCGCCTTCCAGTCTGGCCCGGCCAAAGTCGATTAGCTTCAACTTCGGGACTATGTTGTGCTCCGGATCATTCGGGTCCGGGAAATCCAGCATGACTGGCTTCTTATCAGCAAACGAGAAGCCTACGTTGGTTGGGGAAGGAAACGTCTCGTGGGCGTACTATTAGAAGGAGTTATGTCGAGGTGTATCAAGAGTTCCTGCTCGCCCGACCCGAAGACTTCTTTCGTCGTGGGTGAATTGTCCGGCCTCCGCGGCGGCCACGCCATACCAATACAGGCCCTAATCACTAGAGAAAGTAAGTGTTGGTCTCTTTTATGATTTATCCGCTAGCTGCGCAGAGAACGTGGAAAGGAACTCACGGCCTATGAAGAAGCGCCATAGCACCCGGTTGGGCAGGGGATACGAAGTTTTCCGGTAGTTTTTGATCAAAGTCTCCAAAGTTCCTAGCTGCAGCTTCTCCATCACAATGTACGGACCTGGGAGACCCGTCTGATCTGTCGGCAAGAGGGGTTTCTGAAGCGGGTCGGGATTCAGTACCACCCTCTGCACGATGTGTTCTGCGCCCTGGAGCGACTGTAGTCACGGGGGGGGGGGGGCTGTTAGCATTGCGCGAAAGGCGGGAGGCTTGGGGAAGTACGGGGACGTGCCGTCAACGCCTGGATCTCTCTCTGCAGACACTTGGTCCTCTCAAACGTAAGACCAGAGCTCTGGTCGTCTCTCTTCACGCGCTTGACCACGAGTGGACGGACGTAGCCGTTTGAGAATGTCTGGTGCACCTCGACCAGGACGTTTCCGCCGTCACCGACCGCAAGTCCTCCTATCACCCGGAACGAAGGGTCATGGTTGAAGTATTTCCGTAGCTCCTCCGTGGCCCAATTCAGCTGGAATTTGTCCCTCGCCGCATCGACTTGGCCGTCGTCGCTCGGCATCGTCGTCGCCATCGTTGCTACAATAGCGTGGCGCTGGGAGATAAAAAAAGGGTATGTTGTGATAAGGTAGTTATGTGACAAAAAGACAAATAGGCCCCCTCCAGACGGGGTGGACACCTCGCCCCTACTCGCATACATTTATTATGATCCTTTTTACACAAAGACTGTTGGGTTAAATTCCTTGGGCTTAGCTCGGGGTCGTCTTTGACGGAAACGGATCTCTAGCATCTGAGACAAAATACTATCCCGGCGAACTTAAGTGAGACAAGACATGAATGAGATTGTAACAATGTTCCCGGACTTGATTCTGTCTCTGTTCACATCGTTTCCATCCTGAGTGTATAGCTAATGCATATTTAAGCATCACATCTTATCTGATATTTATGACATCGCTCAAATTTTTTTAATCACAAAATGTTACCCTTAATACAGTATTATCAGATAGAACGAGTTGTTTAGAATATTTAATTATCTTGATTTAAATCGCATGTCTTATTATAAAAATAATTTTTTATAATCCCTTAATCACCATCATATCACGACTGTAAGAAGGGTATTTATTAAACTCTCGCTTACAGCTCTAGTAACACTACTAAGGCCGACATTCTTGCGATACGGAGGATATAGAGGGCTGTAAGCAATCATACTTTAAGAAGGTAATTATATTTATAGACGGGACTACCTAATTTGTTTCAAACAGGTCCACTATTAAATAGCACTTCGCTTGTAACAACCAGAAATATAATATTTTTCCAACTTCACATCATTATCACCTACATACTGATGTTCACTACCGTGATACATTATCATTAAATACAAGCGATGAATTATATTTCTCAAAGTCTTGACCTATTTCGACCGGACATAAATAATTAAATAAATTATACATTTTCTTCGTTACGACGCTATCTTACTTTATCGTCAATTTTAGTAGTAAATCATTATCTTGAAGTCTTTTTGGCAAATTGTTTGTGAGAGGGAGATGGTTTTTACACCTTACAAATTTCTCTTTCACACAGCATGATTACAATACGGTTGGGTGTATTTATTTGCTTTAATAGATCAAATCATACACGCCGTTTTAATGCATGTCAACGGCGAGTGAGCGCATACAAATTGTCCAAAGCGCACCGGATACGATTAACCTGATAAGTTCATATAGTAGCTATAATCTGCACACACCTCCTATTAATATCCCACCGTATTTAGTCACTGCTCATCCATTATCAACCTTTGGATTTGTAGTCGTGGTGGACAGTGAAAACGTTAATAGGTTTGGCAAACCATCCCCGCAGTTATCGAAATAGCCGGATAAGGGGAGTTTTCTAATATTGTATTCAGGCAGTTCATTATACTGCTACGAAGCTCACTCTCTTTAATCTACTTTAATTGCAACTCCTGCTTCAGAAGAGAAGTGCGTAGGGTATTTCTAGGAAGAGATGTAGCCCTAGTAGTAGTGATAATAGGAGCACGTACTACTCAGAAACTACATCTTCCTCAGTAGTGATTCCCACCTCCCTCGCCCACCCAACAGCCACAGTAGTCAGGAATCTGTGTTGAATATCTAATATCTAGACCGACAGATATAAACAACCTTTTAATACTGAGAGTACTGTATCGCAATGTCTCCAGTCCGATTCGAGGGCCTTGATGTCGACCCTACACCCTTAGGCGAGCCACTACCACTTCCTTTCTCGAATCGCGTGGCGCTGAACCGTTTTATGAAAGCAGCTATGAGCGAGCGTCTAGCCACCTGGAACATGGACGATATGTCTAAGAGCGGGATTCCAACAAAGGAGCTCATGAACCTGTATCGACACTGGTGTCAAGGAGGCTGGGGCATAGTAGTGACGGGCAACATCCTCATCGATGCGGCGCACATCGAAGCCCCGGGAAACATGATCATAACGGTGGACTCACCATTCTCGGGCCCGCGCTTCGAGGCTTTTCGGCAGCTCGCGGCAGCGGGCAAGACCGCTACTGAAGGTGGCAGCAACGGCACGCTCTTCCTCGGACAGCTTAACCATCCGGGCCGGCAGGTCTCCGCCGAGATCCAACCGGACCCGGTCTCGGCGTCTGACTTACAACTAACCAAGGAATATGTGGGGATGACGTTCGCGAAGCCGCACGCGGCCTCGCACTCCGAGATCCGAGCCCTCGTGGCGGCCTTCGCCCACGGGGCCGCGTACCTCGAGCGCGCCGGGTTCGATGGCGCGCACCTACACGGGGCACACGGATACCTGATTGCGCAGTTCCTGTCCCCCGCGACGAACCGGCGGACCGACGCCTACGGCGTCGCGGCGCTCGAGAACCGCGCGCGCCTCGCGACTGAAATCGCGGACGCCGTGCGCGCCGCCACGGGCCCCGGGTTCGTGCTCGGCATCAAGATCAACAGCGTCGAGTTCGAGGAGTCCGGGTTTAGCCCGGAAGACGCGGCGCGCCTCGTCGAGCTGCTCGAGGACCACGGCTTCGACTTCGTCGAGCTGAGCGGGGGAACGTACGAGGTGCCGGCTTGGCACCATCGCAAGGAAAGCACGCGACGCCGCGAGGCCTTCTTTCTCGAGTTTGCGGAGCTCGTCGCCCCGCATGTCAAGAGGATGAAGTGCTTCATCACGGGGGGGTTGCAGACGGTGGGCGCGATGGTGGATGTGGTGCGGCGGAGTGGGCTCGACGGGGTTGGACTCGCGAGGGGGAGCGCGACGGAGCCCCGGTTTCCCCGGGATGTCTTATTGCGGGGTATAAGGGCATGTATCAAACCCCTCTGCAGCGGCGAGAGCGAGGATCTAGGCACCAGGGCGGTGCTATCAGCTGGGCAGATGCGGCTCATAAGCCTGGATAGGGAGCCGATCGACCCGTCGGATCAGGAGTCCTTCGATGGTTTTCTGAAGGACTTTGCGGCGTGGGTGGCGGAACTAGGAACCAGGAAGAAGAAAGAGGTATATGGCCACGTCTTGATTCAGTCGGTGACGACGGTTCCATATGGAGTTATCAGCCCGAAGCCGAAGTGACGTATCGAGATATATAATTATAAAGGAGTTGACATACCAGGTCTGATCTAACTCTTTTTGCAACTCATGCTTTTATACTGAACGAATGCAAGCCTAGAGGGCGCAAGATGTAATACATCTCTGCTTTAACGTTCCACCATTTAGTATCGACACTGGGGGAGGGGGGAACTCTTGCATCTAGCAGGTCAACTGGGCATGAGCCAGTAAATTATTCAAGCCGACTCAAACGGAGAGACACGTCAACGCAAGTATCCTAGACACCACTCAAGATGAGAAAAGGGGGCTAAGAGATGTACTAAAAGAAGATGTATATAAGAGAATGGAAATAAGTTCTAAGAGGTATGAAAAGGGGCTAGAGAGAAGCAGCAGATACATATACAGCTGGCAAAGGGATAACTATGGTCATGTCGATAGGTATGAGTAGAATATGGTTCTGGGCATTGTTGTAGTCGAGTCTTAAACTTCCCAGCATCCCACACCATGTAGTAAGCCAGGTAAATAGGATCATCAAGCGGTGTTGCTACCGACCGGATTTCTATTGCTTCCTTTGTGATGGGGTTATTTTAACCAAAACTTTTTGGTTTTCATGACCCTAACCAAGGGGATTGTAAGTTCAACCTGCATCGCGTGTATGACTACCTATATGAATTCCGTATTCAGGGGTAATAAGGAATAACCCTAAGCAAGTAGACAGCCACCCCACAGGACATCAATAAGTACTGTAAATCAACTAGACACCACCTATTATCGCATTGGTACAACATAGAGATATACACTCACTGCTAGTTAGGATTCCCGAACTAGCCTATAAAGTAGGACGGGCATGGTCAATTGTTCGCTACTGTTACCTTGATGTGAGTCTGCCTGTCTGCAACTAACTACTTAGGGACACCTAGAAGTGATTAAGTAGCCTAAAGCTTGTAATGCCTTTGGTCGATGATGGTTATGAGAGCTCCTGCACGTAGACTGAAGGAAAAGATTCTAGTAGCCAGAGGAATGTTGTGTCTCGCAAAATGGTGTCCCTTTTCAGAGACCCTCTTAATAAGTCATGATAGACTGACTGGCCGCCGACGGACCAAACCCTCCTCATTCTCTTTTCTTCTTATTTGTCCATGGGTTGTTAAGGGTGTAAGAAGGAGGTGGTAAGCTTCTGAAATATACTGCTGGGTAAAAAACGATTATCTCAATAATCGTGAATCCTGTGTCTCCTTCCGTTTTCTCCGCGGGAAGAAGCCATAGCAGAAAGTCTTTAGCTGTGAGACAGGAGAAAAGCATCCTAGGTCGTATGTTTTCCTTAGCGAACATATCTCCAAAAAGAAAAAAGGACCAGCGTAACCGCTATGTCCCCTACCTCCGTAAAGTGTGGTATCTTTTCGGGGTCTCGCCCCGCACTGATGGCTCGACTGAAGCTTGGCGATCCAGGCCGAGATGAGGTGCTGCAGGGGCAGAAGCACCACGCATACGGAGCACATGCCAATTTGATTGATAACAATAATGCCAGTTTATTTATTTTGATATGCCTTCACCAAGGTGCGCTGTTTATACTCAGTACGTCTTGCTATGGTTGGTATTGACCTAGTTGTATCGATTCGGAGCCCTCCGATCTCTGGCATCGTCAAATAGCTGGGCCAGATAACTGCCCCTTGTTGTCGGAGTTCTTCTTCTATAACAGATTCTGGACCACTCTTGCGCGTTTTCTAGATTGGCTTCCATCCGTTCTCATCGCCGCGGTAGATATGGCATGATGCTCTATATAAGGCTTTAACGATAGTGCTAATAGCGGCTATAGCAATGAAAGAGATGGGGTGATTAACTAGCTCATCCCAAGAAGCTTGGTACCTGCCAAGAAGGGTATACGAACGGATATGCGCCCAGAAGCCAAGACTATAGCTACATACAATGTCACCAACCCACTTTTCCGATAAGTTGTATTTATATATATTGTGCCTCGCAGACCGTGAAGAATGGAACTCTTTGATTCCGTCCAGACCCGAATGTTAGGCTCAGACTCTCTTTCTGGTGGACTGTCCTTTCCATTCGCTCTCCCTTCTCCTCTGTTGTGTTCGCTAGTATCCCGTTTGTCGAATCCGCAACTATGAGAACTACCAACTCGGCTTTGGCCATCTCGGTCACCAGTTTATTGGCTTTAACCAGCCACGCCAAACCTGTAGGGCGTGCGGAGTCAACGCCATTGGTGGATGATGTAAGACAGCGGGTTATGTGAAATTGGGCTGTGTGCTAATAATCTGGCTTAGGAAGAACTTCAAC
The DNA here is from genome assembly GCA_022695795.1 of Biscogniauxia marginata. Classification (NCBI taxonomy): domain Eukaryota; kingdom Fungi; phylum Ascomycota; class Sordariomycetes; order Xylariales; family Xylariaceae; genus Biscogniauxia; species Biscogniauxia marginata. The sequence goes on along the minus strand of MU404097.1, from coordinate 74,696 downwards.
AATCCGTCACAGAGGCTGACCTGATACAATGTGCCCAGGATCTGGAGGACATTGCTTATGCAACGACTGGGAGGAACCGAGTAGGTTACCAGCTGGGTACTTAGATGGGAGATCCCTCGCTGATAATGATAACTTATGCAGCTTCACGGCACAGAGGGACATCTGAATACGGTTAAGTACATTGAAGACCAGCTCAACTCCCTCGGTGATTACTACACGATCGAGAAGCAGGAGTACACAACCGAGATCGTGTTCTTTTCGGAGGCTTCGTTGACAATCGATGGCGCGGAAGTGGAGTCGGGGTCCTTTGAGTTCGTCAACAATGGTACCTGGACGGATACACCACTAGTGCCCGTTGCCAACCTAGGTTGTGAGGCTGTAAGTCTACCCTATTCTTCCAACGCCCATTGCGTGAAAATGGTGCGAAGACTGACGAAACGAACAGAGTGACTACCCCGACACCGTCGAGGGAAACGTTGCCCTTATATCTAGGGGCAATTGCACATTCGCCTTGAAGGCCCAGCTTGCCGGGGAGGCGGGAGCTGTAGGCGGTATTATATACAACAACGTGGAAGCTGGAGCTGCTGCTGGCACTCTGGGAGGTGTAAATGACTTCGTGAGTGAAAAATGACCTGCCCCTCAAAGCAAGATTGACCAAGGCGGATATGTATTGACTGGATCATTTTTAGATCGCAATTGGTGGTATCACCAAGGCCGAGGGTGAGCGCCTAGTTGGGGAGATTGCGGGAGGTAGCACTATCACCAGCTCGGGCGAATTCGCGTCCTACATCGCCAACGGAACCAGCTACAACGTTATCGCCACCTCCAAGTCCGGTGATCCGAACAATGTGCTGGTGGTGGGCGCACACTCCGACTCGGTGGTCGATGGCCCCGGTATCAACGACAACGGAAGTGGCAGCTGTGGCATACTCACGGTCGCCAAGCAGCTGGCTAAGAGCATTACAAACAACCAGGTGCGTTTCGCCTGGTGGACGGCCGAGGAAGAGGGCCTGCTGGGCGCCACCCACTACGTCGAGACGGCGCCGCTAGCCACTCTGGACAAGATCCGCCTGTACCTCAACTTCGACATGATCGCATCACCAAATTTTGTCTACGGGGTCTACGATGGCGACGGCAGTGCGTTCAATCTGTCTGGGCCCGCGGGCTCAGCCGAAGTTGAGAAGCTCTTCGAGGACTATCTACAGGAGAACGAAAAATTCGTCAGCGCATCCGAATTCAACGGCCGTAGCGACTATGGCCCGTTCCTAGATGCCGGCATTCCCTGTGGCGGCCTTGACACCGGCGCCGACGGTATCAAGACCGAGGAAGAGGCGGCAAACGTTGGCGGCACAGCCGGCATCATATACGACCCCAACTATCACACAGCCAGAGATAACGTTACCAACCTTAACCCGGGCGTGTTCGAGACTATGAGCCGTGGAATCGCCCACGCCGTCGCCGTTTATGGCACTAGCTGGGAGGGCTTCCCTCTGCGCAACGCCAGCTCCCACGCTGCCGCTAAGAGACGTTGGGCTAAAAATTCGAGCCGGGCGTCGAAGCTCAGCCGCAAGCTCTTCTAAAAAGCACCCGCCTCAACTACAGACTATTAGTGATATGTTTCTAGTACATAAAAAAGATTGTATTGCTTTCTGGGACGGAGTATCTATAAAAGTATAAGCTATGAGTTTCATGAATGGTATACTGATAACTGCCTGTTACTGTAAATTCAGTCTTCGTGATGTCTATCCAGGTATGTAGTATGTATGGAACCTAGTCAAGGAAATGTATAATACTCATACCGTAACGTAATAGTGATGATGCGATAAGTTCCACAGCGATAAGGTACGGTATTAAATATAGTACCTGAGGGTTTGAAAACAAGGCGATTTAGTGGGAGAGGCTTGCAGGGGTGGCTGGCAAGCTTAAATTTCGAGCTGCATCGAGCTGCATCTCGTTTTCTTTTTCGAGTAACTAGTAGAACATCTTTGACCGCTGTGTTATTATACCTAGTAAGCGCGTAGCTTTAAAGGCCCGGGCTGCCGGGTCTTCCTGTCGAGTACAAGATATACACAGTACAGAGTTCAACACTAGCAGAACTAGGTATTAACATAGATAAACTAGATCATTTCTACTTAGCCCCTAACCCCCTTCACTGAAGGCTATTCTGTGAAGAGTAGGTATATGGAGATAAAACACTAGTATGAACAAAAGGAAAGGGAGGTGGTTGCTCTTGATGGTATTGAAATATCAATTAACTATGTGATACCATCCTATGGTCATACTTCTATAATATGCCAAAATAGGGGCTAGTGCTATAAGGACATATGCATCGAATCCTTCCGCGCACCTCAATAAGAACGCGCTCGCAAAGCACGTCAGTTGTGCCCTGTTCCATCAAGGCCTAGAATGTGGCGATGTTGTTTATCGGTGAGGAGTAGCTAATTTCCCCCTCACATTCGTTCTCTTGTTTTTTTGCAATGACGTAATGGTTTGAATCTCAGCCGGAGCTCCGAAGTGCATCCCTGTTCAAGTAAGTCCTAGGATTTGGGCCCCTCGATTAACAGCGGCTTTGACAGAAGTTCGGGCCACAAACCTCGTTGTGTATTAGGCCGACCCTGCCGACTCTAGCTTGGCGTATACAAGATCGCGGAACACGAGTTGTGCTACTCTCTCACCTGCCTCTTTCGTCCCTAAGTGAGATGCTATCACCAGCACTCCCCGGCTCAACCACTGAAGAGGATTTGGAAGATCCAAAGCGCGGCGGGCCGTGAAGCTAACCCTGCCGCCGCGTGGCGTAACGTGATATAATCTCATGTGTGTATGCATTGCACAAGCGAGATAGGATATTATACCATTCGCTTGATGCATACCTGATAGGCATGTGTACACAGATGTGCCCCGCGCGAGCTTCCAGGCTTCTAGGCTTCCGGGCTGCAGCTCAGCTCACCGGATGCATTGTTTATTATTCCCTTTTAAGAACCCAGCACCACCGCGTGCCTGTGTGAGCCTCTCTCTCACACTACTGTTCAACCTCCGCCAAGTGTACACAGGTCCATCGTAGTGGTCGAGGCATTGGTAGGCCAATTCAAGATGAAGTCGCAATCGCTGGCAGCGGTGGCCTTGGCCGCCCTGCCCCAGGTGTTAGCTATCACGCCCGAGGGAATGCTCTCCGCGAACCGCTATAGCGACGCCGTCCCGAACCCGTCTGGGGTCCGTACGAACTCAATTGACTTGATACGTGAATCGTACCGTAATCGTGACTGACGGCGTGCTAGGAATTCGCTCTCTTCTCTGTCTCAAACTACTCGTTTGAGACCGGCGAGAGGACAGCGTGGTGGAACAAGCTCGACTTGGCTACCGGCGACATCTCCGTGTGGACGACCGACACGGACATCTCGGAGGTGGTCTTCGTGGGGCCCGACCCCTCGAGCATCATCTACATAAACGGCACAAACGCGGAAGCCGACGGCGGCATTAGCTTGTATTCTGCCGACGCCAACTCGCTTGAGAAAGCCACACTCATCGCTTCCCTGCCCGCTCCGTATTCCGGGCTTAAAGCTGTCCAGACCGCCTCGGGTGACATTCACTTCCTCGTGTACACCAAAGCGTATCCGAACGGCACCGCATACAATGAGGCGCTGGCGAGTACGCCCCGAAGCACCGGCAGATTGTACAACTCAATCTATGTCCGACATTGGGTACGTAGACTAATGTATCACAGCAAGATCACGTGTTATTAACATTCAGCTCTAGGACACCTGGCTCACAGAGCAGAAAAACGCCGTGTTTGGCGGTGTGCTAAAGGGAGGGAACGGTTCCTATGCCTTGTCCGGCGAGCTCACTAACTATGTCACTGGCATCTGCAATGTGACTTGCGCCGAGAGTCCATACGATCAGAGTGACCAGAGCGACTACGACATTTCACCTGACGGCAACAGTGTCGTCTTTCTAACGAAGGACACTTCTCTTCCCCTGGCGAATTACACTGCTGATGTGATCTACGTGGTTCCCTTTGATGGTACTAAGGACGATGTCGTCCCCATCAACGCCAGGGGGTCTACTAGCTACCCGGACGCGCAGGGGGCTACTACGAGCCCGAGATTCTCCCCTAGCGGCAAGTACATTGCGTACTTCCAGCAGAATGGAATCTATTATGAATCGGATCGTAACATCCTCTACATTGCTGATACGGAGACGGAAAACGTCAACGTCACGAGCCTGGCACATGATTGGGACAGATCACCTGACTCCTTGGCCTGGGCGAAAGACTCTGAGACAATCTTCGTCGCTGCTTCCGATCTCGGACGCGAGCGCATCTTCCCTATCCCTCTAAGCGCCGATGACTCGTATGTGCCCAAGAACATTACGAACGAGGGTGTCACCGCGGGGTTCTATGTCCTGCCCGACGGCTCGCTCCTCGTGTCTGACTCGAAGATCTGGACTAGCCGTGATATTTACTCGGTGACGCCGGAAGGCGAGGTCGTCAAGACCTACTTCCAAGCCAACCTGGTGGACGCCGGGCTAAAGGGTCTCGGCCCCGAGGACGTGTCCGAATTCTACTACTCGACTAACACGTCCGAGATCGACCAGCAGGCGTGGATCATCTACCCCGAGGGCTTCGACGAGAGCAAGACATACCCGCTAGCTTTCATCACGCACGGCGGCCCGCAGGGTGCGCACTACAACTCGTGGAGCACGCGTTGGAACTTCAAGGTCTGGGCCGACCAGGGATACGTCGTCATCGCACCGAACCCGACGGCCAGCTCGGGCTGGGGCCAGAACCTGACCGATGCGATTCAAGGCCGCTGGGGTAGCTACCCGTACTGGGACCTGGTGCACGCCTGGGAATACGTCAACAGCACGCTCAAGTATGTCGACACGGCCAACGGCATCGAGGCCGGCGCTTCGTTCGGTGGATACATGACAAACTGGTAAGTCGATCTCTCTTTCTAAACCAACCCCCCCTTGATGTTTCGACCGATGACCTGATATCGCCGTACAGGATCCAAGGCCACGAGCTAGGCCGGCGATTCAAGGCGCTGGTGACGCACGACGGCAGCACGTCGACGCTGAACCAGTACGCGTCGGAGGAGCTCTGGTTCATGAACCACGACTTCAGCGGCCCGTTCACGGAGCAAGGGTTCAAGGCGGGCTCGCCGTACTACGACTGGAACCCGCTGCTGCACGTGGACCAGTGGGCGACGCCGCACTTCGTCGTGCACAACGACCTCGACTACCGCCTGCCCGTCAGCGAGGGGATCCTGCTCTTCAACCTGCTGCAGACCCACGGCGTACCCAGCCGCCTGCTCAACTTCCCCGACGAGAACCACTGGGTCCTCGACCCCGAGAACAGCCTCGTCTGGCACACTGAGATCTTCAAGTGGATCAACTACTACAGCGGCGTCAGCAACGCGACGAGCCCTTATTAGGGGCCGCGTTGCCGTGATGTACCTATAGACAGTATCAGTAGTATTTAATGGTAGCCAAGTGAATGTATGGCCAAGTTGGTCATATAGTAATGATAAATAGGGTTTCGATGAAAAACCCCCATCTTTGATGTGATTCATTTTGAACCATGTGTTTGATTAATATGAACTGATAAGGGTGACGGAATCCCGGATCGATTCCTGGGATTTAAAATATTGGCCCGCCCCCTTTCCAATATCAACTCTATCAGGTAGAGATACTATATGGTAGGTTGGAAACTTCAAGGATCTCCGGCGATACTACGTCGGTTTCTTGAAATAGGTAGTGTAGTGTAGAGTGGCTAATGTGATTGACGCCGTACCCCTTCCATGGTCGCAGCGCCAATACCTACATAGGTTGGCAAACTTCCTCGTAGCGGATACTTTCCTAATCGGATAGGTATGTAGGTGCATGTATAGGCATTCTATTTTGGTATGTGGAACTCAGTTTATTTGGTTTATCCAGTCACTTACATATTAGAGCAACTCAGTGTCAGCTAACACGGATACACTTACCCATTCGAGCTGTTCGAGACTTTGGATAAAAAAGACATGGAACACCTACAACTACCTCCCTAACTAGTATGTGACCTCGGGGGTGAATATATATATTATCATCGTACGAAAGAAAACATCAACCCACGTACAAGAAGAGTGAAGTGGCTTGATAAGGGGGACGATATGTGATGATACATACAGTACACAACTAGAACGCTCATACAAATCAGCTGTCAGTGTGCAGCTGAGAATGCCGGATTGCAACACAATAGCTGTTTCAACGCTACAGAAATCAGACCAACACTTAACACAGCCTCACTAATGTATGGAGCTAATTGGGGATCTATAGATTGTTTATGTGTATACTTGGAGCTCTCTCACTTCACAACCTGTCATAGCTTGAGCTTGCATAAAATGAACAAAATTAATAGGTTATTAAGTTATTTACTTTTGTATTTTATCACTTTTTCATTTCTTTTTCCTTGTTTGGTATATCCTCTTGATCAGTGCATGACCAAGTTGCGGTCGCTTGAATGACTTTCTGCGCTAGGTGGATGTGCTTCCTCTGGGTGTGATTCTGGAGAAGTAGGTAGGTTAAGTGTATAATCCTCCTGTCCCATTATAGATAATTCGTGAAATTATTCTTTAGAGCTCACAGGTTCCCCGATTAACCGACCCCATCCATTACATTAGCGAAACAGTCGGTAAAGCATTCTGGAACGACGCGCGTTATGTGAGGAGCTTCTGTGACATCATTTCTCTTCTCTTCTTCTGTTCCTTTTTGCTTAGAGGGCCGGGCTGTAAACGCCAAGTTTTACCATGTGGAGATGAAACGAGTTGCATTTTCATAGCCGCTGATCAACACCCACACGTGAAATAAGCGTTTCTTTTCTTTTTTTGGTGGGGGGCCCTGGAAATACAGCAGAGCGAAATCACTACTTGAATACGTGCAAAATTGTCATTGCCACGAGAATTTAATGATTATAAATTTGTTCGTGGCCAAAGGAGTGGGAAGGGAGATAGAGAGCCGAAAGCTTATAAAATAAACCTAGGAGTTAGTGAGCTGAACATACGACAAGGGAGTCTCCTACCACCATATTGTAGAACTTGGGACGAATCGAGTTTGACTAGATTGGGGCATTGTCAAGTAAGCTTGGGTAACTGGCGGGAATCTGATGCAAAAGAAGTAGATCTCCCGATAGATTATTATTAAAATAATGATCTCCCTTTTCTTAGCGAGCGACCGATCCCCTATTCCTCATCATCTTATCTTGATCCCCGGGCGCGCTAGGCAAGGAACCCCGTAAGGGAGGGTAGGGCGGAAACCCAAAATCAAGCCGTTCGTTCGTTCGTTCTTGCGATTCATGTGGGAAATAGGAGGGGATATGGTTATTGCTTTATCAATGTAAGAAGAAGAAAATCAATTCCAGTTCTGATCCTCGCAGGTACTAATTAATGGCTTGGCTGAAGGAAAGCCAAATAACTGTAGGTACATATGGACGGGGGCTTGCTTGGCTTATTCTACCTACAATAACGACTCGAACCATACAGAGGAAACACCTACAGTATAGCAAGAGGTTCAAACCGTGGGAGAGCTCGACCAATCGCAAAGTGTACAGTAGCAGGAGGTCGTTGCGAGTTACCTAGGTAAGTATTAGCAGCGTTACCTAACAGCGGCGGCGGCACTTTTGCATACATACCTAGTGAGGAAGAAAAAAGGGGGGTGTATCTAGACAGAGAGTCTACAAGCCTAGTTTTGCTTCTCTACTCCCTCCGTCCGATGTTTCTCACTCGGTACCGAGTTGCCGACTTCCTAGCATACTCAATGTCATATTATCGTTGTTTATACTCCATAGTAAAACAATCTACATACTGTGCAAACGCGCAACAGGTCTTAGGGGCGGGTAGTCGGTTAGTAACTCTCGCCGTGTGTGCGTGTTTGTGTGTCAAATGTGATGCTCACTTCTCATCAATGGCATCATCAGTAAACCGAGATCTTGATTGGGCACGGGATCCCGCTATGTGTACTAATTATTTTACTGGAAGGACCTTTTTTTTTGGTATTCACACGCCATTGCCCGCGTACCGTCATCTGAGAGGTCAGAGAGAGAGTGAGATTAACCACTTTCTTGCCGCATTGTCTCAGACTCCGGATCCGGTGGGTACCGTCCGGCGGCCATCAACATCAGCCTCCTGGATGTGCCAAGACCGGGGCAACCCCTGGCACAACTACCCAATATCAATTGCTTCGCTGGTGATCGGGGGCCGCCATATTCCAAGCAGAGTGGGACCCACAGCCTTGTCCGGCATTGTATGTACTTATGTCGACTAAACTGTCTTAGGTATGTCAGCTCTTTCTATGGTCCTTCGTCTTCGGCACATTTGCAGAGTGTTCCCTTTTTTTTTTTTTTTTTTTTTCCTTATTGGAAACCTGTTGCCCTGAAACAGGTTGATTTGACAGCTTTCTTGGTTAGTACAGTAGTGGAAAAGGTTTTGACCACCTATCAGCTCAGCATGGATGCTACTATGCTACTCAGTCACTCAGAGCATCAAGTTCACGGCCAACTGGCTAGCCACATCCCTGTTGGGGCAAGTCTCATGAATTGTCCATGTAGGTCATGATCCGCGCTCTGAGGATCCCGTTCGTGGTCCGTCTTGGCCCCAAGATGGGCAAACGGGCGGTGGGCTCTCAAACGTGCTGTCGATCGTTCATCTGGCCTTGCTGCCAATACCTATGCTGTACCCTCCCTACGGTATGTAAAGGGCACCTTGCAAGTACTCTCGTGCCAGACGAGGGTGAGCTATCTTTGCATCGATGCTCCTCTCAGCTAGGCACAAACCCAGTGAAAAGTGACCTGGCATTGTGACTGTTATTTTTGCTCGACGCCACAGTTTTACTTCCCAAACCAGTCCACAGGGGGGGGGAAACCAACCAGGTAATTAATCTCTCGAGATCCTTAGGGGAGAGGGAAGCACACTACTCTCTTTGCTACGTGTAAAAATTCTTACAACACCGGGGGCAATCATCGTCGGAGCTTCCCCCCCATTATCTCCAACTACATATCATCTAAGTTTCGATTTTCTTTCATTTTTTCCCGTGGCAAGACAATGAATGAATATCCGAGACAGACGGCGCCGCCGTCGCCCCCTTACGACGAGAAGTTAGTCCTGGTTGACGAGCGGTCGATGTCTGACGCCGAAAGCGAGAGCAGCAGCAGGAGGGATTTCGACAGCCGCTTCTCGAAGATAGCCTGGTTGACGGCAGCTAGGTCGTACCGACCGCACGGGCTTCCCCGGGCGCCGCCGATACGGATCGTGCTCCTGAAAATGGGCATCTTCCTGCTGCCGAGCTTCGTGCAGCACAGGTTCACGCGCGACCGTCGATCCGGCCCCGAGAAGTTACACCCGACCGCGTACCTCGACGGCATGAGGGGCCTGGCGGCCTTGTTCGTCTTCTTCTGCCACTACTCGTACACCGCGTTTTTCATCCACGAGGCCTGGGGCCACGACGACGGCAACTACGAGGTCTGGAAGCTGCCGTTCGTGCGGCTGCTGTACAGCGGGCCGTCGATGGTCTGCGTCTTCTTCGTCATCTCGGGGTACGCGCTGTCGTTCAAGCCGCTGAAGCAGATCCGCAGCCGCTCCTTCGGCGGCTTCGCCGGGACCATCAGCTCGTTCGTCTTCCGGCGGCCGTTCCGGCTGTTCCTGCCGACCATGGTGTCGACCTTCATGATCCTCGTGCTGCTGCGCGTGGGCGCCTTCGAGGGCACGCGCGCGTTCACGCAGGACCCGGCGTACATGCACAACGTGATGGAGCCGCACCCGCCGCTGCTCGAGACGACGCGCGAGCAGCTGCGCCACTGGGTCTGGGAGATGTTCAACTTCCTGCACATCTGGAGCTGGGAGAACTACGGCGGCTCGACCAACTACGACGTGCACCTGTGGACGATCCCGGTCGAGTTCCGCTGCTCGATGGTGCTGTTCCTGACGCTGTGCGGCACAGCGCGGCTCCGCACCTGGGCCCGCTTCCTCTGCGTTGGCGTCTTCATGTGGTTCGTCCTCCGCAACGACCGCTGGGAGATGGTTCTCTTCCTTGGCGGCATGGCAATCGCCGAGATGGACCTCATCCAGGGCACTCACGAGCAGCCTAGCCCGTCCTCGTCGGCACCGCTGCCTCCACCGGCTATCCTCCCGCTTAACAAAGACAGCAACACCGAAAACAAGACCTCAACGTCAATCTCGCGACGGCAGGCCCTCTTCTGGACTCTCGTCGCCGTGCCGGCCCTGTACCTGATGTCGGAGCCGGACATGGGCACCGAAGGCGTGCCCGGCTGGGGGTACCTGGGGGCACACATCCCGGAGTGGTTCACGGCGAAGTACCGGTACTGGCAGATGTGGGGGGCGATGCTGTTCGTGTTCTGCGCGGCGCGGTCGCCGTGGTGGCAGCTCGTCTTCAACACGGCGCCGGTGCAGTACTTCGGCCGCATCAGTTACGCCATCTACCTGATGCACGGCCCCGTCACGCACATCATCGGGTACCGGGTCCAGCGCTACGTGTTCGCCTACACCGGCACCGAGGACTGGGAAGCGTACCGCGCGGGCTTCCTGCTTGCCGGCCTCGTCAACGTGCCCCTCGTCGTCTGGGCCGCCGACGTGTTCTGGCGCGCCGTCGACGCGCCAATCGTGAGGTTCACGAGGTGGCTCGAGGGCAAGCTCAGTATTTCCGAGTAGAACGACATATTTTCCCTATAACCCTACTTATGCCAACGTTTATACACATATATATATCGTCGAAGAGCTGCCGCAGTGAGAGAAAGATCTGGAATCTTCACCCTCGGCTTGTTTATTCTTTACCAATAATCACGAACGAGGAGAGGAGAAAACCATCTGCATTCTTATTTCTATTCACTCACCTAAAATACCCACCCACCATGCATTCATTATATAGTTTTCCTTTCTAGAATTAAGCGGGGCGAGAAGGGATCCGAAGTTGAATATTAGTTACGTGAGAGGTAAACGTATGGTTTTATACTTACGTACCTACCTACCTATGTTAAAAAGAGGGCTAGAGTGGCTGCACCACATGTAGCGTTTCATGAGCAGTAGATGTTGCATATATTCCGGGGAGCAGGCAGTAGAGATGCTTACGCACCTCTCCTGATGGCTGACGCGGCGGGCACTTTGTTAAATCTGGCGTTCGAGGATAGGGCGGTTGTCTGTCACATAGGTATTAACTACCTTACCTTGGCATCATCATCATTATCAAATAGCATTTCGTTAGGATTATTAGAATCTAAATACAAAAAACTTCTAAGTAATGGTTTTCTCAAACTATCATAGTCCCCATTCGACATAGATTCGGATCAAATAAAGACTTATTTATCCCTCGTTTTTCCTTTCTATGTAGTTATTTTCCAACAAAACCAATAAAAGAATTATACTCTAGTGAATAACTCCACGAACTTTTGCGAACAAGCAAACAGGATAGCAAATGGCAGTGGTCCGGGTTGTACCCGTGCCCGGGAACGGGGCCCGGTCAAGTTTCACGATGGGGACACGAATATTTAGAGAATTCCCGTGCCTTGCCTCTTTAAACTCAAACGAGCCTTGTCGATCTCATATCCCACATCTCCCTGGCCTCAGAGGCAATCCCCCAATAATAGACCTCGTTGACAGATACATATTTTTAAAGAGTGAGTTGAGACTGTATTGACCAATCTTGACTAAAACATCTTTCTCATAAAGCATAACTTTGGAGGGGAGTGGGGAATCAAGTCACGAGAACCTCGGCGCGTATGCTAGTAGTAGGGAGCAGCTGTTGATGTTTATTAACCCCAGAGTCTATGTACACAACTGCAGCAGCTTGCTCCCACGTGTATATCCGAGAAATCTCGAAAAAACACCGCTAGGGAATAACATGTGTCGAACACAATTCAGTCGTAGTATATCTCGGCCCTTCTTTGAATGTATGAGAATACAGTAACCTAACAGCCCGCGGTGGTGGTAGTGATGGTGGCAGTAGTTCGCTGGGTGACCCTCTGCATGCTCGTCTAAACGCCGCCTCGAATGCTTTGCCGGTGTCACGATGCCCTGTCCCCGCCCTTCCCATCCAAACCCGCTCGATGCATTCTAACGTCCTCTCACTCTTCTATCTAACTCCATTTCGTGCGTGATAGAAGAGAAGTGAGCCCAAATAGATCCCAAACCCATGCGCCAAAAGATGCGGTATAGATTCGGTGTGTACCTGGTCATGTATGACGGCTCCGCTTCCCATCCCTTCCAAACATGTCTTTCCCAAATCCTATGCCTCCTACGTCGAATAGTTCGGCGAAATTGATCGATCGCTTCTGCCCAGCACCTTTACCTAAATGATTTGCGTTTGTTCCCGACGGCCGTGGCCTAGTGCCCCGTCTGTTACTCCGCGGCCGGGGGGGATGAGATATCGAGACCGCCGAGGAGCTTTGTGTCGTATTTTCATTCGCCCTTGTAGAATCAGACAGGGCAAGATTGGCAAGGTTCAAGTATGATTCCTGAGGATACGGGTGCGACGATTGAAAGGTAAAGTTGTCCTGTGTAGGCAGGGTGATCATTTGCGGTTCCTCGGTGATGGGAGTGATCGTTGGCTGCTGAGAGGTTGGAGGCGCCGAGTCGGTTCGCATGGTAGACAACTGCGTCCCACTACTCGATCGGTGTAGTTCGGGCGACGACGCCGTCTCGGTCTTGTCAACCTCGTCCTCGCTCTCCAGAGCCTGGGATACCAGATCTCTGCCCTCAAGCCGTTCGGTGGCCCACCTCCTCACTTGCCACCCCTCTCCATCGCTCAGGCCTATATTTTGCTTGTCGAGAAAGGCAAGGATGTCGTCCAGACAGTCCTGGTAGCCGTCGGAGCGTGCCTTGGACTGGGCAGCAGCCGATGTCTTGTACAGTTTCGTCACAGATAATGCCGCAGCTTTGAAGGCGTCGAGAAGCTGTTCGGGAGAGTCGGGGCTGGCGGGGTTCTTTGATGGCGACGAACCTCTCATGGCGTCCATCTCTGGCGGGGTGTTTGTGTGGGCTATTCGACGTCGAGGTAGGAGAACAAGTAGCCGTTGTTGTTGATGTCCGTCTGGTGCGGTGGAACGCTTTCGTCCTCCTCTTTTTCTGCTCGAAGGCTCCTTGGGGATTGGTGGGGCGCAGCCGACTTGTGGGTCGAAGTCGAGAAGGGAACGGAGGATGCAGCGAGCCTACGATCGACAAAAGGTCAGACAATAAGGCCAGACAATGAGGCTAATATGTCAGCAAAGAAGGTGATTGTTCGGGGTTTTCTTCTTGCAGCCCGAATAGTTAAGAAAGAAATGGAAAAAAAGAACAGACCACACAAAGGGCTGTGTGTTGGCAGCTTGTGATGATGATGCTAATGATGATGGTGGTGGTGATGACAGTACAAGGGTTTGGTTTTATACACTAGTGGGTAAAGTACGGCGCTGCGGGCTTTGGGCTTTTCAGGAGAGTCGTGGGAGGAAGAAATGCGGACTCCTAGTAGAAAAGGTACCTGATGCGCACCGACCAGCTTTGCAGATGACGGGACCTCACCTTAGGTACTACCTACACTAGGTACAGAAGCAATGAGTGGGTCGCGGAATATCACACGTTCCGGCCCTGCCACTAGCTTATTTCCGTTTGGGCAATTGCCTGTACATCATATCCAACACTAGCGGGAAGGTACATACCTTAGTATTCTACCTACCCACTACCAATCTTTTTGCTCCTCTATCACCTTTACAACAACCACAACCACGCGCGTTTCCTGTTGGTGATTACCTCCGTATTTTCGCCAACCTTCCTCTCTTCTAATCCATCCATCACGACGCATTCCATCTCGACACCTGTTACCTCGTTCCGTCGCACATTCAACTTATACAAGGCGCATATCAAGTCGCGTCCGAGTCGCGTTGAGTGCTTGCAGTGTCACCAACCAATATGGCTCCCTCTCGCACAAAACCCAGCGCTGTCGACCCCGACGCGTCCATGTCAGATGCTCCGGAGCCTGCTACCAATCGTCCCGACGCAATGGTAAGCAAATAAATAAAGATTGCATTATGTTCTCGATTTTTAGCTACTTTCCCCATGTCGCGTGTACATGTTCTGTCTATGTGTACTAATCGGGAAATAGGATGTAGATGAGACACCTGACTTCACCGACTCTGACACAAACCCGAATACAACGGCCAGCAGTATTGCCGGTGATCATGTCGACGGCCGTAAGAAGCGCTCAGAAGCAAACCAATTGCGGCGAAGCATATTTGGCAAGAAACATGACTTGTTGGGCGAATCTAAGGTGCGGATGCAGGCCTATCCGAGATGAGATTGCGATCGTTTACTAATCACCTGATGACAATAGGAAGATGATACTATCCGAAGATTTCGCTACTTGTTGGGCTTGACAGACTTGTTCCGCCACTTCATCCAGACAAACCCCAACCCTAAGATCCGAGAGATTATGCACGAGATCGACCGCCAGAACGAAGAATCCTCTAACTCTAAGAAAAAAGGTGTCCGTCAAGGCGGCGCCTCTACAGGCCGAGCTCGTCGTACTGAAGCCGAAGAAGATGCCGAACTACTCAAGGACGAGAGACATGGTGGCTCCGCTGAGACGGTCTTCCGCGATTCCCCCGCCTTCATACACGGTACTATGAGAGACTACCAGATTGCCGGTCTGAACTGGCTGATTTCGCTACACGAGAACGGTATTTCGGGTATCCTTGCCGACGAAATGGGTCTAGGAAAGACGCTACAGACGATTGCCTTCCTGGGCTATCTACGACATATTATGGATATTAAGGGGCCTCATTTAGTCATAGTGCCTAAGTCTACCCTCGACAACTGGAAGCGAGAGTTCGAGAAATGGACACCTGAAGTCAACGTTCTAGTCCTTCAGGGTGCAAAGGAGGAGCGACATGCCCTGATCAACGAACGCTTGATAGACGAGAAGTTCGACGTCTGCATTACTAGTTACGAGATGATCCTGCGAGAAAAGGCGCATCTTAGGAAGTTCGCCTGGGAATATATAATCATCGACGAGGCGCATCGTATCAAGAACGAGGAGTCTTCGCTCGCACAAGTTATCCGCTTGTTCAACTCCAGGAACCGGTTGCTGATCACGGGTACGCCGCTTCAGAACAACCTTCATGAGCTGTGGGCACTCTTGAACTTCCTCTTGCCGGACGTATTTGGTGATGCCGAGGCTTTCGATCAGTGGTTTTCGGGACAGGATCAGGATCAAGATACGGTCGTCCAGCAGCTCCACCGTGTTCTGAGACCGTTCCTCCTACGTCGTGTCAAGGCCGATGTTGAGAAGAGCTTGCTACCGAAGAAGGAGGTCAACCTTTACATTGGTATGTCGGAAATGCAGATCAAGTGGTATAAGAAAATCCTCGAGAAAGACATCGATGCTGTAAACGGTGCAGGTGGCAAGAGAGAATCCAAGACCCGTCTCCTCAACATTGTCATGCAGCTACGAAAATGTTGTAACCACCCTTACTTATTTGAGGGCGCCGAACCCGGTCCTCCGTATACGACTGATGAGCATCTCGTCTTCAACTCTGGGAAGATGGCCCTGCTAGACAAGCTCCTCAAGAGAATGCAAAAGCAGGGCAGTCGTGTACTCATCTTCTCACAGATGAGTCGTCTTCTGGATATCCTCGAGGATTACTGCGTATTCCGAGAATTCAAATATTGCCGTATTGATGGAGGCACTGCGCACGAAGAACGAATTGCGGCAATTGACGACTACAACAGGGAAGGTTCTGAAAAGTTTATCTTTCTTCTCACAACCCGAGCTGGTGGTCTCGGAATCAACCTAACCAGTGCCGATATCGTCATTCTTTACGATAGTGATTGGAATCCTCAAGCTGACCTTCAGGCTATGGACCGTGCTCATCGAATCGGACAGACAAAGCAGGTGGTTGTGTACAGATTTGTCACCGAGAGTGCTATTGAGGAGAAAGTCCTCGAACGAGCCGCTCAGAAATTGCGTCTTGATCAACTAGTCATTCAACAAGGACGTGCCCACCCTGGAGCCAAGGGGCCAGCCGGCAAGGACGAGCTTCTGACCATGATTCAACATGGTGCTGAAAAGGTCTTCCAGACCAAAGGTGGAACAGGTATAACGGCTAAGGGCTCTGACCTGAACGACGACGATATCGAAGAGATCTTGGCCAAGGGCGAGAACCGAACGAAGGAACTTAGCGCAAGATACGAGAAATTAGGTATAGATGACTTGCAAAAGTTCTCCTCGGAGTCTGCTTACGAGTGGAATGGGGAGAATTTCGGGGCCCGAAAGAAGGAAATCGGGATGAACTGGATCAACCCAGCAAAGCGTGAACGCAAGGAACAATCGTATTCGGTAGACAAATTTTACAGGCAGGCCATCTACGGTACCAGCAAGGCGGAAGCCAAGCCGAAGGCACCTCGAGCACCGAAGCAGGTCCCCGTTCACGATTACCAGTTCTACCCTCCCCGACTTCGGGATCTGCAAGATCGTGAAACCGCGTTCTATCGAAAAGAGATCAACTACAAAGTACCCCTGGCTGATGGTGACGATGAGAATCTATCGGAGCGAGAAGCAGAGCGCGCTCTAGACCAACAAGAGATAGACAATGCCACCCCTCTTACCGAAGAGGAACAGGAGGAGAAGCAGAAATTGTCACTCCAAGGTTTCAGCGACTGGAACAGACGAGACTTTCAGCAGTTTGTCAATGGATCTGCACGTTACGGGCGCCATGACTACGATAGAATCGCGGATGAAGTTGACAGCAAGACTCCAGCCGAGATCAAGGCATATGCTAAGGTCTTCTGGCAACGATACACCGAGATCGCAGACTATAACAAATACCTCCAGGTGATCGATGCAGGCGAGGAGCGTATGCGTAAGACGGAACACCAACGCAAGATGCTTCGGAAGAAGTTGCAACAATACCGTGTACCGCTGCAGCAGATGAAAATCAACTACTCGGTTTCCACCACAAATAAGAAGGTTTACAACGAGGAGGAAGACAGATTCCTCCTAGTACTCCTCGACCGATTTGGCATAGACTCGGAAAATGTCTTTGAGCGAATCCGTGACGAGATCCGAGAAAGCCCTCTGTTTCGGTTCGATTGGTTCTTCCTCAGTCGCACGCCTATTGAAATCAGTCGGCGTTGCACAACTCTCCTCACCGCCGTCGTGAAGGAGTTCGAGGATGTGCATCCGACAAAATCAAATGGAGTTAATGGCAAGAGTAAGAGAGAACCGGACGATGAAGAAAACGACGAGGACAGCATCCTAGGAATGGCGCCCGCAAAGAAGAAGGCGAAGAATGGTGTTAAGGTATGTGCTAAATTACCCCAGTTTCACAAAAAAGTCGGTCCAGTCAATTAACAATACTACAGAACAAGGCTCTCGACAACGTCAAGACGGGCAGCAAATCTGCCTCGACATCCAGAGCATCAAGCGTCGTCTCTACAAATGCAGCGCCTGCTTCTAAGGGGAAGTCCAAAGGGAAGAAGAAATAAGCTGGCTTAATGTCGAAGATCTCACGAATGATCTGCCCCCCTCTTCGCGTCAACTTATATTCGTCTGCATCCCTCCACACCTATGGTGTTACTTTTCATCACAATAAGGCTAGAGGGTAGAGGGGAATATGGCGGCGTTATTATGTGTTTGTTTTCCGGTTATTCCCAAGTTCGACGGAGACTTTCAATTCTGCGTTCACCTTGGCAATGCCCCCCCCCTTCCTAATCAATAAAGGCTTGATAGAGACAGGGACGAAGAGACGCGTGGATGACACATGAGGCAGAAGACGAGAAAAAAAGAAAAGCCAAAAAAAGAGGGTTGAGGCAACGGAGCAAAAGAACACCAAAGCTTGTAGGTGGACTGAAATGAAGACTATTGAACTAGCTCTGGTCTGAAGAACTCGAGGGATGATGACAGACTAAACTACTGGTTCAGTGTACAAGAAAAAAAAAACGTATGTACAGTATTATTGGGGGGTTTTCCTCCACCCCTTTCCTCCTCCTATCTTAGGTAGATACCTAGCTAGAAGTGGAAGAAAAAATTAGGAACGATGGTTTTCTCTTGTGCTTTGTTTCTATTTTCTAGCCTACGTACGATAACATGCCATGTCCCGGTGATATATTCCTTATGATAATACCCCCCTCCCCCTTCTTGCTAATAACCTAAGGTATCTGGTAATAATAATGACAATAAGATTCAATCCGAGCGAGTATTTGACGATGTGTGTGGAGGAGTCAAGATGAAGAGAAAAGGGTTGGCCGGCCGGTTTTTGACTTGTTCCTAGGAAAGAGAAACGCACTGTCATCGTTAAAACGTAAATACTGTAAATGATATGCTCTACCGCTTGTTTCAGTAGGAAAAAAAAAATTAGAAAATTTCAGTTATCGGGATTTCACACATAACTTCAGTATCATTTTTTTTATCTTTACGCACTTCGTCATATTCGCCTCACGTCTATCGTGCTATCCTATCTACATTACTGATAACATACGTACATAGGTACATGTGCGCTCATGTAAAGTAGTAGTTTCCATATCATATCACTTTGATTCCCAGGGCTCCTGAATGCAGTTCAGTTCGATTGGTTCGATCGGCTGTTCTCTATCAGCTTCAGACTTCAATCCATTCATCCATCCGCTTGATTGTATCTATGTATATAGCAATAGCAATGCATGGCATCATTCATCAATGAGAAAAGGGAAAAAAACACAGAATCCCGCCTTCCTCCTCTTCCTTATCAACGCCGGCCCAGAATAGATTATATATGGTAAGCCACCCAACGTAAGTTGGAACGCCGCCGCTCTCTTTTTTATATGCCCTGATATTTTAATTTTCCATCTTCCATGCACAGATTCTACCATCGTCAACTTTTCGATTGGCGAAAAAGCCTTATTCGTCGAGCCAGTCGAGGAACTCGGGGGTGAAGTAGCTGATGACTATCGTGGCGCCGGCGCGCAGGATGCCCTCGGTAACCTCAAAAGCCATAGTACGCAGGTCAAAGACGCCGGCCTTGGCGGCGGCGTGCACCATGGCGTACTCGCCGCTGACGTGGTAGGCAGCCACGGGCATGTCCTTGCCCAGCTCCTTGGCGTCGCTGATGATGTCAAGGTACTGGCTCGCGGGCTTCACCATGATGATGTCGGCGCCCTCGCCGATATCGCGCACGATGGCGCGGCGCGCAAGACCACGGCCGCCGGGGGGAAGCTGGTAGCACTTGCGGTCGCCGAAGGACGGGGCTGAGCCAGCGGCGTCCCGGAAGGGCCCGTACAGGCAGCCCGAGAACTTGGCTGCGTATGACATGAGCAGGGTCTTGTGGGCAATCCCTTCCTCGATCAGCTTCAGCTTGATGGCACGGATGCGGCCATCGTTCATGTCGGAGGGGGCGACGCAGTGGGCGCCCGCCTGGGCGTAGGCCACGGCCACGTCTGAGATGCGGTCTACCGAGAGCTGGTTGTTGAGGGTGGCGTCGTCGCGCAGGATACCGCAGTGGCCATGCGACGTGTACTCGCACAGGCAAACGTCCACAACGATAAAGAGCTGGGGGAATCGCTGGCGCAGCAGGCGGATGGCCTGGATCACGGGTCCTTGCGGGTCATCGGCAGCAGTGCCCAGGGCATCTTTTGTGCCGGGCTGCAGCGGGACGCCAAACAGGATGACAGACCGCAGGCCCTTGCGTACTAGCGGCTCGAGGAAGGGGATCAGCTTGTTCAGGCCGCGGCGGTGCTGGCCGGGCAGAGAGGGGATCAGGGTCTCGTCATCGTCAATGTCGGAGATGAAGAGGGGGTAGATCAGCATTGACTAGAGGAGAGGATGGAAGAGTCAGTCTTTTGGTGCGTGTTGATTATCTTGTTATTATCTTGTTCTGAGGAAGCGCTCACCTTTGTCAATTGGCGCTCGGCCTGCCAGGAACGGGCCAGGGGGTGGTGGTAGCCACCGTGCAATTGGCTCGAGATGTCGCCCGCGATGCTGACGCTAGTGGCAGCGGTGCTTGTGTAGGACATGGCGCGGGAGATGTGGGAGGCGCGGTCATCCATGGTAGAGATGGAGGGGGAGGAGCTGGCACCCCGGGGAGGAACTCGGCGTGGGGCGTTGCCGTCGCGGATGGCAAGATCTTGCACGAGACTGGAGAAGGACATGGTAGATAATTATTATCGTGAGTCGTCTTATCGGGTAGCTGTGGGCTAGGTTTGATGATTTTCCGTTTTTCGCCCCGGATGGTCGGATTGCAGCAAGGGATTGCAAACAAGAAGAAACTAGAGGATAGAAACACAAAGAAAGAAATTGCAAAAGTAAGTAAGTGGTGGAGATGGGGGATGGCTGATTTTTCTTTTCTTTTCTTTTTTTTTGTTAAGTGTAACGTCGCCAAAAGAAGTAGATCCGAAAACTTTATACTCGGTTAAGGCTACTTTGGTAGGAACGGCGGATACAAGTCCCCTGCACCTGCGCTGTTTCATCTTTTTCTTGCCCCTCGGACTCGGACCTCCCTTTTGCAACAATTCCATACATGTACCTACAAAATATCCATAAACAACATTATCCATATTGCATATGTTACAGTAAGGCCCGGCTCAACAACTTTTTAATCCTTTTCTTCAATTTAACCCCGAGTCGTGTCTTTTACTTGTAGTAGGTACCTCTGGTAAGGACTGGAAAGCCCCACACCGGTTACTATTACGCGGGCGGGCAGTAAGCAACAGCCACTCTCAACCCCGCCCAATTAACTAACACTCAACCATTTTGATTCAGCTCGCTCTCGCATTCGCCAATTAAAATTGCAGAATTGGAAAGCATAAAGCCAACAGTTGTACAATACCTAATCAATAACCCGAGCGAGCCGAGGAACCGCAAGAATCTCGGCCCCGATCCTCCACTTTTCTTTTTCTTTCTTTATAGTATAGTACAATCCCCGGGCGTATCTATCTTGTTATTGATTCATCGGAGAATGGAATATATGTAATAATTCGATAAGGGGGAACACGCACTCGTATATTACCCACCTACCTACCTATAGATATGGACTATAAGAACCCGCTCCGCTCCCATCTTCACCCCGCCGCCGGCCAACTCTCGACTCGGCTTCGGACGAAACATATAATCGACAATCGAACTAGATATCCGCGGGTCTCTTACTTTACCCATTTCTCTGATAGATAATCCTAACCGTGTTTACCTCCCTAATAGATAGGTAGATAATTAACTGACCTAGTCATGTTTCTAGACCTGTTCCTTGCGGAAGTTCAATCATGTAAATGCAAAATAACAGGCAGGCTGTAGCTTGAGAGAACTGATTAGGGACTTGTATCGTCATATCAAGAAACTCTTATGTTTTAGCCATGTATACTTGTACTTATTAAAATATATATAGTAGGTCTAGTACGACAGGTACCTATATTACTTTTATAATATAAACGCTTTGCCTCGTTATCACGTAACATCGCGTCATGCGGTAACAATATCATCTCACCATTCACCACACTAAGTTTTTACAGACTTATTCGCTCTTTCGGTTGATACGCTCTCACAATTATTATCAATGAAGACTTTGGGTGTGTTTTCAAGGTGGCAAACGTATTTTGTTTATAATATGATATTAGGTAGTTATACGAACAACCTCCTCGCGGGCCGACAAAAAAACATAATAATAACTCCCCGCCGGATATCAAACGCAATAGGGAACATCGAGGCACCCTTGTATTCTACTTCGTTTCGTCTTCAAATCTCGGTGCTCGTTATGAAGGGGTATCATTGCTCATGCGCCATTTCGCTCACAGCATCCATCTTTCATTTCAAAAACCCTCCTGAGCTATAAGTCTAGCTGGGGTTAATAACTTCTAAGGATGAAGTCGGTATTCAGAGAAAAACGAGGACGAAAATCCCTTAGTGATACCGACGCCCGAACCTCGCACCGCGACGGCTCCCGCGGCCGTCCGTGCCGTTCATGCGGCGTGTTCCGGCAGCCTGTTGTTTTATCGGGTCAGTGATATGTAATTCATACATCATAGAAGGAGAGTGGAAACAATACCTTCTTTCCTGGGCGGCGCGTCAGCGACCCCTTGAGCCTCATAAAGGCACCACTGATCTTGTCGCCGAGGGAGGCGTGGCGCTTCTGGTGGTGGACGGGGCGGCTGAAGAGACCGCGGCGGCGGGTCGTGGTTGTTGTTGTTGTGTGGGCTGCGTGGTGTGTCATTTTGGATATGTTTTGTTTTGTTGTGTGTTGTTGATTATTTTATAGTAGGTGTCGACGTATAAAGTAGACAAGGTACGGTAGTAACTGTTGTTGTTTGATTGTGGACTTGGGGATATAATAACACTTGATATAATAGATAGATGATAAAGTTGAGAACCGGGCACCAGGATGAAATCGATGCACTCTTTATATACAGATGGGAATTGGGAAAGTGTGCCCAGCCCTACGTATTTGTTCGCCCGAGAAAAGTTGGCAGACCATGGACAGACTTCGATCTCGATGCGGAGCTCAAGTTCCGGGTCCCATGAGTAGGTAGGTAGTTATCCCAAGGCTCCAGCCCGGGCTCTAATGTGAAACATAGACACACGTACCACACACACATAACCGTCATGATGTCAATCCCTACGTGACTATCCCCATAGATCGGGTCGTTTTAGCGCTTTCGTTTGGTCTGCCACAAAGAGAAAACTTGGTATTGAACTTCTACAGGTTATAAAGTGGGAGGCCGTCAGGGTCTAGACGCCACAGGACCCCTATGACGTTAGATCACAAAGAGTGGGTCACATGGGAGATCTAACGGCGATCGGGGGCTGGAGTGATGTCACCCCTCCTCCAATAAACAAACAAACACTCATTATCGTCATCACTCAGATAGGGGGAAAGGATGGGATCAAAGATTAGATAACGCTTCTTGTGGCTGTCTTTATTAGTACAAGAGAATGCTGGTGGCATGAATTGTCAGTCAAGCTCTGTATCGATATTCTATGTTTGAAGTAAATAGTGTTTTGTTCGAGCTTAGCTTCGCGTTATTAGAATAGGTATAGTAACATAGTAACATACGTAAGTTAAAGCTTTGGTGTTTCATCTCATTGCAAATACCTGGTTAAAGATATCTAGCCTTGACATTCCAAAGTCGTGATGTCGAAGCGTGGGTATAATACACAACAGCGAGACGTTTTAGAGTCGTACTAACTAGCGTTAAATTGGTAACTACATATCTTAGGTACCTAAGGTATTGAATTGTCTAAGTTGACACCTTGAAACTACTAACATACAGTACATGTAGTAGATTCAACTCCCTAGCTAGCGGCCTAGACGTATTACATCCACAGGATGAACGCTTGAAGAAAAACGGTTGAAACTTTTTATACGTCCATATACATTTTCTTTTCTTTTCAAATTCGCAGCCCTTGCCGTAGCTAGGTCAAGGCCTACTCCTCAAATTCTCTTTTATCTTGACAAGGTCCTCCCCGGAGAACCCCAGCGTATCGGTGACGAACTTCTCGAAACCGCCGTATTCCTTCTGCACGGCGGCGGCGAAGGCCTCCCAGCACGACCTCCGCAGGTTGATGAGGTTGTAGAAGCCGGGCTGGTCCTGACTCGATGCGTCAGTGCTCGACATGGCGAAATGTATAAGCATCGCGCGGACGGCCTCGGTCCCGATGCGTGACAGCAGCCAGTCTAGGACGATTACGTCCTCGGATGCGCCGGCGAGAGCGAGGAGCAGGCCTCCAAACACGCCGGTCCGGTCTCGTCCAGCTAGTAGGTAGGGAAGGCAAACGATCAGCCAGCAGAACTTTTTGTCAGAGAGATAGTATTATATCCGTTGTCCTCAGAATGCCTAACAATCCGCAAATGACGTATTGTCTCCCGTGGAAACATACCTGTGCAATGTACCAGGAAAGGCTCCCGCGGCCTGTCGCGCACATGTTCCAGGATGGCCTTCAGGCTATTCCGGTACACGTCTATGACCTCGAGGTACATATCCTCGTACCCGGCCTCCCCCTCGCCGTCGACGAAGCGGCCGAGGTCCGGCTTCGAGTCGGGCCGGGTGCTCTGTATCCAGGTGTTCTCGACGTCCTCGAGCGGCGGGTCGGGGCTGTGGGCACGCTCCTCGGGCGACCGCAGGTCGAAGACGCGCCGGATTCCCAGCTTTCCCGTCAGCACGGCGTGGCCGTTGTCGGTGAGGTGGCCCAGGGCGCCGGACCGGTAGGCGAAGTTGGCGCGCAGCGGGCTGCCCGGGACCAGGCCCAGGTCGCGCGTGTTGAAGGTGCCGTCGACGAAGACGAAGGGCGGGCTGTATAGCACGGGGCCGTACTGCTCCTTGGGGATCTCGGTCGCCACGTCGGTCTCGGCGAGCTTGAGGAGAGCGGCGGCGTCTGCCATGTCGTGAATGTGTACGAGACTTCGTTTTTCGTCGTCAGCGTGTATATATATACCTGCCTAACTTTAGGTAGGTGGGTAGTAGATAGTTACATATATGTACAGAGAAAATTGTAGGTGTGGAACAAGTAGAACAAACAGACAGGCAAGCAAGCAGACAGGAAGAGTTAGTTCAACCTGTCAAGGATAGAATCTCGTAGTATTCTGTACTGCGAGGAAGGAGCTGTCAGCGTGTTTTCCTCGACCCTGTTTACCCCCCGCCCCCGCTTCCTCCCTGCAGCTTCCATCCTCTCTAGTGTTGTGTATAATGGAAGGTGGGTATAGATTTCTTGTGTATCTTACTGGTAGGAAGGATCTCCCTTGCAGCAGTCTAATTGCATATTAAGGTACATTAATGTTAGCCGATGCTTAGATCTTATCGCAATCCCTGCGCATTCACTCTTTATCGATACATTTCTATATCTACAATTATTTTATTTCTTGTTCCTAGAGCATGCCGTCTTAACTGAGATACACTTCTTCTGACTCTAGAGTCACTCCATTCCATACATACGACTTATCCCTCCTAGCCTGATTAATCCTTTCCCTAGATATTTTTATCTTGAATGCTAAGCTAGCACGAGGACTGCAGCTCAAGTCGGGATGGATTGGCTCCGCCTACCGCGGTTCGGCCGTGATACGGCTTGGCTATATTCATCCGCCGTGATAGTCGGCCTCGCCGGCCTGATAAAGGTCCGCCAAGGAGCCGTAGACTATATTTACACCGAGACGCACTGCTATCAGTCAGTGAGGACTAACGGGCCACCCGACACGCACGCGAACTGTTTCTCGGTCTCGCCCAATGGAAAGTTCTCCAAAGTGTTTAGCGTCGATGCGGGCTCGGAGCTTGCCCGCAATGCCGACCCGGGTTATGCCATGCCGGGGCTCTGGGACGGACATGGCCATCTGCTGCAGTACGGCGAGTTCCTGAACTCGGTGGACCTTTTCGGGTCGGAATCTATGGACGACGTCCGAATTCGCGTCCGTAATTATGTCGGTGAGCACCCCGAAGCCGGGTCTGAACTGGAGTGGTTGCGAGGTACCGGCTGGGATCAGATGGCTCTTGGGCGAATGCCGACTGTCGTAAGTTAGTCTGGCAGCAACCCCCAAGAGCGTTTCCTACTTTTGGGCACTGGGATACTAACGTTTTGAAGAACGACCTGGCAGCCGACAAGGAGCTCAGTGACCTATATATCATGCTCGACCGCGTGGATGTGCACTGCATCTGGGTATCCCAAGCAGTCTTAAACCTTCTCCCGGACTTGATTCCAGATATTCCCGGCGGCGAGATTGTCAGAGATCCGGGCATGGGGGTGTTCTGTGACAACGCCATGGACATGGTCATGGCACTGTGGCCGAAACCGGATAATGAGAAGAAACAGAAGTTCGTAAAGAGTGCAATGGGCAAACTGAACGAGGTTGGCCTTGTTGGCATCCACGATGCGGGTGCCACCCCAGGCAACCTCCAACTTTTCAGAGATTTAGCTGGTGGTGACGATTGGACTGTTCGTGTCTATACCATGGTCGAGTGTTACGAACGTAACACCTTCTGTCCTGACGAGGTCGAACGGTATAACAGCCCAGATGGCTTCCTGAGCATTCAGAGTGTCAAGTTGTTCGCCGGTAAGTACTAAAATCAATCCCAAGGCGTTTTGGCCATGCTAACATATAAACAAACAAGACGGCGCCCTCGGCAGTTGGGGTAGTGCCCTGATCGATCCGTACACGGACCGTCCGGACACGTCGGGATCGCTGCTCGTCAACGCGTCCGAGTTGACTTACGAGGCCATCGCGTGGGCTAACGCGGGCTTCCAGGTCAACATCCACGCGATCGGAGACCTCGCGAACCGGCACGCCATCGATGCCCTGACGGCCGCGCTGCGGCTCCTCTGCCCCGGCCAGAAAACCCTTTTGGACTGCCAGTCGCGGTACCGCTTCCGCATCGAGCACGCGCAGATCATCCATCCGGACGACCAAGCCCGCCTGCTCGCCACCGGCATCATCCCCTCGATCCAGCCCACCCACGCGACGACCGACATGGCGTACGCCGAGATGCGGCTCGGCCGCGACCGCACACAGCGCGAGGCCTACCGCATGCGCTCGCTGCTCGGCGCGAACCCGTCCCTCGGCAGCGATTTCCCGGTCGAGCCGCCCGACCCCTTCCAGGGCATCTACGCCGCCGTCACGAGGCGCAGTCCCCACACAGGACGCGGCATCGCTGGCGACGGCGACGGCTGGCACGCCGAGGAGGCGCTGACGCTGGACCAGGCCGTGCGCGGGTTCACCGAGGGCCCCGCGTACGCCGGGTTCACGGCGGGGAAGACGGGGGTCATACGGCGGGGCGCGTACGCTGACTGGGTCGTTCTCGACCGGCCGCTCGAGGAGATGGACGTGGAGGAGCTGCGGTCACTGAGGGTTAGGGAGACGTGGGTTGGTGGGAGGAAGGTGTATTCTCGGGGTTCGGAGTGATATCGTATCACTTTTGTAATTGATTTATAGATAGTTAGTTAGATTGGCGAGGAAGAAGGGGGAGCTCGGCTGATTTGGTTAGAATAGCTTATATAGATCAAGCTACCCATATAGATAGTTAGATGAAAAAGAGAGTTTATATATATATGTAGGTAGGTACCTTCGCGTTAATTTGTACCTCTGTAAGATACAATGCTGCAAAGTAAAAAAACGAGCACGGCATTATAGGTATACATTAGGTACCTACTTGAATAAATTGGCTAGCACCCTCTAAGTATGTGGTCTTAGTTTCTTACAAGGAAAAATCCAGTAATCAGCCAGCAAGTCAGTAGTCAGTCAGCTGGTCTATAAACGAAGGAGGGACGCAAAAGTCATATTTCTCTCAGGGGCAACATTGATAGGATGCTAGTCGACAACAAGCTGTTTCTTATTATATACCTAGGTACTTACCTAGATACACACATATAATAATGCCTTGCTGACAGTCAATAATTAAACTCAATATTTTCTCTAGTTAATCAGAAAGGTAGGCTCGACGGAAAAGGAAAGATAAAATATACGACGTTTTAGTTGACGACTATGAGAGAAAGAAATGTTCGTTCGTACAAGTAACACATGGAAGTCCTATTCAAAATTCTAATTGAACTTTTTCTTTCTTTCTTTATTTTGTGTATTCATTTCCACCAGTGGATATATAGAGGTACCCCAATATAATATATACATATGTACAGTAAATGACAGATCCGAAGTAGAAAAAAAAAAGGAGTAGTAACAAATCTACATCCCAAGGAATCAACACGCGGTCCTCATGATCATTCCAAGATTTCCGAATCATTCCCATTCCATTCCATTCCTTTCCCCCTTTGCTCTAAGCTCAAAGGAAGGCGTAATTTCCTTCTTGCCCCTCGCCCAAGTGTGTGTGTGTGCGTGTGTGTGTGCGTGCGTGCCACAAGCTTCACGATACCATAAAAAACGAGCGTAAAGAAAAGAGAAAACCAAACCATGATCATGTAAGTCTAGTTACCAACGAACTTTTCCCCTCATCAAACCCGTTCTCCAGTCCAGTCCTCCCCCTTTTAAAACTTAGAACTTCGCCGGGGCCTGCGTCTCGCAGACGCACAGACCCGCCGGGGTGACAGTGACATACGAAGTCACCGGAGTTGCAACCTCGCCACCACCGACAGTGACGGTCTCCGTTACAGTGGCACCTCCACCGACGGTGACGGTTGCGGCTCCGCCTTGGGTGACCGTGACGTAGGACACGGCGGGTGCGTTGTTACCGCTGCCAGAGCCGAGGTCGCCTGCGGAATCGCCACTGCCGGCGCCGGCGCCACCGGTGACGGCGGGTGCCTGCGCAGGAACGGACAGGGTGACGGCCTTGGTCAGTGCGGTCGTCGCAGTGCCGGAGCCGGCGGTGAGCGTTACGGTCGAGAGGACGGGGTAGGCGGGAACTCCCGACTGCTGCTCGGGGACGGTCAAGGTGACCGCCTGGGTGAGCGTGTTTGTCTCAGCGCCCTCGGTTATTGTCACAACGACAGTCGAGACGACGGGAGTGCCGGCCGACGCCGCCGGCTGGGTCGGGGCAGAGAGGGAGAGCGTGGTGGTTACCGCCGAGGCAGTGGCGCCGCTACCTAGGGTGATAGTGACGACCGATTCGACGGGCGAAGCGGGGGATCCCCCGGATGGCTGAGCGGGAGCAGAAAGGGTCACAGCTTCTGTCACGGCGGTAGCTTCGGCTCCCGAGCCAACGGTCAAGGTAACGTAGGACACTACTGGGGTCTCAGGCGACGACGGGCGTGAGACGACAGCCTAGATAAGTAGTGGAGATTAGTCGCAAGTCGAAGCCATGAACCACGGTGCGAAAGGTATATTGAACTTACAGTGTTGTTAGGAAACCCTGTGGCAGTCGGACCAGGACCAAAGGGGCTGTTGCCGCTGACAGTTCCGACTGCTGTCGAACCTGGTCCGACGGGAATCCTAGACCCAGGGACACTACCGCTAGGACCAGGGGCGCCAAAGCCGCCGCCAAAGTCACCTCCAAATCCTCCAGTGTTACTAGGAGGAACACCTGAGGGCCCGGCTGCATCTGTTGCGCTCGTGCCAGTGGCTAGCTCAGAAGTGAAGGACTGGTATGACGATACTACTGCAGACTGGATTGCAGAAGCATCACTGACGGGACATATGGTCGTCGTCACATCGATAACAGCGGTGACTAGAACTGTCTCTGCAGCTCCGCTAGGCAATGCAGAAATAGCGGCCGTATCTGAGGCAGCCGGGCAGTTGGTCACCGTGGCCGCGCAAGAAATAACAGTCTCGATGGATGTTGCCGAGACCGTGAGCGTGGTCAAGTCAGCAGCTCCTACGGTGTTCGTGCTATTTCCAAATGGCGGGATGGCACTCGGGGATGGAGGAAGGGAACCAAAACCCGACGACACCGGAGGGCTCCCTGCCGTTGGCAAGCTGCTAGGAACAGCGACTATGCTCGGGCTAGATTCATATTCACTAGCGTATGGGTAGTCTCGGGGAAAGACCCCGGCGCTGGCTGCGTCGGTAAGAAATATGAGGGCGGCGAGAGCGCTCTTCTCAGAGACGAACATGATGAAGAATAATGAGAGACAAGTTTCCCGTCAACGAAACTATTCAGGAACGAGGGTGATAGCGAAAAGAGAGGCAGAAAAGGTGACGGGGCACCGGGAAACACAGCAGGAATTCTCAACGAAAGAAATGAGTGTGAAGGTGCTGATGATAGGGAAAGAAATGTAGGATGTTGTGAAGACTCTCCCACCTTTTAATATCTCTCACCTAGACGTACAGTCCGATGAAAGCTCGCTCAGGGGCATACCTAAATCTCGTGATCTAAGCCATATGTCGCAATCCTCTCCACCTAGTCAGGAGAGGGTCGACAGCTGTTGAACTTTAGTTCAAACTCCGGGGAAAGGGATGGTTGTCAGGCATAGATTGTCATCCAAAGCCGGTTCACGTCAGAGATCGTCGGCACCCCGGGCGACAGATCTCTCGGACGGATATCCGAAAGAAAGGATTCCCCCGGATTCCATGCTGGGATGTCCAGCTTCCCGGAACACCCACCTATGTTTGGCATAGCGTTGCGATCGTCGTCGCAGCTTCGCCTGATTCTTGCCACGCCGCATAGCCGGCCAAGGTAGCTAAGCTTCTTCGCAATCTACTAGAAACCTTCTTCTGACTGTAGAAGGCGGCTCAAAGCGAGTCCTAATCGATACTCGAAGAGTCGAAGCGAACATATCAAAGTTCATCTTATAACCGAATACAAGCACCTCGGCCTGGAGTACCTACCGTAGGGACGTAGAGACTCGCCTCATATCTTACTCAGCTTGATCCATGTCCACAAAAATTCCTGTTGCCAGCTATTGATGGCTTGTTCTTGATCGGAGTGGAGATATAGTAGCTCTACACCACCTAGACAACTGTCTATCAGCCCTCGTATTATGAAGATCTTAGCACATAGGGGAATATAGACATAGTGATTCCTCGGTCTCGGTTGTCGCAATGAGTTTGGTTCTCCGGGCTGGTGAGGTAGGCGAAGCTTGCCTTGGCAGTTAGCATTTCATGCGTTAGAAGAAAGAGGGAAAGATTAGAGGCTTCGACGGGAACTTACTATTTTAGGCGTTGCTTGGTTGCTTAAGGGTCCCACTGCCACATGCAGGTACCGGACCAATTAGAAGGCTTTAAGGGGTTTTGTCGCCATTACAAAATATCCCTGAAACAACAAGACTTTATAGTCAAAGCCCCCTCCAAAGCAACATAACTCGCCGAAGTTGGTACGTTGACCGTATCCACTGCGTTCAGTATAACGTTGGTTGCATTCTGTCACGCGTACGCTATGATTAAAATTTTAATATGTATGATTGAAAATTCGACAAGTCGTCACATCTGAGATCGCGGTACGTAAGGCCCGGGCGAGCCACCTGCTAATCGGGCAAACCCCTGGAACCAAGCCGCTAGGAAGATTTCCAAAAACCCTAGACGGCCGATAGGGTCTTGCAGCGTCTTCGTCATCATAAGGCGACAATTTGATTACCAGGACTAACCGACCCGCTTCAAAACTCATGGAAACAAGAACTAAGCCTTACCGCCCCTCTCGAGGCATTACTTCTTCGATTGAACTTGGAATTGGCCGTGGTTTAGTCTAGCAGCCTGCTGCCATTTTTAGAGGGCATCCTTATGCGCTTACCTTACATACGCGGAGCTTCGGCATCTCGAGTTGTCTTGCTACCTAGAGATCACTGCTACTACTAGTCGGGAATACATCAAACGCCCGAACTTGCTCTGCTAACGATTTCCCGCACACCACGGTCCTCAAGGGTCAATGCTCTACATGTTCAGCGTCCTTTTCCCTGTTGTGGTTGATGCATATGTATGCATCTAAAGCCGGATTTAAACACGCTTTGTCGTCTCTCAACCACTGCACATCTCAGGGGGGATCAGGCGGTCTTAGCCAGGAAGCTGGTAATAAAATAGCTCTGTCTATTGCCGGTATTTACTAATCATGAAGCTGTTCCGTTTGTGAGGACAGCTAATTTGCTACTATTGGTGAGCTTTGAGGATCTCATCTGTGTACGCCGTGTCGTGCTGGTCAAAGATCCATGTACGATATTTCTTCCGACCTTTGGTCCAGCCTGTCTGGCCGTCTAGAGGCAGAACAGGATCAGATTAGGTAGGTATCTATGTACCTGTGCCCCAAGTCTGGTCTGGGACCCGAGTGCTTAAGTTGTCAGCAAGGGTGCTTGAACTTCTATAAATGACTAATCACACAGCCTGCTCTTCTTATACAGTTTCGCTGCGGCATACAAAGCCTGCCTTGTCGTTGATTGGCAGTGTAAATTCTAGGTTACTGGTCTCGATGATTCAGTGGGGGCCCTACATGTAGTTACTTCAACATGCCTTTAGTTCTATGTACGAGCCAATGGATCAGGCAACAAGTATACAGTCTTTCCATTGTCAGCATCGTCTAAAGCAGGCAGTGGGATGGACATCGGTATGCAAGTTCAAATGAGATGGTTTGCTAAATAAGACAAAAACACCCGACGCATTGTATAACAACATCCTAAGGAATGTAGCCTACTTCGAATTCAAGTTACGAACGACAATATACGACCTTCCACCTTTCCCTGATCTCTGCGAGAAGCTGATACCAACAGCACAAGGTTTTATCCGAAAGATAATTATAACCTAAAGATAGGTTACGACATCGTTCAAAATGCTGAGTATATTTATATTTAGTATGTCTGGAAATTATCGTTGGGCAATGGAGTAGCATATCTAGGGGGCTATGGCCCCCAACCGTGTCAATTACAAATTACCGATACAGTCAAGTACCAACAGAAAGTATTGCCCAATTGAACTCCGGTATATTACCAGCAGCTTTATTTTCCTTCTAAGGGTATTGGAAAAGCTCGAAATTCGAATCTCACTTCATGATTCCTTCATCAGAGTCGCTGACCTTGATTCTATAGGTGTCTTAGGCAAGACCAACACAATATCCTCGGCCGAAAGATCGTTCTGGACTTTCGGAAAAGTCTTGAGATCTAGACCACGAGAAAAATACAGGTCCACCAAAACTGTATGTCTTATATTTACTAGAAAGTGTGACCTTACGTTACTTCGGGGATCATCAATACATATTGACTCATGGCTTGAGGCTCTGCTCCCAGGATCAACCTCACCTAGCTCGACGCAAACCGGAAGCAAAAGGCCAAACCGATAGACCCCCAGTTCTAGGTTGGCGGGAAGTTACATGCTTAGGCCCCGATGCCATGTATATATTTGGCAACTTCTGACTTTTGCTCATTAATTTGTAATAATAAATGGTAAGTCTAGAACCCCTCTGCCCCCTGCCCCCTGCCTCGCTCCAAAATAACGAGAAAAGAATAAAATTAGAGATGCAGTGTAATAAGCGCTTCACCGGGCCGGTATTATTAGAGGTTAGGAATTACATGTTCGAGCAGGAGATTGCAAACGCGGCGTAGGAAGACTGCAGAGCCTGTCCGTATTTATGGACAGGCCTATACGACTTTTAAGCCACAGATATCAGTTACACAACATAACCTAGACATCTCGCACGGAATGTGTAGGGGACGAGACCCCGTCTGGCTACTGTATATCCAGAACATGGCTCAGTAAAGACACTACAGTAACGCCCGTGACAAGATCGCTGGGATGCTCACCAGATTGTTGGGTAAACAACTATCACGAGGATCGTAACACAATTTGACTGGCATTCCTCTGCCTAAGCACGACATGGGAAATTATCTATACTACTGTTCACACTATCGAAACCCAGCATTCCAAAAAGGGCAGGTCACCATCTGTTATTATGGCTATAGTAAGCAAAGTGACTCTATATTGTGCTCACCGCCCTCAGACAGACAGACAGACAGACAGACAGACAGACGGAAATGCTTGGGGTCCTCGGGCTTTTTTTCCCCTCTCCTCTTCGACCTCGCGAGACATGCGTATATTGATTTCCGCCGTACTCGGGCCTTGTGGTAGGCTTGGCCCGAGGTCAGCCGTCCAGTAGTTGCCAAGGGCTTTTTTTTTCTACTACACTTGACTTGGGTCAGACATGTGCTATGATCTCATTCAACCCGGGCAATAATGCACGCGACTGGCTGGGGAGGGGATGGGGGTCATGCCACGAGGCCAAGCTCGTCAGCTAGCAATATGTACCTAATGTACCTCGTTATGTAAGTTGGCTTGGCCAGGGCAGGTTGAGGGGTAGCTGTTGGCTTCAGTACAACTTGAAGGTCGTACAGTTGCACGGCGCGCCACGGGCAGGCCCTAGCCGGAGTAACACGCCTCTGGCTGGTGGGTTACCTACCCTTGAGGCGATCAGTGACCCGCCAGTGGCGTACATACACGGTAGATGCAATTGCGGGGCCGCGGCTTAGTCTACCCACCAACAGGCTCAGGTAGGTGGTGAATTGCGGGGTAGCACGGCATGCTCCACAGCAGCTTGACCAGAAAGGGGTCTAGTGCTGTAAGTAAGCTTCTTCAGCCGACGATTATAACTCTTATTTCTGACGTAGTTAGGTACCTCGTCAGTCCTTTAACTTTAAAAACCTCCCGTCTCGAACAAGATGTATAGGTAATGTAACGTTTTACACGTCCCATGATCTCCCACGTGAATTCTCTTCATCTCATGTGCGGCATCGACCTGCCTATTGCGGAAAAGCATCGATCGATTCGAGCTAGAGCTCAATAATGCTAATAAGCCGCCAAGGTATGTAGTATGTAAGGCAAGCCTTGTTAATGGTTGGAGCTGGCAATTCCCGGAATGGCCTACCTGAAATTGGAATTATTGGGGTGCTTTCGACCCGTGTTGGTTGTCGCGCAATATAAAACATGCTGTCGTGTAGCAGTCGTGACCCGAGTCACGCCGAGTTTTGTGCGGGCCAAGTCAGGTAACAAGTCACAACCTACCTGACCGACTTGTCCTCGGGGTATGACAACACATGGCACCATACATACCACTCTCGGATCACAGTTTAACGAGAGAATACCAAAAAAAGAAAAAAAGAGGAAAAAAAGAGAAGAAAAAAGAAAAAAGAAAGAGGCGGCTAGGATCATCGAAATGGACATCAACACATACATATTACTTGTAAAGGAATGGATTACACGCCTAACCCAGCGATCATACCGAATATGGTCTGGTGGGTTGGGGTAGGCACAAATAAGATCCCGAGGATGAGGAGAAACGAAACTTTGAGAGACACTTCATGTTTGTACTCTTGTACTTTTCCCCAAATCTTCACCAAAATCTACGAACAACATAGCCTCCATTTCTTATTTCTTATTTCTCACCTCTCACCCCCGGTTCTCGATCCTTCGATCGTCTGCGACATCCAACGGGAACAGAGGCGGATTAGCCAAGAGCATATCAGAAACGGGGACACGCTAACTATCGACCA
Source organism: Biscogniauxia marginata (assembly GCA_022695795.1). Taxonomy (NCBI): domain Eukaryota; kingdom Fungi; phylum Ascomycota; class Sordariomycetes; order Xylariales; family Xylariaceae; genus Biscogniauxia; species Biscogniauxia marginata. The sequence continues at coordinate 39,896 of MU404097.1, read as the reverse complement.
TTCCGATGATGGCCAGCATTGCCCAGTGGACGGTGCGGGCATGCCAATGGATCGCGAACAACACACACACACACACACACTTGACTAAGCAAAGACATGAGATCTCGTGCCGACCAATGGATGACTGTTTCCGGCACAGTATCGAGATCATGAGATCAGCACCGTCTGGGTGCCAAGCTTATTTCCCCAGGTTCTTGGACAACACCGTAAGCTCACTTGCCTAAGCTTTCTCCGCTCTCCGCTTCGTGAGAGGAGCCAAGACACAGGCGAAAAGCCACGGGCGTCTTTCTCTGCCTTACCCTTACCTCCAGACACTCACAACACACATGCACATATACATACTCACCGCCCAACAAGGGAGCATTTGTACCGGCCAAGTCGCCGAACGCAATATATTAAAATAGAAAGCCGAGTGTGCGGTTCGTATCGCGTGACGCGAGCTGACAGCGTCAGGGCCCCAGCAGAGGGTTGCAGCTAGGCTGCGAGAATTAGGTACTTCGCGGCCGGCTACGATTTTCCTTTTTTGTGACCAGAGCGAGCGGCTCCTCCTCGTTTTAACTTTCTCAATGTTTTTTTTCTTCCCGTGAGCCGGAAACTCTGATCGCATGCCGGTAGAAATCCCATCCATTCGCAACCCAGTTTAAGTCTATCAGCATTGATCAAGGCCAACCATCGTGGCCATTTTCGATACATGAGACAGACAGACAGGCATGCATTGACTGCCTACCTAGTCATTTGATCTAGGGGGCAGAGTGTGCGTGACAGAGAGGTAGAGAGAGAAATAGACGCGCGTAACCTCCAGGACCTTGAAGTCATAGACTTCCCCTTTTATTTTATCACGTTACATTGGGCCGCATCGAATTCATCGTGCAACTGTTTACCATGAAGCGAGATAACAATGGCCTTGCGTGGAGTTACGCTTGTTTTCTTCATGGCCCCCGTACGAACTACACAGGAATGTGGGTTGGTGCTTTTTTGTTTAATCCCGTCCGGACCTGCATGTGGCGGCGCCCGGCCTTGGAGAAGAAGAGGCTTGTTACGACAACCACGCACGGACAGACAGGTACGGGGTTTTCGTACCATGATGTGATTGCGATGGTGATTTGATCAGGGGTAGGCTGCGAAATTTAGCCGCCGCGTTGATGGACGTCTGTCCATCTATTATTATCTCATTTTATTTATTTCGTTTTGGGGTCTCTTTCGACAAGATCTCAAACGTTTAATTCCACTCCTGTTTTGTACCTAGGATGTACTGAGAACCAGCATACAAGATCCACCAAGTCTTGAAATCGCCGGCGGCCCGACTGTTCTATTTGTTGTTTCATGGTTTCTGAACCTAGTAGCCAAACTACCCAACCATAGGTCCGACTGAGGGTAACGGAAACTTGTAGCTTACATTTTTCCCAATGCGCGTCATTCGACGTGCCTACGGTACTTCTTCGAGTAGTCTCTCGCTCCCAGCTCGCAGATCTCCTCCCCCTTCCGGTCACATCTTGCCCTATCGGCTTATTCCGGCTCTGAATGTCTTCGATGGCCGTCGACGAATCTACTACTATTCATCCCTTCTAACTACCCACTAGCCGCTCCCAGTTCCTTGGCTTCTCGACATTATTGATCTGTGCCTCTTTTACTCCGGGGCTGAGCTGCACAGTATAGTTACTGTATAGCTTATCCGCCCCCAAAGAGACCTCGACAACATCTTACCGAACACTTGGGCTCACTTCTAGTTAGCTCCCGGAGGTTAACCTTCGTCCTGAACGCTATGTCATTGTTATGTGACCCACACCGGGGTCTTACCGTAGCACAATGGCCCTCGACGAACAGGTCGTCACGACGTCCCCGGGGGTCCCATAGCTCTCTCCATTAGAACTTGTCTAAGCCCGACTATTCGAGCGAGCTCTTAGTTAGCCGCTTTCGTGATCAGACACCGACTCCTTGCCCCAAGTGGGGGTGGCCTGCCAGGGCAGAACGGGACTGCGATGCTCCCTTCCCCTACTGCTCGCCGTAGTCCTGTCGCTCGCGTATTAATTTTCTTTTCTGCTTGCCAAGGTCTGACAGTCTCATGACTTCCTTTTACTCTGTTTCCAACCTTTCTAGAGTCGAGCTATTCTCCAGTCAGTGGTGTCTATTGGGATTACCCTGAGAAACCTTCCCCTTTCGTTCGCCCATCTGATCTTTCATATATACAGAGACACCATTTCCTTACTCCGGGCACCTATAACAGGATTACAAGCTCACAAAACCTCCTAAAAACTCTATTGGCAGAATAATATAACCTTGGCCCCGGTGACACCTCCTGGCTCGACTGATTTCGTCTCATTCTTAAGCTCGTCTCACATACTTATATCGTTGTTACTCGCCTACCTTTGGTGTACTCCCCCCTCTCTGCCTCTTTTCTCCCCATCCCTCTCTATATACCTCAAATCTGCTCTCTCCCTTCTGGACAACAAGAGCTTGTCAGGGATTACATCCGAGCAGAAACCCACCCGGGCTCTCGTAGTCCACAACTCACATCACCCACACAAGCCCCCCTGCCTATCATGGGGCTTAGAGACGCCCTGATCGGAGCGTTGCTCTACGGTGGTCTCGCTATTGCAGAATCGACCTTCTCTCCAGCAAGGCCGCCGGCTATCCCTTTGGCGGTCAAGGCACCGTACCTCAACACATGGCTGACCGTCGGTAGCGACGGCGGAAACGGAGGTTATCTCGCCGGCGAGTGGCCGACGTTTTGGCAGTAGGTTCTCACTCAATTTGCGCCCCAACCTAAATTTAAAAAAAGTTTCTATTTCTCTTCTTAACTTCGTGTGTGTGTCCTGAGAGTTTACAGAATTGACTCATATTTTCTTTCTCAGACAACAAATCACGGGCTGGCAGGGATTCGTCCGTGTGGACGGGACCCCGTATGCATGGCTGGGGGCGGCGCCGGGCGCGGACCTGGTAGACCAGACCTCCTTCGAGTACACGTCGACGCGGAGCACATTCGTGCTCAGCGTCGCCGGCAAGGTCGAGCTGAACGTGACGTTCCTCTCGCCCGTGACGCCGTCGGACCTTCGGCGCCAGTCCCTCACCTTCTCGTACCTCGACGTCGGCATGCACTCGATCGACGGGGCGAGCCACGATGTCCAGTTGTACGCTGACGTCTCGGCTGGTAAGTAGTCACAAACTTTCGCTCTCATCCGATTTCTTCACACCTCACCCCCTTCCCCACCCCACCCCAAGGCTTTTTTTTTATTTAAGTTAAATTATATGTGTTCATACGACTGATTCGAAAACTTCCTACGAACAGAATGGGCCTCGGGCGATCTCGCGGCCGTCATCCAGTGGAGCCACGGCTCGTCCGACGGCGTCTCCTACCACCAGTTCGCTCGGCAGCAGCAGGTAGAGATATCCGAGACGAACGAGCTGCCGAACTGGGGCACGTGGTACTGGTCTACCAATGACGAGGACGGTGTAAGTAAAACTTTCACTCGCTTTTTAATTCAAATCCCCCCCCCTACTCAGCCCACTCACCCGGGGGGAATGGGTGATGAAGCGTCTTCGGGAGCGAAAAGACTCACGTTTGCGGGATTTCTTGAAGTGTCACACGAGAGAGAGAAACAAACAGACTGAAGAAGGAGGACAAGCCTCACTAACATAAAATTCTTAGCTCACGTGGCAAAGCGGCATTGATAATGATGTGAGGGGGAACTTCATCAACAGCGGAGTTCTCGCGAATACCGATGACACTGATTACAGGGCCGTGAATGACAACTGGTACGTGATGAATTACCTAACCCCCCGGATTCATTATTATTATTCTTGTTGTTGTTATAAATGTAAGCTCACGTGGTTTCACATTAGGCCTGTTTTCGGATTCGCCCATGATCTTGGGTCTGTAGGGGGTGACACTGTCAGCAAGCTTTTCACCATCGGTCTGACTCAGGACAATGCCATACAGCTCCTCGGCGAAGGAAGCGACCTCACCACTTACCCTTCTCTGTGGAAGAGCTACTTCGGTACTGACCTTGAAGCTGTTAGTCAAACCTCATATTCAAAATCTGTTATTTTATTGTCTAAATACTAATAAATAATAGGTAACATTTTTCTTCAATGACTATGACGAGGCATCTCGTCTGGCCACTGACCTGGACAACAAGGTGGCCTCGGACTCGCTGGCGGCTGCAGGCCAAAACTACTTGACCATCACTAGCTTGAGCGTGCGGCAGACGTTCGGAGCGCTGCAGTTCACCGGGACGGACTCGGACCCGCTCGTGTTCCTCAAGGAGATCAGCTCCAATAGCGATATCCAGACGGTGGACGTCATATTCCCAGCGATGCCACTGCTGCTGTACCTCAACCCGGACCTGCTCAACTACCTGCTCAAGCCGCTGTTCCTGGACCAGGAGAACGGGCACTACCCAAACACAAACGCGATCCACGACCTGGGCACGTTCCCCCTAGCCAAGGGCTACCCAGACGGGTCGGACGAGCCGCAGCCGCTCGAGGAGTGCGGCAACATGATCATCATGGCGCTCGCGTACGCGCAGCGCAAGAATGACACGGGGTACCTGAGCGCGCACTACACGATCCTGCGGCAGTGGGCGGGTTACCTCGTGGACGAGGCGCTCATCCCCGCGGACCAGATCTCGACGGACGACTTCGCAGGCTCGCTCGCGAACCAGACCAACCTCGCCATCAAGGGCATCATCGGCCTGCGGGCCATGTCCGAGATCGCGCGGCTCACGGGCAACGCGGACGACGCGACGAGCTACGGCAACACGGCGACGAACTACATCGGGCAGTGGCAGGGGTTCGGGATCAACGCGGCGGCGGACCCGCCGCACGCGACGCTCTCGTACAACGACCCGGCCTCGCACGGCCTGCTGTACAACCTCTACGCCAACTCGCTGCTCGGGTTCGGGACCGACTTCGTGCCGCAGTCGGTCTACGACATGCAGAGCGCCTTCTACCCGACGGTCGCGCTCGAGTACGGCGTCCCGCTCGACACGCGCCACACGTACACCAAGACGGACTGGATGCTGTGGTGCGCCGCCGTCGCGACGAGCCCCGACACGCGCGCCGCCTTCGTCGACCGCGTCGCCAAGTGGATCGCCGAGACCCCGACCAACCGCGCCTTCACCGACCTGTACGATGCCGCGACCGGGGACTACCCCGACGGCCTGACCTTCACCGCGCGGCCGGTGGTGGGGGGCCACTTCGCGCTGTTGGCGCTGCCGTAGTTTCTTGTGTCTCCTATTTTCTTTTTGGCTTTCGGAGTTGGAATTGGGCTTTTTTTCCTTTTTAGAGTTTAGGGTTATCATTTTATTTATGAATACACCCCTCCTCCTCAATGGACTCTTGAGATGGGATAGGATGGCGATTGAGTTGGGAAAAGGACAGGAGACCGAACCGAACCCAACCCCCCCCCCTTCCACCCCCTCTTTTCCGACTGGATTCGATTTCGCTTCCCTCGCTTGACCGTACAAGAGAGTTTTCGGGACCTGGCTTCTCTCTTCTCCTGCTGTACGCCCGCAACCACCACCACCACCACCACCACCACTGCCACCGAGGATTTCTTTTCGTGGCGCTTAAATGCATGCGTATAGCCGCGCACAGAGGGTTTCACTTCCGTGGGGGTGAGGGAGGATAAAGTCCAGTGTCTGACAAACACTTCACCCTACTGTTACGGACTTCCCCCAGCAAGGGTGAAAGTGAAAAAAAAAAAAAAAAACCCCCAGTTAAACCCTCGGAAGGAAGCATTCTCGTCTTTACATGCACGCTTCGTCTAACGCCTTGTTTCGTCTAGATCTAGACGGAGAGACAGAAAAGAAAAGGGGTTCGGAGTTTGGGGGAAAAGGGAAGGAATTCATAACCCCCTTTTTGCATCCTCGTACCAAACTTACTTTTTTTTTTTTTCCCTTTGGAGACAAATCTCGATTCTCATTTCTTCTCATCTCTCATTGATTTATTCATCTTTATTCTACCAATCCATCCATCCATCCATCCATCTATTCCTCTACACTTCTTCATTTCCCCCCAAATTCTTTTTTAATTTCTTGATACCCCGCCCTCACTTACACCACCACGCACGCATACATACATACTTCCTCGCCTGTCATTTATATTTCCCTTATTATCCCTAATTTTTTTTTCTCCCCTTTCAAATCATCCCCAAGAAAGGAGGAGAAATGGGAACCTTGATCGGGAGTTTATAGTGCAGTGGAAAGGGAAGGAAAGGGGGGTGGTTGGGTGAGTGGTTAAGTGACATCCCATTTAAATTACTTTTATGTCTTTTTGCATCACCATCATATGCATTATATGATGCATGGGGATAAGAAGGGATTTCTTGGAACGCTTTTTTTTTTTCACAGTATATATAACATATATAACATGAAGGGACGAAGGGCAGAGATGAAGAGGCAAAGAGAGGTTTTATTTTTTATTTATTTTTTTCATTAGTGTGTTTATTAAGGAGCATACTAAAGAGTAGATATACTTCTAGAAACTTAGCAGGAGGACTTGGTCAGTTCTACTTTTGAGGGGGAAGTGGGAAGTAAACGAATAATATCGATCTGATTTTTTTTCCTCGTCGAATTTATCAACTATCACTCTATCTGTGAAGTCTCATCATCCTTTTTTTCTTCCCCATCTATCTGATGTGATCAAAGCTATCATTCTGCCAGGAAGCTTTCCGTCTACACAACCCCTAGTAGGTTACATATTGTGAAGTCGCCCTTGTGGCTCTGTGTTTATTGAACCTCTCTTCCTACTTTTCGCCCCCCCCCTTAACTGAACCGGTTGTGGGATCTACGGCACCACCTAAGTTTAGTAGTAAAACTGGTGTAAGCAAGCCCGAGTTCAAAAAGAGTTACGCCAACGCCGAAGACCTGCCAATATTTATCCCGATCAAAAACCTTAATCCAATTACTTCTGCCTTCGGAACCGGCCAACTAATCTAGTCGTACAACCTTGACTTCTCGGCCTTCTTGCCTATTGGACTCAAATGATAGTCCTTAACTTCTAATGCGGCCCAGGGGCACCGATATATCCTTAGTGCTCCTCGACAAGCTCAAATTCACCACTCGTACCTTCGATCGGCTTGATTTCCCCTGCCAAGCTTTTCGCGTCACCAAAGTACCTGAGCCTATATCTTCCCGGTTCAGCCCAGGGTTCTATCTCCCATGTGACTTCGGCCTCACTGAGAGCCAGGAGCTCGCTGGTGCGGCGCCATCGAAAGACGAGATGCCAGTCCTGGTCGTCTCGCACAACTTGCCATTCCTGAGGAGCATCCCCCTGCTTGCGCCCCTTAACTAGCTCATCCGCTTCCGGCCCGTTGGCACCTCGGGAATTGCTAGTAATGAGTTTCTCGACAATTGCGTAACTCCCTTCAAGCCGCAGGTTGGTTCTTGGATTGGCCCCTATAAACTTCGCGGTCACAGCTTCGCCTCTGCGGTATACTTTCTCGACATCTTGTACAACGTCGCCAAAACTTTTGAAGAGAGGCGGTGCATCCCGTACTACAGCAGGGATGAAGCTCAAACTTCGATTGCTGTTGTCGGGAGGTTCAGGTCCCCTCGGCGGTCGAGTGCTTACCGAAGAGCTCAAGTAGGGAATCAGGGATAGAGTGACGTTGATGTAAGCGGCAAGGGTATGTGGTCCGTACAGTGTGCTAGCACCCTCATACCGCTGGATGCTGTGACCAGAATCCTGTTAGCCTCGTAACAAAGTGTGATCTCATGTAACGAAAAACAAAGCCTTGGCAAGATCGGCATCACAGATGGCTTATGAATGCTCATCAGCCCATTTTGAGAATGCTAATGTGCGTATCAAGTACGAGCGACGATCTTTGATGTGATGATGAGGAGGCGCAATTGGTGCATGATACGAGAACCGCAACGCCCAATACGAGGTTTGTGATTCAAGAAAACCGGAGCCGAGAAAGGAATATGCATGCACTCACCTGTACTCCTCTTCCGTGGTGATGTAATGTGTGTAGCTGTTCGCAGGTCCGCCGAGAACGACGGCGGGTGCCACAGAGCCAGATGATTCGTCCGCAAACAGCGTTGCGATCTCGCTGCCCACTGCATCCTTCCAACGCCGACCGGCCATGGTTGTCGCTTCACCTGGGCTGACGATGATAACTAATTGGCCAACGCGGAAGACTTGGACATCTACCACGTTGGGTGTCCACTGGTACGGGCTGTGCATCTCACCAACGTCGAGTAGGATAGGTTTTGGGCCATGGCACGCAATCTGCTCGTCCGTCGGGTCCTTGAGCATACCAGAGACTACGCGCCACACTGGCGAAGTGGTTGAGGAATCGCCATCATGTTGGGTAAAATCAAAAGCCCCAGGACCATCAGTGGTTCCGGCTGCAAAGGAATATCCCAACGCAGCAGGGCATGTCATGACTTGTGTTCCGTTTGAGAGCTGGAATTGATAGTTAGACATGTTGTGAAACGTGTGGAAGGATTTGACCCAATTCCCGCGAACAGGATTCGGCGTATGGTTCAATAGATCGTATAATTCCCTGGCGGGCTCGAACTGGCGCCTACCAATTTCAAAGCACGACGAAGACCCCTCGTCGTTGGCTCTGAATAGAGGACCACGGGCGTGGCATTTTTGGGTTTTCCCATCGCTGCAGGTGCTGTTCTCGAAACTGCACATCTGACCTGTACCATCCTCGCACCATGCCCCAAGAACATTGGGGCTGGTATCGCCCACGCTTGCCTGTGAGAATCCAGCTACAAAGCCTTCAGCGGCAGTCTCGTCGGCTATGGCACTCTTTTCAAATAGGTATGCAGCTACTCCTTTGTTGTCGCCAGAGATGAGGGTGTTGTTGCCAAGGACCGAGGTACCATGTGTTGGAAACCAGGTTAGCACGCCAATATTCTTGCCATCCGAGGCTCGTTGAAACTTGAGTAGGGTCAAATCTTTCTCCACCGACCCATCATCCTCGGTGCTGATATTGTATCTAGCACGCTCCTCCTCGGGATTTGCTAGGTACGCAAAGAGGCTCCGGTTGATGTTTGCCCCATAGACTTTGGTCGACCCTATACTTAGATATCCCGGGGAGAGGCTCTCGTGGGCTCGGCGAATAGACAGGAGAGCACCATCCACGATAGCCCGATAGCTCTGTTGGTCGAAGCCTTTGCTCGTGATTTGAGGCAGGAGGTAATTCAGCCAAGCTCCGGGGCCAGAGTGTGAATGAGTGCCGGTCACTGCCAGATTGTGATGACCGTATTCGGCGTAACCGACCCCGAGCTCTTTAAGTCCAGATAAGATCCCATACCTAACTGCCGTATCGCCAGATTGGGTATCAAGAACGAGGTAGACGAATCGATCGGCAGGATGGGCAGGATCAGCGACGATAAAGGCGCGTGAATATAATCGCTGTCGTAGACCCGTTCCAATTTGCTTGGGATCAGCATAGCCCATCATGTTGATCTCGACACAAGGACTATTTGACGGTCCGTTAGTTCATCAGAAGGTCGTATATCCGTTCTGTAACGAACTTACCCGGTGATATCTGCCTTTCCGACACCAATCAGATATTCGTCCCCCTGAACCGGCGGTGTCCCCCACACCTCGCCATCGTCTTCTACTCCCAGGCCCGACCAGAGACTGAGCTTGTGCTTTAGGTCTTCTGTATCTATTGTTACAAGGAATACAAATATAGGTATAAACAGTACAACGAAGATTAATGCTGCGGTCGTGCCGCACGAAGGCCGATATCGTCGTGGCTGTTGGTGGAGTTGCGGTAACGAAGGGCCGGCCTTCTCATCGGCGACGGGGACGGCGATGTCGGCATCCGGCATCTCGACTATGGAACCCCCAATCGAGCTGTAGAAGCCTTAAAGTATAGCCTCGTGAGGCAGCGAGCGTGGGCGGCTGATGACCCCTCACTCATGGGGACTCGTCTTCTCAATGATGGGGAAACTGCGGGAGCCGTGATGGCGGATGGATGTTCACTAGGTCGAGATATTGCCGAGATTGTTTCGAAATCGAGAGCGATTTTCCTATCTTTACAACTTTTCCAATCTACACAAGCCTCGAGAATGCCGGCACCATATGATATGTAGCGTGGTCTACTTTTCTACATCAAGAAAAAAGAGAAGAGATGGAAGATTCCAAATTTATTGTTACCTTTGATGATTCAGCCCCGTTCTTACTGGGAATTGGAAGACGTGTATGTGACTCTGATTGTACGTCATTGGTCGAAGCTCTCCCCTAGCTAGTTCCCCGTTCCCCACTATTCTCTTCTTGTTTAGTAAGAAAAAGCTTAATGGAAAGCTTGCAGCGCTTGCCTGTCCGTCAGATGCGCCCAGCTGGCGTATTTTCATATGCACTGATAACGCGCGATAACGAATTCTCGAATGAGAAACCGAAAGCAAGCTATCGTCGCGTGATGCGTTATGCATATGTAAGGTCCATACATGCACACATCCATATATGACCTACAACCTATACAGCTTTTCGCATACACAACAACGTTGCCAATTCTCGTCGCCAGACCACCATCTCTCTAGGCCCATTCGAGAAGGCCTATGACATCGACATCCCACGATAAATAAACCGACTGACCAAAAACTCCGCGACTACATAATAAATCTACCTCTATCTACACTTCCAACAAAACGACAGACCGCCTAGACTCTACACAGCCGCAACGTAACAGGAGCAAAAAGAAAGAAGAAAAGAAAGAAAGAGAAAAGGGGAGGGCCCAAGACTACCCGCAAACATGTCGTCTTCCACTTCCATTCGGACCACCGTCCACGAGTCCCTACCCTGTACGTTCGCTCACCCACTCCGTATCATTCCAATCCCAATCCCAATCCCACCAAGAAAACAATTAAAAACTAACAGAAACTCCCCCCAACAGACATCGACCCCGAACCAACCCCCACCGAACGCGCCTCCGCCCAATCCCTCATCGACGCCGAGCTCTCCTCCTCCTCCTCCTCCTCCTCCTCCTCCTCCCCATCCCCATCCCCCCAATCCACCCTCCCACCCCCCTACGAACCCAAATTCACCCCCCTCCTCGCCGCGGAGCTCTCCCGCATCGCCTCGGGCCGACCCCCTCCCCCCGGGACCGGCATCGACCTCTCGCGCTACGAAGCCCCCTCATCCCCCTCATCCCCCCAATCTCCTTCCTCCTTACACGCCCTGCTCCCCCAAGCCTACGCCTCCCTCTCGTACCTGTCCTCGCGCGCCGCCCACCTCTCGCTGCTCTCCGAGTACGGCAGGAACGCCTGGCTCGTGTCCAACTGGCGCGCCGAGGCCGAGCTCGCCGCCCTCGAGCGCGAGCTCGCCGCCGCCCGGCGCGGGGTCGACCTCGTCAACCTGGACCGCCGCCGCGCCCAGGACGCCGCCGCCGGCGAGCTGGCCTCGCTCGCCGACGCCTGGCGGAGGGGCGTCGGCCGCGTGCTCGAGGTCGAGGTCGCCGCCGAGGGGGTCCGGAGGGAGGTTCTCGAGAGGCGGAGGGGGTTGGGGGGTGGCGAGGGTGCTGATGGTGCTGGTGCTGGTGATGGTGGAGAGACTGAGATGAAAGAATAAACGGATGGATGGGTGTAAAAGATTTCAGGATGAAGGGGATGAGGCGAAACTGGGCAGGAGTTTAAGTCTAGAGGGTAGAAAGATGCAAGAAAATAAAGAAACACGAAGTCTCAGAGGATACCGGCAAAGGACCAGGTAGAGAGATAAGCGTAGTTCGGAGGAGTTTGGACTACCGTTGTGATTAAAAGGGAACATGGGACTATAACGAAGAATACCTAGAGAGGGCAATAATACCAAGTAGCTAAACTTAAGACTGTTAATTCTTCTAATATGAGTACCTAAGATTCAATCACACACAAAGGTAAAAGGATGTGGAATGACCATGTCAATTAATTATGCTAATGAATTGGGTGCGGTATCATTGACTATCGTGGAGAATGCCTACACAAAACAGCACAAACGAGGGTAATCCCAAGAACGCCTCCTCCACCAGATTAAGAGAGGATAAAAAACCCCACAAATGACTGTCCCTGTTCTTTACTAGGGACAAACAAACAGCCGCCCTAAACCTTGCAATCCTCCGCTTCATAGTCCCATCCATCTCCTAAAAACGTATAGCTTATCAAGTTGCTGCATGGAGAGGATCCATATCTTCAACCCCTGACTTGACGCCTACATATTTGGTCCTTCTCATGATACCCTCAACAGGTCCGAGGAGTCTGGCAAATGCGCGCTTGCCTAACGTGGCCACCTTCACCTCCGTAGAACTGATTACACTGGCGGCTCGTGGTGCGTCGTTCAATAGCGCAAGCTCTCCAAAGAAATCACCCTTCTTATAATGTCTGACCGATTGCGGCTTGTTGTCAATGTAGGCATCAGCCTCTCCGGACTCAACCAGGAAGAACGACTGGCCGATATCGCCCTGCTTAATGATCGTGTGGCCAGCAGGGAACTTCAGCGTCTCTAGCGCGTCGGCAATCTTTGATCGCTCATATGGGGTAAGCGAAGACAGAAGCGGCACTTCCTCCAGGAACCTCTCGTATAGCCGTCGGCGCGCAAACGTGGACTCCATCAGGATTCGGCGGAACGTGACACGGTCGAGGGCCCATAATGTACAACCGGACTCGGCAGAAACAACCGTGGCGGCCCGGGGCGCGTTATACATGAGGGCTAGTTCACCGAACGAGCCTCCGGCTTGGATAGTGCCTACTCTGTTGCCCATGCCCTCCGGCCCAGGTTGCAGGGCCCCGCTATCATTAACGTACACATCGAAAGAACCCTTCTCAACAATATAGAAGTAGTCTCCTGCGTCACCTTGTGTGATAACCTAGCGACACAACAAAAGTTAACGTATGAACCACTTGTAGGCTATCCCTTAAAGCCCTTACGTACCTTGATATCTTTGGCCGGAATTGGCTTTTCCTGTAAAGCCCCTAGGATCTGCGCGTTCTGCTCGTCGTCTAGGTGGCTGAATAGAAAGTTACCCTCGATCGCTTTCTTTAGTCTTCCCAGCTGTTCCTGAGTTTTGGGGTATGATGGCGGCGTCCAGTTGTCATTGTTGTCGGCCACTGGCTTTAGCGATTCCGCCGAGACAGACGTGCGACGACCAAAGTTGTACTGGGCTGGATAGCTGTCCGGGTTTGGAGGGGTTCTCATGGCAGATGGCAGCCCATCCAAGGCCGCGTCTCCACCGAACGGGATATGGAACGTGGAATTCGAGTGGTTAGAGAAGCCGAAGGAAGGGGTTGTGGGCGACGTGATTGTGTCGTTCTCATCCTCTTCGATCACGTTCAGCAGTTCCCCAGACGGCGTACCACCAGACTCGGACCTAGTTCCATCATTGCCGAAGGGGTTTGAATTAGCCGCAAAGGGGCTCGTGAAGGTGGTTCCGGACATGGTAGGAGGACTTGGCGGTGACACTATGACTGAGGTAAAGTATGATGCGCGTTCGTCGGCAAGACGACGGAGAAAGTAGTTGGAACAAAATTGAAGGATATCAGACGGTTTCTCGCGACGAACCAGTCTCGAGAGAGACTCTATTTCTTTCTGGTAAGTATAGGGTAGAGCCATGATGAAAACTCATGGGGTTAGGGAGAGGGGAGACAGGACGCGGTAGCAAATGTGATGTCTGAACAACAAGTTGATGGAGAGAAGTCTAGAGGCAGAGACGAGAGACGGGGACACAGACGGGTAGAAAAAGCAGCAGGATAACGAGGGGATATTCGTGATGTGATGGTGACTTGGGGGGGAGCATAAAGAAGAAAGATGAAGGCTGAGAGAGGCAAGTGTACCTGAGGCAAGAGTTCCTTCCCAGGGGGTGTGTGCGAGCTGGCCTGGGTGCTGAAATATGACGCCAAGTTCTATGTAGGTCGATGCTACTAGGCTGGCCAGCTGGGGTTAGCCGACGGCGCCTTACCAATGTTGCTTGATGGAAGGAAATTGGGAGGGCGCTAAAGAACGGAGGTAGGGGGCAAGGTATGGCGAGGGCGAGAGCACGGGCAAGGCGGTGATCAAGGAGAGACAAGGCATGTAATAAGAGTGGGCGAGTGCGTTGCACAAGCCAGATAGAAGTCCCTGGAAGCGGGAAAGAAGCAGCCGAAGGGGGAATAGAAGAACGGCTTGAACGGTATGGGGACCCGGGGACAAGTGATGATAGGATAGACAAGGCTGGATGTGTAACAGGCAGTGGGTGGCATGGAGAGAAAAAAGTAAGACACCGGAGCGAGACAGCTGAGGGCAGATAAAGAATTACAAGTGCGTCACTTACTCAGTGATTGGGCAAAACCGTCCAGCCCGTCAAACACAGCAGTCGGTTTCTGCAGGCAGTATAGGTACGGTACGGTACGGTACGATAAGGTGAGGAGACGGAGACAGAGACAGAGACAGAGAGATGAGATGGTGGAGGGGCAACAGGTGATTGATTGATTCGGCGACTCCTTTGGGTGTCCGTGTGTGGATAATGCAATTGATTGAAATGAATACGTTATTTCTTTCAAGACGTAGAGGAGAAACAACACCACGACCACTTCCCCAATTATGTACGGAAGAACAGGGATAGTAGGATTCTGGCCGAGAGATATGTGTCTTCCTGAGGAGGGCCTTGTCTTGTCTACAACAAACTGATGCGGTTATGATCGTGGCGAGGAGGAAAAAGAAACAGTGACGAAGAGGGGGGAATGATGGATGGATGGGATTCGATTTGGCTTTTCGAAAAGATCGAATTGAACGACGGGGGGTGGGGCAGATTCAAATGTCATTCCCCAGCTGCGAGCTTCTTCGCGCCTTCCAGAAGGGCGCACAGACCAGATAGCTGTCCGGGTTAGCTGCAGCTTTCCCTCCCGTAGCCTGGGTACGGAGTACTTAGCACAGGCACCATTGCCGATTGCCTACCCCCATCCCGCATGCCTGTACCTAATGTACCTACTGCACCTACCTCCTGTAGAATACCTCGGTACGTACCGACCTACGACGGAGATCTGGATCAAACAAAGCGCTATGAGTTAGTTGTGACTTGTGTGTCTTTATTTTATTTTATTCTTTGCTTAATGTAAAACAGTTCCAGATGTTTCTAGAAGCAACAGGTTAACCCCTTCCCCCTTCCCCTTTATCTGGACTCATTATAAAACGAGAGCCATGCAAATAAAGTGAAAGCAATTTGCTGATGCACAATGAGAAATCCGGCTGATCTGCACTGTTCCTTGCTTGTTCTAGAAGACGTGGCCCGAGCTCCCAAGCAGCAGCGAGATTTGTCCGCCGTGGCAAGCGTGGCTTGGTCAATGCTTCTTCCCTTCTTGGCAGAAGCCCGGTACTTCTCCAACTTTTGTCGGAGTTGGTAATCACTCGCACTTGGCGCTAATCATGTGAGGTCCTTTTCATTATGGGAAAATCATGAGATCTCGGCCGAGGAAGATTTAGGGATATAACTTCATGCTGCCATATCAAGCGCCACCATGTATAATGTCTCCAAGGAAATCATTTTATTACTAAATCATCCATTCGCCGGACGCAGAATAATTCCAGCTGAAATGATCAATAGGCAGATCGTTCATGTGAAAATTACATTAGGTAGAGGTAACTCTTTCCGACCAATCCTTTATTTTATTTATTTTAATACTTTCCTCTCCCACTCAAGAAATTATAAGAGGTAGGTATATACAACAGCCCTGGTAAGCCCGTCTAGGTTAATCGTATTCTAAAAAAACCCACAGGCTGTCGAAGGTTATAAATCTATCGCCTTAATAAAGAAAAAGTCCCCTATTCCTAGGTAGGCGCCAAGCTCATGCAATGACAAGTAACCAATGCTGCCTCTTTTTTATTTTTTTCTTCTTCCCGTTCATGCGGTGATTAGACTAGGCTAGTCACTTATACCGATGATTGCTTCGTCGAAGTAATCTTCTCTTCCTTCAGGCGCTGTTCCTCCTCCAATATCTCTCTGTGCCGCTGCGCCGCCTCGCCCACGGCCTTCATGCCCTTCTTCCTCTGTCGTTCCTCGTACAGGTCCCGGCTCTTCATGATGCGCTGCACGATCGTGCCCGCGTTGACGTCACTAAATGCGTGACTCGAGATCTGCTGGAAGATGCCCATTTCCTTCGGTGCGGCGTACGGGTCGTACGACAGCGGCATGAACGATGTTGGTCCGTGATACACAGCATCGGGAGTGCCCCAAGGCAAGGCCGTGAGGTACGACTTGCTCGGCGAAAATGGAGCGCCGAATATTACAGCATTGACGTACTATTATGAAACTTAGCTCGTGGTCGTCCATGTTATACCAGGATTTCTTACCCGACACTGAAGGACACAGAGGCCGCGTTCATATATGTTCATGATGGGATAATTGATCCCTTTCCAGTGATTGATAACCTCGTCATCGTGGACGCCAGCCACCACGAAGACAGGGCCGTAGTCGGCGCCCTTTCCAACTCGCTCGTCCACAGCTTGTTGGTCGTACCAACCTTCTATTCGAGCGAGGCTCTCCTCAGCCTTGACGACCTGGCGGAGGAACTCGATGTGACCGCTGGAGAAGAGATCGAATCCTCCGTCGACGTAGACCACCCTCTGACCCGGCTTCGGGCCTTTGCCTTTCAGTAGTTGCCGGAAAGAGCCCGTCTCCTCCTCCGTGTCCTCAACCTTGGCTGCGTTAGACGCGGTCCAGAAATACACGTCCACGCCGACGTCCTTCCCGGTCTCGTCTGTCGCATACTGGCTAATGCGCTTCAGCATCGCCTCGCCTTCAGCCTTCCTCTCGGCCTCGGTGCCGCTGCCCTCCTGGCCGGCCAACACCTTCCGCAACGACTTGATGAAGTGCGTCCTCGTACATAGCAGCATGCGGCCCACAAGGTCCGTCGTGGAAATGCTAGGCGTGCGCTTGACGACTTTAAACCTCCCCGCCTCCTTCACGAACCGATAACAGTCCTCGCCGTTGCTGTCGGACGTGATGTCGTCCCCGTGTACCACATATTTACATCCGAAGTGGCTGATGAAGGCCAACTCGGTGACGTAGGGCGCGTGCGGGACGGACCGGGTAACCCAGCGGCAAGCCTCCACTGCGGCGAGACTTCAAACCCCAAACAATGCAGCGGAGATTAGCGAGGAACGGGCCCTTTCTTCAGCAGCGATCGAGGAAGGGAGGGAGCTATCCGTACCGTTCCTGTAGGTTCATCACGGTGGGACCCTTGTTCTCCAGGATGTCCTCGTCCGAGTGCACGCCCACGTACAGCTCGCTGCCGAGCTGTCGTGCCTGCAGCATGGCCCCCGCGTGGCCATGGTGGAAGAAATCCCAACAGCCATCGAGCCAGATCCGCTCATCCAGGAGTTCTGGAGCTGGCGGTCCCGAGAGGACCTCCTGTGCCGAGCTCATAGGGGCGATCTTTTCTCAACAAGCTTATAGTGGTCGTATTTACTGTCGTAAGACGTGTACAGTATGTAAGGTAGGAAATTTGGTGATCGATCTTGGGGGTGTTCCCAGTTTAAAGGTCTCATCAAACGGGTAAATTAAAGGAGAGCTTCATTTAGAAGCCGTCTGTACCCGATGAACACACTGTGTGGGGGAACCTCCTCAGACAGTAACACAGATCTGCCCCTCATTGACAAACGAGATACGGGCAGCTCCGAACCCCACTATCGTCAACCCACCGTACTCCAGCTACACCTGCCTCCTGGGTGGCTACCTAGGTAGCTTGAACTACAGATTGTACTTACCTTAGGTATGTCTGACTTGGCAAGCTCTAGGTAAGTACGCTAGATAAGACATCTATCTACCTTAGTACTTACCTAAGGTAGGCAGTAGTACTTTACCTATCAATGTCCAAGGATTTCAAATTTAATTTTCTCAAAACTTTCTACATACATACCTCCTAAGAATACCCCTCCAGCTTGTAGGTACTACCTATACCAACCCAAGCCCTCCTCGCCCCCTGTTCCTCCGTCCTTATAAGGAAATGCCTTCAGCAACAACAGCCACAGTCCCAACCCCAGCCCCTCCCACGGGGGGTCTAACCCCCGACCAACTCGCCGCCTTCGAGCGTGACGGGTACCTGATCATCCCCGACGCGCTGCCGCCGCCGACCGTGCAGGCGCTCCTCGCCGAGACGCACTCGCTGCTCGACACGTTCCCGCTGTCGTCGCACCCGCTGACGCGGTTCAGCACGGGCGAGAAGTCGGCCCACGTGGGGGACGACTACTTCCTCGAGTCGGGGGACAAGATCCGCTTCTTTTTCGAGGAGGACGCGTTCGACGCCTCGACGGGCGCGCTGCTCAAGCCCAAGGCCCGCGCCATCAACAAGATCGGGCACTACCTGCACGCGCTGTCGCCGCCCTTCGCCGCGCTTCTCGACCCGGCGCTGAACCCGGACCTGCTCTCCGCCTCCGTGAGTGGTAACAGTGTCGGGAGGGTAGAGAGCCACCCGGCGGCGGTGGCGCGCGCGCTCGGCTTCCGCGACCCCCGCTGCCTGCAGAGCATGGTGATCTGCAAGCAGCCCGAGATCGGCGGCGCCGTGCCGCCGCACCAGGATAGCAGCTTCCTGTACACGTCGCCGCCGAGCGCCGTCGGGTTCTGGTACGCGCTCGAGGACGCGACGGCCGAGAACGGGTGCCTGAGCTTCCTGCCCGGGAGCCACCGGTGGGCCCCCGTGCGGCAGCGCTTCGTGCGCGCGGCGGGGTCCGGCAGCGGCACCGAGTTCGTCGATAACGATGGTCCGAGGTTCCCCGCGGGTGAGGAGTACGGGGAGAAAAAGGGAGAAGGGGAAGAAGAGGGGGAGTACAAGATGGGCGAGGTTAAGGCCGGTTCGCTGGTCTTGATCCACGGCAACCTGCTGCACAAGAGCGAGCGGAACACGAGCCAGAAGGGCCGGATTATATATACGTTTCACGTCATCGAGGGAGAAGGCGCCAAGTATGACGAGCGGAATTGGTTACAGCCGCCCGCTGAGGGGTTCACGAGACTGTTTAGGGACTGAGAGTAGGTTTGATGACGACGAGAACTAGCCCAACCCCAACTGGTGAATTTGTTACTTTTTGAGAGGGATCATGATCATGCGAGATTATATGTGTTCACGGGCAATGATGAACGGGGAGGTAGAGGACTATAGTTGTCTGCTGTACTTCTACCATGTTATCATAATCTAAATGCTATTTAAATCGGTTGTTGAAAGGGAAAACAATAACGAAATACTAGCATCCTATCAGAGATATCAAGCTTACCTTAAGAACGTTACACGGGACTTGTAGAATACGAGGGAGGCGTTGGCCGCAATCCAACCATTTTGAGAAACGGAGCAACATTTAACATTCAGGACAGAATCGACACAAAGAAGGTAAGCAGAGTTATGACAAGTAAACATCGCATTTTTCTTTTTCCCTATGAACCAGACTTAAGTAGCGCAATCGCGTCAGCCGTCCCTTAAAACATGAAGAGCGGCAATGAATTTAGTATGAGCAGGCCACTGCAAATCAACCTCTCCCCTTCCCCTCCCCTCCACTCCCCTCCCCTTTTCTTTTCGCAGCAGCCCGTACAAAGTAAATAAGTATTAGGAACAACACCTTTCTTTCGGTCCCCGTCCAAGTCGAGTCTAGTATTGCGAGGCGACAGAAGAAGACCTCGGACGCCTCAAAACCCGTTCCGAGGGCCAAATTATCATCCCTCGCCATGTCCGCAACAGTGTCCAGTAAGTAGTATGCTTGCGTGGAGGGCAGTAGGTAGGTAGGCAGGCAGGCAGGGAGGGAGGGTAGGGTAGGGTAGGGTAGGGTAGGATAGGGTAGGGTAGGGTAGGTAGTATAAATACACGCAAGATGATCCCGCTATCATCTGCAAGAAATTTGTAGATAGAGCGAAGAAAAGACTACCGCGACACTTTTGGAAAGAGAGCGTCGCGCGTCGTCTCTGTCTTCGAAACAGACTTTTCTTCGTAGTGTGGTTTCTCGAGTCGGCGACGTAGAGGGAGTTTATTGATTCCACAATGATGGCTTTTAAAGTTAGACAACAAGCTCTTGTAATAAGCCAGCTAGTCAGTATTCTCAGTCACCTAGCCTCGGTGTAGAGAAAGGACCGTGGCGCTTTTAGACCATCTGGTGCTTCTAGCGACCGTAAGGATGGAACCCACGACTGCCTCCTCGACCACCGCCACGATAATTCGCGCCGGGTTTTCCAGCATTCTTGGGACCTGTCGGCGCATTCGCGGGTGGAGCATGGTTGGGATCAGAAGGAGTCGGACTGGTGTGTCCGCTGCCTCGATTTCGATGGAAGCCTCCTCGTCCTCCTTGGTTGAAGTTGGGCTGAGGCACATCGTCATACATCCCTTCCCAAGATGTCGGGTCACCACCACCGCCCATGTTGCCATAGCTTTGATTATATCCACCGCGACCACCACGTCTTCCTCCGCCACCTCGTTGATTGAACATCTGCTGGTTGTAATCGCCGAAACCTTGCTGGTCCCCATTGCCCTGGCCTTGACCTTGGCCAGCGCTACCGTTGGCCATCAGCTGGCTCTGCATTTGCTGCTGCATCTGCTGCATTAGAGCTGGATTCATATTTGCCATGGCTGCCATCGGGCTGTTCTGGCCGTTTTGTCCTCCTCCCTGGGCCAATTGTTGTTGCATCTGTTGCATCTGCTGCATCTGTAGCATCTGCATCATAGCCGGGTTCATGCCATTCATGCCCATTCCTCGATTCATGGCCATCTGTTGTTGCATCATGGTCATATACTGCTGCATTCTCTGCATGTATTGGGCCATGACCTGCGGTGTCATACCTCCTTGGCCCATCTGGGTAGGCATCTGGGCCTGGTTGCCGCCCTGATCATCCATGCTGCCCTTCTTGAACTTTCCACGTCTCGACGCATCTTCTTCTTCTCGCATATTGCCCCTGGGCTGAGCCTTCTTGACCTCGATGGGCTTGCCATGTATCTCCAGATGAGTGCTCAAGCATGCATCAACGCCGGTCTCATTCTCGAAGGTGACGAATCCAAACCCTCTGGGCCGACCAGTGTCCTTGTCCATCATCAAAGTCGCATCGACAACCCGGCCAAATTGGGCAAAATAGTCCTTGAATTCGGTCTCGGTAGTTTCTTGGCTTACGCCACCCACAAAGATTTTGGACGTTTTCTCTTGCTCATCTCGAGGAATAGCTCGCTTGGGGTCAATCTAGAGGCGTGGTTAGTCTCGGCTAATAAGGGAACTGCATCGCTACGTACAATTTTACCATCTAAGAAGTGCTCCTTGACCATAACAATGTTCACCGTCTTAGGGTCCTTGAACGTAAGGAAGCCAAAACCACGAGACCGTCCCGTGGGACCGTCTCTCATCACCGTGCACTCAGTCACCTCCCCGAATTGGGAGAAGTAATCACGAAGAGACTCTGATCCCAGCAAGTTAGCTAGATATTTGGGACGAAATAAAATATTGAGTTGATAGATTGATTCTTACGGTCGGTAGTCTCCCAGTTCAGTCCGCCAATGAACATTTTCCTACACGAAATCCATGGTTAGTCCAGCACAGGCAAATTGCAACGGGTAAGAATATGCAGCATGATGACTAAAGCGAGCCGGAATGCATGTGGTCTGGCATAATGTGTTGTCACTCCAGCAAACATATTAAGCTCATCTGTGTGATATGTGAACGGCGCCCAGCTACCCAGATTTTCAGACCTTGAGTAGTCATTGTTTACGCACTCAGCCGGGCGCCGAGAAAATCCTGTCCTGGAGATCAAAGTGGGCACCACGGAGATATCTTCCTCAGCCTCAGAATCTTCGCTGTCAGACGAAAATGGTATATACCCCTCCTCTTGACATTCAGGCGCGTTCATGATTGGTAGTTGTCGTTGGCGGTGTTGGGAGTGGCGTGCATATGGGTATGTATTTGTGCAGTTCAATGAGGCGAGGAGCATATGAGCCAAGTAGGAGGTTCCAGTAACGAGGCCACAGACAGCACTGCTCAAGCGGAATAGAGAAGGCAGTGAAGGATGCCCGAAACGTTGTCGAATTTAGCTCGTCTTTCTCTGCTATGGCCAAGCTAGATCATGACCTCGAGCGCTATTCGCTGCCAATCTTCTGCTACAGCCCCAAGAGAACAGCGTATCCTCGTCGAACTCGAGCTTTATGGGCCTATCTTTGACGAATGGCTATGGAAGGCAGTAGTGTGCTTCTGTACTGACTATGGTCGAATATTATCGTTGGCTCTTTCAGGTAGTAGTAGTAGTAGTAGTAGTAGAGTGTATCCTCCTGCATCTTCATTTCCTCTCTCTTGCTCTTCGATGCATATTTGATTCTGGACAGACTCGAGTGATATTGGCCCGCATGCGAACGTCGGCCACCTTCAGAGCCCAACACCACGACCTTCCCATCGGAGCCAGCCAGCCAGACAAACAGACAGACAGAATATCCTCTTGTCCAACACTCCTCCGGCCAACTAGCTAGGGCACCCCGCCACGTTTCTGCTCGATTGACAGGCGCCAAGGTACGGGCGTAGCGCATCCCAGTACACATGCCCAGATATCACAACATGCTCATATCTACCAGCTTTGCGACGTGCAGTTTATCCCGGGGGAGCGGGACGCGCGGGAATATTTCTAGGGCCAGCGATAACTGGCACAAAATACGGCTCAAAATGGAACAAACTAGAACGAAATTACTTACCCATCCTCCTTGGCGCTAGGTCCTCTGGTGGTATGAAAGGTAGGAGTGGACACCTCTTGTTGGTATGGTGCTGCTACATTGCTAGATGGCCCATTACCCAAGTTGAAGTCGACATCATCGTCATCTTCGTAATTGTCTTCTTGAATATCATCATATCCATTTTCTGTGGTAGGAGCTATATCCCCGTGTCCCGGGTCGTATTCAGGTTGGGCGACTACTTCAGCAGACAGCTGCGGCTTCGGGGGCGCAGGCGCAGGCGCAGATGTGGATGTGGACGCAGGCGCGGGTGCGGGTGCGGGTGCGGCGGAGGTGTCGTTATCATCGTAGCTGCAATCGAGAATCAGCAAGCATGAAGAGATAGGTAGTACCGAAGGCAGCACTGACAGATCGGCAAAGAGGTCGTCCTCGAAGCTCTCGGGTTCCGCCATGTCCGACGAATTTTGGCGTTAAGCAGAAGAAATCAGAGGGCGACAGGACTCGAAGAGTCGAAGGCCTAAGTCGACTTGTATTTGCAGATAGCACGGTTAGTTCAATCAATGGTCAATAGGCAAGCCGTGGTTCCTGGTGATTTCTAGGTGAAAATCGCAAAGATAGGCTCCTCTGGGATGAGGAAGAAAGGGTATAGAGGAAAACAAGGTAGGTATGATGAAAGTAGGTGGTGATAGAAAAGTAGGTCGCGTAGGTGAGATGAGGCGAGTGTTGGTGAAAAAGAATTGCAGCCTCCCAGGGAAACAGTGCTAAGGTAACGAACTACCAATAAGAGTAGCCTCTTGAACCAATCAGGGAGACCGGTTACCTTTAGCTACCAAGGCTGCTAAGACTAAACAGGCTCGCACAGGTACGGGGCCCCATAAAAGAGATTTTAGCACGGACCATTTACACATGCTGTATGTGGTCAAAGCTTTCGGTACTGAGGAAGAAGCATTCAAGCCACACAGGCGCTATAACTATAGGTACCTACTGGCAGTTAAGACGACATTACATAACATCACGAATTGTCACAAAAAGAGAGAACAATAAAATAAAAATAAAATAAAAATAAAATAAAAAAAGAAGGAGAATGAATTCATCAGGTATCCAAGGAACAAGATAAAATTCAATTAGTTGCAGAAATTGAAATTCTCAATTTACTTGGTCTTTCACTCCCCCTGATGCTTCCTCTACTGGGCTGACCGCTTTAGACTTCGCTAGGTAGGTACCTGTCCTCCACAGCCGGGCTGGTAGGTTAGGTAGTGGCGCAGGTTGAACGAGTTGAGCATTGTGTCAGGTGGCTTGCAAATCATCGGCGATCGGAACGTGGTTCGGTGGGGCACGTCAGGCACGGCTATGACCGCGACCGTTCTAACCTACTGTACATACCATACAGTGGTACCTACCCACCTTGCCCACCAACTAGTCTCTTGTATTCGACCTCGACCTCCTCAGACTCGCCCTCGAATGCTGTTCAATTCCCTTATTGAATGGGACAGTGCTTTAACCACAATGCGATCATAGTTTCTTCTTCTTTTCTTCCATGATCTTCCTCCACCATGTTTCCCTCTTCCGGTAGTGGCAAGAAACCGCCACAGCAGGTAAGTCCTCCAACGATATCGGATACGATGTCCGGAGACAGCCTGGCCGCTGACGATGACGTACGTACGCAGGAGATGGTCCAGGTTGGTAAGTCCAATTGCTATGAATGCCATATCTGAATATGCTCGTCCGATGTGCAAAGCGAGTCGGAGCTGATGACACTGTCTTCGCCAACAGATAGATCTGAGTAAGTCATGCTATCGTCATCCAGCCGTGCCGCGAAGGATGCAAATACTGAATATTCTCCTAGATCTGCTTCGCCCTTCTGGCGTCTCCAGAGAGAAGGGACCCCGAAACGGACAGGGCGGGATTCCAATCTTGTCGTGGGAGCGGCATACTCCCATGCGGACATGCTCAAGTTCGATAACCTGTATGTTGAGGATTCGCTCTACTACGTCTGTTCATCGTTAACATGTGACAATGCAGGAGCGTATCTGGCTCCTCATCACGACCGAAGACTCCTCCCTCTTCTCAAAAAGCTCGCACCAGCGATGTTAGCTCTCCGCCGGCTAAATCCACATCGAGCAAGTCTTCTCCCCCTTTGAAAACCTATTTCAGCTTCCTATCCAATACGAATTCGGATTGGAATACCGAAGATCCCGAGGGGGAGGATATGTTTGGCTATGAAGACGACGACGGAGACGACTTTGGGCTGCCGAGCCTGTCAAACATGAAACGGAGAACTCGGAGGATAGCAGCTACCCGGGGCGCCGGCCAGGGTGTCGGCACCACGCCGCAAGGCAATCCGACGCCACGGGAAATTGCCCTTGGCTCTCACAATAGACGGTATTCGGACAGTGCTGATATCGCTATTGAGAGACCTGCGCCAACTTATCCAATGCCCAAGAAGAGCGAGGGCAAGATTTTGAGGCCGCAATACAAAGACATCCTCAAGGGTTGGTCACTTCATCCCTTAGTTGAAAGATTCCGTCCCCCCTGACTTCGCTACAGATCCGGCCAACGCTTTACATCTCATCGACCACCCTACTCTCCCTACCAATGCGACCCCCAAGGAAATCGATGCTATAAACTCCCGCGTGACTAAAATTAATAAATTCAAAAAGATTCTCCAGTCTACTACGATCCCACTGGTAGACCTAAGGGCTCTCGCCTGGAGTGGGGTGCCCGAAGAAGTCCGTGCTATGACCTGGCAGCTACTGCTGAGTTACCTACCTACGAGCGGCGAACGACGTGTAGCAACGTTGGAACGCAAACGCAAGGAGTATCTCGACGGGGTACGACAGGCATTTGAACGTGGCGGGACCAATCCCTCCCCAAGCGGCCGTGCAAGGGGTCTTGATGAGGCAATATGGCACCAGATCAGTATTGACGTCCCTCGGACTAATCCCCACATCGAGCTCTATAGCTACGAGGCCACCCAACGATCGTTGGAACGGATATTATACCTTTGGGCCATTCGTCACCCAGCAAGCGGCTATGTTCAAGGTATCAATGACTTGGTTACGCCATTCTGGCAGGTTTTTCTAGGTACATATATCACGGATTGCAACATCGAGAGCGGCATGGACCCCGGGCAGCTACCAAAGGCAGTGCTAGATGCGGTAGAGGCGGACTCGTTCTGGTGTTTGACAAAGTTGCTTGACGGGATCCAGGATCATTATATTGTCGCCCAGCCAGGTATTCAAAGACAAGTCGCCGCGCTTCGGGATCTCACCGCCAGGATTGACGGAGGACTTGCGAAGCATTTTGAGAATGAACACGTCGAGTTTATCCAGTTCAGCTTCCGCTGGATGAATTGCCTCCTGATGAGGGAAATTAGTGTACGAAACACTATTCGAATGTGGGATACGTATCTGGTATGGACCTCTATATCATATGCTCTGTGTCGTTGCTAACTATGCCTAGGCCGAGGAACAAGGCTTTTCGGAATTTCACTTATACGTCTGTGCGGCTTTCCTCGTCAAGTGGTCATCCAAGCTGGTCAAAATGGATTTTCAGGAAATCATGATGTTCCTTCAGGCATTACCAACACGGGATTGGACTGAGAAGGACATCGAGCTCTTGCTTAGCGAAGCCTTCATCTGGCAGAGTTTATTTAAGGACTCATCTGCCCACTTACGGGGCGGACCTAGTCGCGCTCCAACGACAGACCTCCAACTATAGAAGACGCCCAACAGTCTTCCCCTTCACGATTTCTAGCACAGTACCTAGTAAGCATCTTTTCAGGCTAGAATAGTAAGCTATTACCGGAGGTCTATTTTGGCGCTACTTCAACCTACAGGATATATCTCTGTTGAGATGCTATTGAGAGTTCTAATGACGTGAACTCGAGTTTGGGATTTCGGTAATAGAGTCAAAGAACATTGTGGACTTTGGCTCGTCGAGATTTTCATAGAAAAAATATTTATACCATGACGCCGGATCAACGGCTTCTACTCACTCGTACCCTGGCGAAACAGAAATTCGGAGCTACGTTGGGTCTAGATACCAGTGTCGATTAACGACGAATGGGGGGGGGTGCATAATTAGTCTATTCGTTGGTCCAGTTCAAGCCCTCTTTCGAATCTAGGGGTTTTCTCGATTATGAGAAATTGAAACACGCTTAACTGAGGGGAGGGCTATAGAGGGCCCAGAGGGACAGATATACTCACCCTGCCTCCTCCTCCTCCTTGACATTGTACATATAATCAGTCAGTACAATGGGTTGATGATGGACGATTCTAATGAAGAACTTGATGACCACTCAAATCAAATCAAATCATTAATTGCGTTGTGTACGGGGACTGGCTGACCTAGGCGCATATGTGGGCTAACAGGTACACAGCACCCGAGTTGCTGGATTTGAGTTGTGGACAAGTAGTCGAGTGTCCTTCAATACTTCCCTACATGCTGTTCTTGCAGGTCAGTTAATGGCTCGAGATGAGATAGTTGTCAGTAGGTACACTTGGGTTCTGGACATGAAACTTATTTATTGGCAATCCTCGTGTGCTATCAACCAACTCGCATTTACATTTCTGTTTCCAAGTCCGTGACGTAAACTACCTAGGTACCTAGTTAGTTCACGACAGAAGAAGGAGAGGGAGAGAAGGATTAAAATACAATGACTTGTTGACTTTCTTTTAATAATGAATAGGAATTTTTATTTCATTTGCTACTTCTAACCTTTTATGTGACAACAAGATTCGTTTCCCATTGTTGTTCATAAGCCCCCCTTTCTCTCTCCCTCTCTATATGTACCACAGAAGTCAAGGAACAATATAAACCCCCCCTCCCCCCTTTTTTAAAAAAAAATGCGGTATAACTATAATCAGGAGCAGTTCCTCGAGTAGGTGTATTATATATCATCTCGAAGGGAAGAGATGGGCTATACATACTCCTGGGTATTTATCTACACCTCTAGGGACGCAAACCGAGGGCTTCAGGTCTTATACCTACTTCACCTGTTGATCAGGCACTGCATGTAGTTGGGCTTGAGTATCGAATTCGCACAACCCCTTAGTTTCGATACTCACATAGCTAACAGGGACCAACACGGGGTCCTTTTCAACCTTGACCTTTTATAAGTCCGAGTGTTCTAACCTGTGTAGGTATACTCTATCATTTTTCTTCATATGCTACCATCGACATTGTAAAGTTGTTTCTCGAGTTCAGGTATCTTGACTACAAGCAACACGACTGCGTATCTAAATCCCCGATATTGCCCTCCACTAAAAGCTACCTAGGTTCTTTTCTTTTTCTTTTTCTTCCCTTTCCCTTCCTGCTTCCGAAATTATAACGATTTCCTCGAACGCCAGAGCCTTTCCTGATGCAATGCTACGAAAACGAAAACACCTGGCAACCCTGCTCCCCGCGTCGCCGACCGATCAGAATTTTGGACCCAGACTAGCCTATAGTCTGTTCTGTCTCTCTCGCTCGACCTCGTACAAGAAGTCAAAGTAACCCTTGTCGAAGTGGTGGATACGTACGTAGCCGTCTTCTCCGCCGCTCGCGTAGCCCTTGCCGGTCGGGTTCGCTGCCACGGTGTTCTGGGATTCATTATTAGCACCGTATCACTGTGACTAGACGTATGTTCATCCCGGAGCATATCTGCTCGGTAGCCTAGGAGGCCCGAAACAAAAGAGGGGAAGGGTTCCTTACCAAAGGGCCGAAGTGACCCCTGACACGACCGATCTCATCCTCGAAAATCATGTGGTAAAAACGCGCCTCGAACTTTCCCTGCCGTGCGGCGGTTGTGGTGACGTCCATGGCAGCCTGACCACCGCCCAGGATGACAAAGTTCTTCTTAGGGGTAATGCATGCACTGTTCAGCGGGGTGTCGGAAGGGTAGGTCTTGAGGGGCTCGAGGTTTCGGGCGGCCATCAGGCGCGCAGTCTTGTCCTTGGAAGCGGTGATAAAGAAAGTGCGGTCCGGCGACCACTGCAGGTCTGTCACTTGCATGTTAAGCTCGTGGATGGGGACATTGTCGAGCAGCTCGCCAGTCTGTGACGTATCTAGTTAGCATCGGGTTGTCCTCCTAGCTTTCAGAGCTACTGGGGCAAGGATGGAATCGCACCTTGCCGTCGTACTGCGAAACAGAGCCATCCTCGTGGCCCGCAATGATGTACTTGCTGAGGTAGCTCCAGCCAGCAACTGTAGCCTTGCTCTCATCGCACACGATGGTCAGCTCGCGCTCATCGCTCTGCTCAGCATCGACATCCAGCTCAATATTCAGCACGACGATAGTACCCAGGTGACCCATGCGCTTCTCGGTGACGCCGAGCAGGCGACGGCCATCCGGAGTGAACTCGACGCGCTTGACGGCGGTAGGGAAGTCCCAGGTCTTGAGACACCGGCCGGTCTTGATCTCCCACAGGCGGATGGTGTTGTCGGCGCTACCGCTCGCAATGAAGGTCGAGGTAGGATCTACGTCGACGGTCCAGATAGCACCCTGATGTCCCTTGTACGTGCCGAGGCGCTCGCCATTGTGTGAGAACCAAACACAGATCTGCTGGTCTTTCGATACGGAGAAGAGAAGGTCGCCGTCGGGATTAAACCTGGGAGTTTGGGTTAGTTCGAAGATTTCATCGCGGGGCAAATTCGCAGCTCTCGACAGGTCTGCGACGCGACATACTTGATCTGGGTCAAGGCCCGTTCCTATCAAGATTGTTAGTATTTTGGGATTTAAATCGCAATAGAGATACTGTAGCTTACGTGGCCGGAGAGTAGAATAGGTCTCATATTTGCGTTGTCGGCTTGGGGGTACTGGTCGAGATGCAAGCGTTAGTGAAGATCGTGGGGTTGATGGATTTTTGAAGGTTTGTGCGTGCACGTGACGATAGCAAGGATTTGTACGTGGTAGGTAATCGGTAAAGTGCTGAAAAGGCGTACAGGACGGGGCTAAAAAGATTAAAATATAGGGCCTTTGCAGGGGGGGGGGGGGAGGTCATCTACTGCTGCTAACCTACATATTTCTGCCTATTTAAGTTGAGTCATTCGTCTCTCGCCTTATTGAAATCCTCTAACCAACCCACCTACTCATACATACTACCTAACCTCCAATACATATTTCGCCACATCGATAGAACAAGCGTATAAGACTCACCGACCTGCAATATCTTTAAATTAAGAAAAAGCCCTATCTTAGTTACATACCTAGCGACCTTTCTTACTCTAATTATTACCTATGCAACTGTACCCTTTTACTCCGGGTAACAGTCACATATGAAAAGAGACCTCGGCGGAGCGAAGTCCGCAAGTTTGCAGCTCTTCACTACTCATAGCCCTTGCGTAGAACAATATGCCCGTGATGGCTATTTCAATTACAGCAGTCATCCAACTAGACTCATCGTTGAGATTTATAGAAATATTTCGAGATGGTTCGCAACCCTGCATACTTCACTAGGTTACGGCAAAACCCTACCCACAGCTACTTGACAAAATCAATTACATAAAAGCACGGGACATCTGCCTATCTTCTGATCGGACGATAGGATTTGGGCCGTCTGAAGCCTACTGTAGAGATGACTCTATCCAGCAGTCTTCGTTATGGTGTGCCTCTGCCAGCGCCAAGGACGGTCCGGTCCATGCAAGCGTCCCTCTTTCGAGGCTTCAGTTCCATAACTCCGGGTTGCGACCCCCGAAAATCCTGCAGACAGTCTAAAACTAAGCTTCCCCTTCCGGTTCAGACCTGCGACAACAATTCTTACACCGCCCGGCCTCCAATTTCCTCTCCAAGCCAGACTCGTTTTGGTGCTCACGCGAGCAGAAGCGGGAGCGGAAGCGGAAGCACATTGTACAGGAAAAGCAATAACCCTCCTTCTCGTCGGCCTTACTCGACAACCATGGCCGCCGCCAGACTCGATGGCACCGCCATCGCAAAGTCCATCCGGGCCCGACTCGCCAACGAGATCATCGAGAAACAGAAGCTGAACCCCAAGTATCAGCCATGTCTCAAGATAATCCAAGGTGAGCGGTCCTATACGCCACTAGTAACTATATCTTTCTGTATACTAATCTTATCCGTGCCTAGTCGGCGATCGATCTGATTCCTGTATGTCCGGATTCCTATTCCCTCAACGCTGTGCCGCCGGAATTGACTAATTGACTCCCCCTCAGCGACTTATGTCCGCATGAAGCTTAAGGCTGCGCAAGAGGTAAGTCTCTTAGTCATTATACGACATTTTGCCATTTTGTAAATTCAATAAATTCAATAAATCTGACATGCGCTATAACTGACTCATCAAGGCCAACATCGCCTGTGAGCTCCTACACTTCCCCGAGAGCATTACCGAATCAGAGCTTCTGGCACACTTGCACCCGTTGAACAACGATGCTGCCGTACATGGCATCCTTGTTCAACTCCCATTGCCTAAGCATATTGATGAGTACATCATCACTTCCGCCGTTACCGACGAGAAGGATGTTGACGGCTTCGGAACCACTAACATCGGTGAGCTTGCCAAGAAGGGTGGCCATCCTTTCTTTGTCCCCTGCACTCCCAAGGGTGTCATGGTCTTGTTGAAGGAAGCCGGAGTAGACCTCAAGGGTAAAGATGCTGTTGTGCTAGGCCGGAGTGACATCGTCGGCAGCCCTGTCAGCTATCTACTCAAGAATGCCGACGCAACTGTTACCGTCTGCCACTCCAAGACCCAAGACGTGGCCGACAAGGTGAAGAAGGCCGACGTTGTAGTGGCCGCCATCGGCCAGCCAGCCTTTGTAAAAGGAGAGTGGCTTAAGCCGGGCGCCGTCGTCATCGATGTCGGCACCAACTACATCCCAGACGCGTCCAGGAAGTCCGGCCAGCGTCTAGTAGGGGATGTTGACTATGAATCCGCTTCTCAGGTTGCTTCGTTTATCACACCCGTTCCAGGAGGTGTCGGTCCGATGACAGTCGCTATGCTACTGCAAAATGTCGTCGATTCAACCACCATGTATTTCGAGCGACAAAAGCAGAGACGGATTATACCTCTACCACTCAAACTCCAAACCCCCGTCCCATCAGACATCGACGTCTCGAGGTCGCAGCCGCCAAAGCTAGTCACGCGGATTGCAGAAGAGGTCGGCATTGCACATCACGAGTTGGAGCCTTACGGCGCCTACAAGGCTAAGGTTGATCTAAGCCTATTGAAACGACTAGAGCATCGTCGAAATGGTCGCTATGTTGTCGTCACTGGCATTACACCTACCCCGCTTGGCGAGGGCAAGTCGACAACCACCATGGGCTTGGCACAGGCCTTGGGTGCTCACTTAGGTCGCATAACGTTTGCAAATGTCCGGCAGCCTAGTCAAGGTCCTACCTTTGGTATCAAGGGAGGTGCTGCAGGAGGTGGCTACAGCCAGGTCATACCCATGGACGAGTTCAACATGCATCTTACTGGCGACATTCACGCTATTACAGCAGCAAACAATCTTCTTGCGGCTGCCATCGAGACTCGCATGTTCCACGAGAACACCCAGAAGGACGGCCCTTTATACAGAAGATTAGTGCCCGCAAAGAATGGAAAGAGAATCTTCGCCCCCGTCATGTTCCGCCGGCTGAAGAAGCTGGGAATTGAGAAGACGAATCCGGACGAGCTCACCGAAGACGAAATTCGTCGGTTTGCTAGACTCGACATTGACCCTGACACTATCACCTGGAGGCGAGTGCTGGATGTCAACGATCGCCATCTTCGGGGAGTCACAGTTGGCATCGCACCGACCGAGAAGGGCCAAAGCAGGAATACTGGGTTCGATATTTCAGTGGCCAGTGAATGCATGGCAATCCTTGCGATGAGTACTAGCCTTGCGGATATGAGGGAGCGTCTTGGTCGAATGATCGTGGCTACTTCAAGATCTGGAGACCCAGTCACATGCGATGATATCGGGGCCGGAGGTGCCTTGACCGCGCTGATGAAGGATGCCATCAAGCCGAACTTGATGCAGAGTTTGGAGGGCACTCCGGTATTCGTACACGCCGGCCCTTTCGCCAACATCAGCATTGGCAACAGCTCCATCCTCGCGGACAAGATGGCTCTTAAGCTTGCCGGCACCGAGCCTGACGAAGACCATAATGCCAAGGCAGGTTATACCGTAACCGAAGCCGGTTTCGACTTCACCATGGGTGGCGAGCGGTTCTTCAACATCAAGTGCCGTGCTTCCGGACTGGTGCCTGATGTTGTAGTCGTGGTTGCAACCGTGCGTGCCCTAAAGGTGCACGGCGGCGGCCCGCCCATCGCCCCTGGAGCTCCACTGGACCCGGTATACAAGGAAGAGAACGTCGAGATCCTCCGTAAGGGCTGTGTGAACTTGAAGAAGCACATCGAAAACGCCAAATCGTACGGATGTCCCGTCGTGGTCGCCGTAAACAAATTCATCACAGATACGGACGCCGAAATCGCCGTCGTGCGCGAGGAGGCGATCGCCGCGGGCGCCGAAGACGCGATTCTAGCCAACCATTGGGCCGAGGGCGGCAAGGGGGCGGTCGACCTCGCGAAGGGGGTCATAGCCGCGTCCGAGAAGCCCAAGAACTTCAAGCTCCTTTACGACGTCGAGGGTGGGTCTGTCCAGGAGCGCATGGAGACAATTTGCAAGAAGATGTATGGCGCCGCGGCGGTCGAGTTCAGCGAGCTCGCGCGGAGCAAAGTCGACACGTATACGCGGCAGGGTTTCGGAAATCTGCCCATCTGCATCGCCAAGACGCAGTACTCGCTGTCGCACGACCCGAACCTGAAGGGCGCGCCCACGGGGTTTACGGTCCCGATTCGCGACGTCAGGATGGCTGCTGGTGCGGGTTACTTGTAAGTTCCTCCCGATACCTACCATTCTTTGCTTTGGTGAAAAAAAAAAGAACTCCCAAAGAAAGAAAGAAAAACGGAACACTAATAGAAAGCAAATAGATATGCTCTTGCTGCCGACATCCAGACCATCCCAGGTCTGCCGACGGCCCCGGGATACCTCAATGTCGACGTTGACACAGAGACGGGCGAGATTGGTGGACTCTTTTAAGATGTATATCCACACGTGTAAGTCAGTTAGTAGGGATGAAATGCTTGTGTTTTTATCAACAAATGAACAAATGAACAAATGAAGGAAAGAAAGAAAGAAGACATATGGACGGGTTAAGGCTAGGTTACGGGTTAAGCTTTTTATTCATTTATGAAGGGATAGACTCAACATCACCATCAGCAGCAGCATTACAAGGGGTAAGGAAAGGAGTCCGAGAACTTGGAAGCTTTCAACCGCTTCGATTTGGGTTTGAAGTAGAAATATTTATGATTTGTCAATAGTGTCAATAATATCACTCTTGGCTATCTTGAAGGGACGATGTGATATACACGAAAGAGAGCGTACTGGGAGAGACATATTGGTTGGTCGATATTTTTCTTGATCCATAGGTAGCCATGTGTAAAAACCCTCTCCCCTCTCCCCTCTCCCCCCGATACTGGTGGATGGATTTACTCTCTGCTTAGCTGCGTTTAACAAAAGGGTAGCTTTCATAAACTCTTACTTAGATGGACTCCTGTGGTCATGAGAGAGGAGGCTTGGACTCATTACCCTTCTACTTCTAATGTTAGTTTTGATATGACCACCAGGTGGACTACAACCATGGAGCAAATCAGGAGTAAGAAATAGCAGTAGTAGAAACAGCAGGACTGATTCCTTTCTTTCTTTCTTCTTTTATTTCTGGGTCCCCTCCATTCTCACTTCATCTTCAGCGTATAAGATGAATAAATATTTCATCTTCCTCAAACTGTTTCTTCATAGCAATATTGATCTCATGATTTGTTAGAGTAGATTTTCGGTTCTCTGTCTCGACCTAATTTCTACTCTACAGCCCGAATACCCCATTTTCATATGGGGTTCCGGTCATGACGAGCCACCCTATTTTGCCCTGAAAGAAGAACGCCTAGTGTCCGAGCACAAAATGCATTTAGAAAACCAGAGCCGCACCCTTTGTCTTCTTGTCGCCACTGGAGAGAGAGAACAGGTTAGTTGAAAATGGTCGAACGACAGAAGGAATAACATATGATAGGACATACCCAAGCTCGAAGTGCTTGCAACGCTTCAGCGCCAACTGCAGCTTGGTCTTGCAAGACGTGCACTCTAATCTCAGCACGATCTTCTTCGTAGTCTTGGCCTTCTTGTGGAAGACAGGCTTGGTCTGACCGCCATAACCCGACTGCTTGCGGTCATAACGTCTCTTTCCCTGCGCGAATAGAGATGCCTACAATGTTGTCAGGAAGGATGATCTCGAGGTTTCCCAGGCGGAGTAAAGATAATACTCACCTTGCCAGCCTTGTACTGTGTGACCTTGTGCTGGGTGTGCTTGCGGCAGTCCTTGCCCTTGCAGTAGGTCTTGCGGGTCTTCGGAATGTTGACCTGATTTCAAACATCCGTCAGTCTTTAATTTCTTCTCGAGGTTGTAAAACGCCGCTTGTTCCCCATCATCCCATCTCTCAGCAGCCCGCTCGAAGGCAAGGCAATTCTTTGTAAGGTGTCCCTATCGATATTGGAAAAGCGACGGTAGAGCAGAGGTGTTCGGCTGATGTCCTAGAGGCGGGCCTTGCCGACGAAAGATGCTTTGGGGCCTGGAATATCCGGCTCGATTTGGTAATGTAGACATCGGACTCGGTAGGTTGCTGGAACAGAGCTTGGTCGGTCGCAGTCCCGTAGTCCTATTAAATAAATCGGAGTATCGAATAATATGTCGATATCTGCTTCCCTCCCAGAATTGCATCGTAATCACCGTCGATATTGTCTAGTAGTCGGTCGGCTTCCGCTGGCGGACGTGTGTCGTTGGTCGAGTCGATGAACGAATTTTGCTCCACGGGTTCTCACTCTTCCCTCACCTACAAGCGGCAGGCCAGAAATGGGGGGGATTCCAACGAAGAGCAGGAACAATATCATGGAGGTACATTGCGTTTGACTTACCATTTTGACGGCGTTTCTCGGGTTAGGGCAAGATGTGGTTGATGGATGGTGATGATGCTGCAAAATGGGATGTCGTGTGGTTTGGGCGCAATTCAACAAGCGAAGGAGGGTTTCTTCAATCGATTGGAAGATGCTGATTGGCCGGCACATTTATTTTATTTTCTCGAATATGGAGGGGGTTTGTGGGCGATGACAAACCTTGCCAGCCACAGCAGAGCCACACCTACCCAGTTAGATTACCTGATAAGCATGCCCGACAAAGCCACACGTCCACAATTTAGGTAAGTAAAGTCCAGAGGTCTGCCTTTCTACACCACCGGACCTTCAACCTTTACCTGCAGCAATACAATCTTCTCCGAGACGAGCTCGCTCGCTCGCAATATACGATATATCGCCCTCATCACCGGATATATATTATATACCATGCTTCAATCCGGAACAGGGAATATCACATTGTGTTAGTCCTAATGATTCACTCTAGCTCAAACCGTTATGCTATGTATGTATCGGACATTTCCCCTGCGTAAATGACATGCGTTTTCGGAATCGAAGCTTTGCAGTAGATACAGATCACATGCCTCACCTCCTATTATTGGTCATCCGGATGACTGGACCGGAGCTCTTTTCGCACCAGCAACGGATGTGGGGAACACTCACCCGTGCGAATCCCACCGATCTCACTGCCGGATAAGGACGGGAAAAATGCAAGGGTCGGCTGGCGGGAATAAGCATCGGTCAGAATCTTATCAACCTGCTCAAGCTGCCGTGTATCCACACATTTGTCCATATCAGAGCCTTCACCGTCGAGATGATGCTTAGTGCTGGCACATGGGACATGCCCACCGCTGAATAACGAGGCAGGAGGTTGCCCGTTGACGTGATTCGTGTCGGAAGACACCAGCAATCTTCCTGCAACTCTATAGAGCACCGGTGAGCCCGCGTGTATGGGAAGGCTCTCTTGTCTCGAAACTATAGTTGCCCCCTATAACGTCGTCTAGTGAAGAGTAAAATTTTCGGAAAACATACAGTCGTGGAGACGAACAGGTTGAAGAGGCACCAATGGGAGCCGTCCAGCTAATACCGGCCTCGGTGTTGTACTGCAGAGCGGCATAGGTGTCATGTCTAGACCTTATTCAGACAAGTGATCGCCTTAGTGCCCACCGATTCTCGGCCTTGATATCCGGCCATATACGATAGCGAGACACAACCCCCTGGCCCGGACAACTCTAATGTGACCGCTCTTACCACGCACTATGCAGTAACTTACTTGTTGTTGAGGCGAGGAAGGTAAGAGGCCAGAGAAACCCGGACTCATGTAAATAGCCAGTACCATCCCCCTCCCCCAAGTTATCAGTCCGGAGTAACTCTCTTCCCACAACGTACATAGTCAGGTTGAATCGATACTTGGGACTGAAAGATCCACTCCATCAGCATTCCCTCGAGGATTATCTCCTTCTTTTCACTCCTTATTTCTTCAATTGGTGAATATAAGAGAGGAAAAGGGGAAAAAGAGGAAAAGTCTCACAAGCTTTGCTTGTACACCGACCAGACAGGTTGCTTGTGAACTTTATTTTGGCCCCCTCCATATCCTTCCTTCCTCGGTCCGCAAAAACTAATGGAATATTGCCGTCACTTCACCTTATCTATGATGATACGACACTCCCTTATAGTTTAGCTGTGAACCCTTTTCCCAAACTGAGTCCTTCTTCGATGATATTACCCCATCCTCCCCGCGTATTAGGTATAATTACAGATGGCCGAAACCGACAAGAATCCCCCCTCCTCTTCCTCATCACCGCCGGCCCCAGTCCCGAGCTGCCATGACCAAGCCAGTAGCGGCGGCCCGGCTTCGCCGCCGCCTCTTCTACTCCCGCAAGATGGGGACCTAGGACGATGCCCGACGCACCGGTCTACGACGATGGGGGGACCCGACGCAGGGCTACTGCTGGCAGCGGCGGCCGGGGGGTCGTCGTCGCTGGAGCCCGTGAGCTCGGTGGTCGAGGTGCCCGACGCGGCGTACGATCGACTGCCCCCGCACCGCAAGATGGTCGTCGTCTCGCTGCTCTCCTTCTGCTCCTTCCTCGCCCCTGTTAGTAGCACCTCCGTGCTCGCCGCCACGCCCGAGGTCGCCGCCACCTACGCCACCAGCGGCGCCGTCGTCAACCTGGTCAACGCCCTGTACATGCTGTTCATGGGCATCTCGCCCATCTTCTGGGGCCCGATGAGCCAGGTTTATGGGCGGAGGAGGGTGAGTCTTTGTTTTTTTTTTTTTTCGGTGAAGTCTCCTGCCACAGCAATCCCCATCCCCTTCCCCGGATTTACGAAGATCTGTGAAGTTTCGGAATTTTGGTAGGAAAAAAAGGGGGGAGATAAAAAAGCACTCTGTTAGGGAGTTATTTAGAAGTCTTGTGCTGGGATGAGTTTTGTCTTTCCAAACTCGAATCCATGAATAGGGGGGGAGAGAAATTGGGAAGCAAGAGCATACAGCATTCAACACTCCCCCCTAACTTTCTATCGCCCCCTTTACTCACATTACCGACTGACTCATTTGTGTCTTACACATATAGGTCACCCTTGTCACCGCCGCCGGGTTCTTCATGTGCAGCATCGGCACCGCTCTAGCGCCGAATCTCGCGGCCTTCTTCATATTCCGCATCCTAACAGCATTCGAAGGCACTTCGTTCATTTTGGTCGGGGCAGCCGTAATTAGGTTAGTTGCAGTTTTTGCTAGAGCGTCTCTCCCCCTTTTCGGGGTCTACCCATCGCTCTATTGTACAGCGGCAAAAGTGGGATGTTGCTAAAACCAAGGCTCTCCAGTGATATGTATCGCCCCGTTGAGCGTGGAACGGCGACGGGCTGGTTTGTAAGTCAATTCATTGAGAACAAAAAAAAAAAAACAAAAGGGAAAAACTTGCTAACCCTGTCGCAGATGTCAGGGACACTAGTTGGACCGGCGTTCGGCCCCTTTCTCGGTGGCATCATCGTGACGTACACCTCATGGCGCGTGATATTCTGGCTGCAGGCCGGGTTGGCGGGCATTGCGGTCATCGGCGCATACTTCCTCTTGCCAGAAACCATCTACCACAAGAAGATCGACGACCTGGTGGGCTACAGCGGCAAGGAGAAGGGCAAGGTCCTCTTCCGGATGATCAACCCCTGGCGCGTGCTGCGCCTGTTCGCATACCCGAACCTGCTGCTCACGTCCCTCGCCAGCGCCGCCCTCGTGTGGAACATGTACAGCTTGCTGACGCCGATCCGGTACGTGCTGAACCCGCGGTACCACCTCACGACGCCGATGCAAGGAGGGCTGTTCTACCTCGCCCCCGGCTGCGGCTACCTCTTGGGCACCTTCTTCGGCGGCCGCTACGCCGACCACGTCGTCAAGAAGTACATACAGAAGCGCGGTACGCGCGTCCCCGAGGACCGCCTGCACTCGGCGCTGCCGTTCGTGGGTATCGTGATGCCGGGCTGTATCCTCGTCTACGGCTGGTGCGTCGAGAAGGACGTGGGCGGCATCCCGCTGACGGTCGTGTGCATGTTCCTGCAGGGCTTCGCGCAGCTCTTCTGCTTCCCCTCGCTCAACACGTACTGCCTCGACGTGATGCCGGGGCGCGCCGCCGAGGTCATCGCGGGCAACTACGCCGTGCGCTACCTGTTCGCCTGCATCGGCACCGCCGTCGTCCTCCCCGCCATCCAGGCCATGGGCATCGGCTGGTTCTCGACCATCAGCGTCGCGTTCCTGGTCGCGGGCACGGCCGCCTCCGCCGCTACGATCCGCTGGGGCCGGGGCTGGCGCGAGCGCATCGACGCGCGGAAGAAGGCCGCCGCGAGGAAGACGCTCGAGGAGAAGAATGACCGGTTGGGTGCGGGCGGGGGCGGAGACGGGGGCGACGACAGCCTCAGGTCTGATGGGGATAGGGAGAATAGCAATAATAACAGTAGGGCGACGCAAGATCAGGCGGGGCGTGAGCCGATACCGAAGGAAGAAACTGTTTGAAAAGGAAAAAACTTACTTGCTGCCTTAGGTACTAAGTTAGTACTTACTGCATTATCGCGCATTAGCCTAGGTTTTTATCATTATTAATTATTTTTTGTCTACGTCCTCATGGCTTGGGTGCAGTAGCGACACGCAAGTGACGAAGGCAAATGATACCACTAGAGATAGATCCCCCCCCTTTTCTTCTTCTCCATATGTATAGATGGACTAGAATAGGGTAGCATACCCGGAGTTTGAACGGAGTAAGCGAGGACGTCATCAGATGGATAAAGGGGGGGGGGGGGGGGGGGGGGGTAAAGGGACACAGACAACCAAATAAAAAAAGCGGCACCAAGGGGTTTGGTATTTGGATTTTATAATTTTTAGGTGGGCACAAA